>OX596011.1:31481438-31493938 GCA_951394025.1 Heteromyza rotundicornis | reverse complement strand
GTTAAGTTAGCTCAGTGAGCGGCGGCGATCCGATGAGGGTATTGCCAGCCTCGCCATTACAATAGTAAATTGTCAAAACCTGGACTAAAACTTTTGTACTTTTTAAACCTGTTTGAGGGAGAGGAATTTGAGAACATTTATGCTTTCGCCTATACGTACATGAGTGCCGCCAAAATGTATATTTCATTTTGGTGGGTGCAGGGGGGTATATGTAAATTTGCCAAACACACCTAGAAAAATCTGAAGAGATTTTTCGCATATAGGTATGGGTAAAGCCCCGACTGCGGACACTAGTTTCTGCGTAAGCCGCACTCTATGTATGTGGGAAGATAAATGGAAAGTGAGCGTCATAGGCGCTCATATATTCTAATTTCGTTTAGTTCTTTTTGAGCAGGGAAGAAGGAGAGTGGCAAAAGCTTTGGTTTTTCTAAAATTTAATTGAAATTAGTTGTTTTCAAAATTTGGATAATTTTCTTTCCTTTTTTTAAAATTGTATTTTTTTGAGTGGTGAAGTGGAGCTGTTGCCATCGTCGGACCGTGGCTGGAGGACAAGTGTTCCAAAGGGAGTATTTTTGCGCGCTGGTTTAGTTTTGCCAGCTAGTGGTTATTTTGCTTAATTTTATTTGTGGCAGTCGGCCATTTAGTGTTTTGAATTGGAGGAATTGAATAGAGTTGGACAGGTTGTGTTCGGTCGTGATTTGTTTTGGTGAAGTGTTTCCGTCCAAGTAGTTTGCTTGGGATTTGTTTGGCCGTTTTCCCCCCCCCCCTCTTCCTTATTCCTTTTTTTTGTTTGTGTCGTCCCGCATCAGAGCCAAGTTGTTGCTGGACATCGAATTTTATCGAAGTCCAGCTGGTGAATAGATTCTGCAAAGAATCGTGCGAGGGATTTCAGACAGGTTGGTCTGGTCCCGCAAATCAATTGCGTTTAAAGAAATATAATTTTTGGTGTACGAATAATTTCTTTTGGGTGATTGTCGGTTTGTGTTGATTTTGAAAAAGGGGTTTGTGTTCGGTATTATTTTCCTTGTGTCGGGAAAATTTCCGTTTCTTTTATATATAGTTATATATATACCTATATATATATCTATTGCGGCAGTTTCGGTGTAGTTTTTAAAAGAAGTTTATTTATCAGGTTTTCGTGTGTTCGTGTTGTTCGTTCGTCCGGGGATACCATACCGCGAGGGTCGTCTTAAATCCCACGCTTCGCGACTGTGCTTTTCGGGCAAATAGGGAATTTAATTATCGCGTGGGGATTTTTGATTTTAGTTTGTTTTAAAAAGTTTTAGTACAAAATAGCGCGATAAGCTGGCGCCCAACGTGGGGCTTCAGGTTTTCGTGTGTTCGTCAGGTTTTCGTGTGTTCGTGTTGTTCGTTCGTCCGGGGATACCATACCGCGAGGGTCGTCTTAAATCCCACGCTTCGCGACTGTGCTTTTCGGGCAAATAGGGAATTTAATTATCGCGTGGGGATTTTTGATTTTAGTTTGTTTTAAAAAGTTTTAGTACAAAATAGCGCGATAAGCTGGCGCCCAACGTGGGGCTATTTTGTTTAAAGTTTTTTTAAATATTAACTTTTTTTAAAATTTTTTTTAATAAGTTTAAAATTTTTTTTTTGTTGTATAATTTTTTTTTGAAAATTGATTTTTTTTGTAATATTTTTTTATTTAAAAAAATTTTTTTGGTTTTTTTTTTTAAAAAGTTTTTTTGTTTGAATTTCTTTTTGGTTTCAATTTTTTTTTAAATTAGTTTTGTTTTTTTACATTTATTATTTTTTGTCTGTCCGAGTTAATTATGGAGATTAACCGATTAAACCAAGAGGAACTGGCATACGAGATGGAGTCTCGTGGGTTGCCAGTGACTCCGGTAGAGTCTATGAGGAAGTCCTTGAGGGCATCAAGGCAAATAGAGCGTAGGGAATCCGTGGATGTCTTTGCGGGATATCCGTTTGTTTTTGAGGAAGATAGGTTGGGTGTGGAGGGGAAGATTTCCGAAGTTGAAAAACTTATGGAAACCCCTCCCAAGGACGCAAAGTCGCCCGAATATTTGAAGATTTTGGCGAAGTTGGAATGGGCTTTAGGTCGCCTTACTCGTTCGAGGCCAGCGAGTAAGGAAGAAGTAGTAGAGCAGATGGCGCTCAAAAATAGGGTCCTTTTGTTGTTGGGGGAACTCAACGAGGCGGTGGAGGATGTTGGTGGCGGAGATGATGCCTTCGATGACAATCCAAGGCCATCCCGACCATTCAAGGGACTCAGTAGGGAGTCTGCGGTTGAGGAAAAGCCTGAACCCGTTCCGAGACGTGAGTTGAGTAACTTTGGTTTTCAAAAAGTAGAAAATTTGTCCAAGTGGGGTATTCAATTTACCGGGGAAAAGGCAGACATGTCCCTACATGCCTTTCTACAGAGGGTAGACGAGCTATGCGAGGCTCGGGGCGTTAGTGAAGCCCAGTTGTTTAGGGGAGCAGTGGAGCTTTTTTCTGGAAAAGCCCTGCTCTGGTTTAGGGATGTCCGCAGGACAGTTTCAGGCTGGCGAGAGTTGGTCGCCGAGCTGAAACTGGAATCCCAACTATGACGACATTTTGATGTCTGAGATTAGGCGACGGACTCAGGGTGGGACTGAGTCCATAGGTATCTATGTAGCGGCGATGAGGGGGTTATTCGGTCGTCTGTCCGACCCCTTGTCAGAGAGGCGTATGCTGGGTCTGGTGATCGCAAACCTGTCCCCGTTTTAACAGACTCAGCTGGGCTTGGCTGAGCCTAAGTCTTTATCGGAGTTGGTTTCCTTGGGTCGGAAGCTGGAGGCTGTGCGGGCGAATGTGGAAGCATTCGTGCCGCCGCCCAGCAGCCGATCCAAGAATTTGTTGGAGCCAGACTTGGCGTACGTCTCTGCTGAACCCGAGGTTTCAGTGGTTAGGGCCCCTTTGCGTGACGCTAGGTTGGAGAGGAGAATTCAGGCTCCACCCCAAAATTCTTTTAGGTGCTTCAATTGTAAGCGGTTTGGGCATGTTTTGAGTAACTGCCCTAGGGAAATTTATTGTTTCGGTTGTAGGCGGCCTGGTTTTTTGAAGCGTGATTGCCCCCGATGCTCTCAGAGAGCAGGGCAATCGCAGGAGCGCTCGGACAGGGAGGCGGCCCCCAGAGCGGCTCCGAGGGCCCGCGAAGAGTCGGGAAATGGGGAGCGAGCTCTTGTGGAAGCAGGGCGAGAAGTTCACTTGGTATCCAGGGGTTTGTGGGGTCACTGATTTCGAATTTGTGGTCGAAATTGCTAAATTCAAGATGGCGGAACCACTGAAACTTATTCTCTTGTTTTCTTTGAAAATATCTTAATAAGCCTGCATATTTCGCGCTTATTTCACCCGAATTTCGTGCTTATATGCACAGACTATCAGTCTGTCAGTATGTCAGTATGTCAGTACGTCAGTATGTCAGTATGTCAGTATGTCAGTACGTCAGTATGTCAGTATGTCAGTATGTCAGTATGTCAATATGTCAGTATGTCAGTATGTCAGTATGTTAGTATGTCAGTATGTCAGTCCTTCAGTCTGTCAGTCTGTCAGTCTGTCAGTCTGTCAGTCTGTCAGTCTGTCAGTCTGTCAGTCTGTCAGTCTGTCAGTCTGTCAGTCTGTCAGTCTGTCAGTCTGTCAGTCTGTCAGTCTGTCAGTCTGTCAGTCTGTCAGTCTGTCAGTCTGTCAGTCTGTCAGTCTGTCAGTCTGTCAGTCTGTCAGTCTGTCAGTCTGTCAGTCTGTCAGTCTGTCAGTCTGTCAGTCTGTCAGTCTGTCAGTCTGTCAGTCTGTCAGTCTGTCAGTCTGTCAGTCTGTCAGTCTGTCATTCTGTCAGTCTGTTAGTCTGTCAGTATGTCAGTCTGTCAGTCTGTCAGTCTGTCAGTCTGTCAGTCTGTCAGTCTGTCAGTCTGTCAGTCTGTCAGTCTGTCAGTCTGTCAGTCTGTCAGTCTGTCAGTCTGTCAGTCTGTCAGTCTGTCAGTCTGTCAGTCTGTCAGTCTGTCAGTCTGTCAGTCTATCAGTCTGGTTTTTTTTTTTTAAAAGTTTTTTTGTTTGAATTTCTTTTTGGTTTCAATTTTTTTTTAAATTAGTTTTGTTTTTTTACATTTATTATTTTTTGTCTGTCCGAGTTAATTATGGAGATTAACCGATTAAACCAAGAGGAACTGGCATACGAGATGGAGGCTCGTGGGTTGCCAGTGACTCCGGTAGAGTCTATGAGGAAGTCCTTGAGGGCATCAAGGCAAATAGAGCGTAGGGAATCCGTGGATGTCTTTGCGGGATATCCGTTTGTTTTTGAGGAAGATAGGTTGGGTGTGGAGGGGAAGATTTCCGAAGTTGAAAAACTTATGGAAACCCCTCCCAAGGACGCAAAGTCGCCCGAATATTTGAAGATTTTGGCGAAGTTGGAATGGGCTTTAGGTCGCCTTACTCGTTCGAGGCCAGCGAGTAAGGAAGAAGTAGTAGAGCAGATGGCGCTCAAAAATAGGGTCCTTTTGTTGTTGGGGGAACTCAACGAGGCGGTGGAGGATGTTGGTGGCGGAGATGATGCCTTCGATGACAATCCAAGGCCATCCCGACCATCCAAGGGACTCAGTAGGGAGTCTGCGGTTGAGGAAAAGCCTGAACCCGTTCCGAGACGTGAGCCATCCACCTCGTTGAGTAACTTTGGTTTTCAAAAAGTAGAAAATTTGTCCAAGTGGGGTATTCAATTTACCGGGGAAAAGGCAGACATGTCCCTACATGCCTTTCTACAGAGGGTAGACGAGCTATGCGAGGCTCGGGGCGTTAGTGAAGCCCAGTTGTTTAGGGGAGCAGTGGAGCTTTTTTCTGGAAAAGCCCTGCTCTGGTTTAGGGATGTCCGCAGGACAGTTTCAGGCTGGCGAGAGTTGGTCGCCGAGCTGAAACTGGAATTCCTGCCCCCCAACTATGACGACATTTTGATGTCTGAGATTAGGCGACGGACTCAGGGTGGGACTGAGTCCATAGGTATCTATGTAGCGGCGATGAGGGGGTTATTCGGTCGTCTGTCCGACCCCTTGTCAGAGAGGCGTATGCTGGGTCTGGTGATCGCAAACCTGTCCCCGTTTTACCAGACTCAGCTGGGCTTGGCTGAGCCTAAGTCTTTATCGGAGTTGGTTTCCTTGGGTCGGAAGCTGGAGGCTGTGCGGGCGAATGTGGAAGCATTCGTGCCGCCGCCCAGCAGCCGATCCAAGAATTTGTTGGAGCCAGACTTGGCGTACGTCTCTGCTGAACCCGAGGTTTCAGTGGTTAGGGCCCCTTTGCGTGACGCTAGGTTGGAGAGGAGAATTCAGGCTCCACCCCAAAATTCTTTTAGGTGCTTCAATTGTAAGCGGTTTGGGCATGTTTTGAGTAACTGCCCTAGGGAAATTTATTGTTTCGGTTGTAGGCGGCCTGGTTTTTTGAAGCGTGATTGCCCCCGATGCTGTCAGAGAGCAGGGCAATCGCAGGAGCGCTCGGACAGGGAGGCGGCCCCCAGAGCGGCTCCGAGGGCCCGCGAAGAGTCGGGAAATGGGGAGCGAGCTCTTGTGGAAGCAGGGCGAGAAGTTCACTTGGTATCCAGGGGTTTGTGGGGTCACTGATTTCGAATTTGTGGTCGAAATTGCTAAATTCAAGATGGCGGAACCACTGAAACTTACTCTCTTGTTTTCTTTCAAAATATCTTAATAAGCCTGCATATTTCGCGCTTATTTCACCCGAATTTCGTGCTTATATGCACAGACTATCAGTCTGTCAGTATGTCAGTACGTCAGTACGTCAGTATGTCAGTATGTCAGTATGTCAGTATGTCAGTATGTCAGTATGTCAGTATGTCAGTATGTCAGTATGTCAGTATGTCAGTATGTTAGTATGTCAGTATGTCAGTCCTTCAGTCTGTCAGTCTGTCAGTCTGTCAGTCTGTCAGTCTGTCAGTCTGTCAGTCTGTCAGTCTGTCAGTCTGTCAGTCTGTCAGTCTGTCAGTCTGTCAGTCTGTCAGTCTGTCAGTCTGTCAGTCTGTCAGTCTGTCAGTCTGTCAGTCTGTCAGTCTGTCAGTCTGTCAGTCTGTCAGTCTGTCAGTCTGTCAGTCTGTCAGTCTGTCAGTCTGTCAGTCTGTCAGTCTGTCAGTCTGTCAGTCTGTCAGTCTGTCAGTCTGTCAGTCTGTCAGTCTGTCAGTCTGTCAGTCTGTCAGTCTGTCAGTCTGTCAGTCTGTCAGTCTGTCAGTCTGTCAGTCTGTCAGTCTGTCAGTCTGTCAGTCTGTTAGTCTGTCAGTATGTCAGTCTGTCAGTCTGTCAGTCTGTCAGTCTGTCAGTCTATCAGTCTGTCAGTCTGTCAGTCTTTCAGTCTGTCAGTCTGTCAGTTTGTCAGCCTGTCAGTTTGTCAGTCTGTCATTTTTGAGTAAGTTCCGCGGCGAGCAAGTTCCTTTAAGCGTGCGTGTCTGGGGAATGTCAAATGTGGGAAAAGAATCGTCTGTCAGTCTGTCAGTTTGTCAGTCTGTCTGTCTGTCTGTCTGTCTGTCTGTCAGTCTGTCAGTCTGTCAGTCTGTCAGTCTGTCAGTCTGTCAGTCTGTCAGTCTGTCAGTCTGTCAGTCTGTCAGTCTGTCAGTCTGTCAGTCTGTCAGTCTGTCAGTCTGTCAGTCTGTCAGTCTGTCAGTCTGTCAGTCTGTCAGTCTGTCAGTCTGTCAGTCTGTCAGTCTGTCAGTCTGTCAGTCTGTCAGTCTGTCAGTCTGTCAGTCTGTCAGTCTGTCAGTCTGTCAGTCTGTCAGTCTGTCAGTCTGTCAGTCTGTCAGTCTGTCAGTCTGTCTGTCTGTCTGTCTGTCTGTCTGTCAGTCAGTCAGTCAGTCTGTCAGTTTGTCAGTCTGTCAGTCTTTCAGTCAGTCTATCATTTTTGAGTAAGTTCCGCGGCGAGCAAGTTCCTTTAAGCGTGCGTGTCTGGGGAATGTCAAATGTGGGAAAAGAATCGATTGTTACACAACCGAATTTGGTTTTTTTTTTACGTACGAATGGTAAAAATAATTATCTTTTTTTTAGATCTGTTTTAAAAAAAAAATTAATCTATATTTTTGGATTATATTTACTGTATTGTTGCAATTTTTTAAAATTCCCCAAAAAAAATCCAACAAAATTAATTGAGACACCTTTCTTAAAAGCCACTCAAGAAATTGTATAAGGAGAAATCGAAACTTTAAAATTTGTATATCCCGGAAAGCAGATTTTTGCAGCAAAAAAGATTTAAGATTCGGTTTTAGGACGTCAAAATACATAATACGAAAATAAAAAATTGGAAAAATCCAATGATCAATGCCTTGCAATAAAAATAATCGACAATCGGAAAAAATGTTTAGCCGTAACAGGTGAAAACAGTGTTAGGCGGTAACGCTAGCCTTGTGGCAGTATTATTTCCTTAAAGGTGACAATGAAGAATTAAAATTAGTTTTGTTTTTCTCTGTACGGTTTCAACACACCCTGTGAATTTGTTGAGAAAATACTTATATAAAATGCCGAATTTCCTTTGAGTTTGAGGAAAGTTATTTGGAGATATTTTGTGCAATCACCGAAAGTTACGAAAAACTGTTCCCAGAACAGATGGGCCCAGTTCCAAATATAACGAATGGACAGCGTAACCAGTCGATGGTCCAATTGCCCAATTTACCTGTACCAACATTTTCAGGTAAATTTACAGAATGACCTGGTTTTCCTTATTCTTTTAATCGACTAGTTCATTTAAACTTTGGTCTTAATCCAATTCAAAGATTTCACTACTTAAAAAAGGCTTTGCCTACCGATCGTGATATGGACATTCACCAATTGATGTTAACCGAAGACAACTACACTATAGCATGGGAAATAATCGTAAAGCGTTACAACAATCCTCGAATTTTATTTATGCATCACATGAACCCTTTGTACAATCTAAAAGCTCAAAGAAAAGAGCGTTCGGAAGAGCCGCAAGTTCGTGTATAAATGAATTTAAGCACCTATCAATTCCCATTGCACACTGTGATCACTGGATTGCACATTTCCTATCCACAAAATTGTCAAGGGAAACTCATCAGGCATTAGGAACACCATTTGGGCAGCAAGACCGATGTCCCAACCTTCTCTGATCTTGAAACATTTCTCAACAATCGCTTAATCCTCATCGATGCCATTGAGAATCAATGCACTACTCACAATCAGCCCACGTCGAGCAAACAAAACAATTCTCCAAACAATTAAATCTGAAACTAAATCATTTCACGTTACTATATGTTACAGTATGTCAGTATGTCAGTCTGTCAGTTGTTACAATCAGATCTGACCAGTATAGCTATCTGGTGTGATAATAACTTAATGGAACTGAACTTGAAAAAATGTAAATTTATGACATTTGCTAGAAGACACCAACTTTCATCGCTGTATCATATAAATAACTGTAATCTAGAAAAGGTTTTTACTTTTGTGGACCTGGGTGTTACTATGGATCCAAAACTTCGCTTTCATCTTCATATTGATTTATGAGTGAATAAGGCGAGGGGTGTTCTAGGTTTCATTAAGAGATAGTCAAAAGAATTGAATGACCCATTCGTTACCAAAAGCCTTTACATATCACTTGTAAGACCAATTTTGGAATATGCATCAGTCTTGTGGAATCCACAATAGAATTGAATCGGTTCAAAAACAATTTTTATTATTAAGAAACCTTCGCTGGAATCCGAATCAGAACCTACCTCCATACGAAAATCGTTTAAAACTCTTGGACATCCCTACTCTAAAAAATAGAAGAACAATGCTTAATGTAACATTTTTGATTAAATTGATAAATGGCTGTCTGAATTCTACATTTTTTCTTCAGGAAATTGATTTTAATATTCCAACCCGTCGTTCTAGATCTTTCATTCCTTCTCACTGGAACCAGGATGTACAGCTCGGATAAATGGTATTACATTGATGGCATCACACAACGTTAACTCTAAGGCGAGCAGTAATTTCCAGACACATTGGGTCAAGGAAATGGACGACTTTTCCAGTACATACAATGTAAGGCATTCAATCCCGGGATCCCGAATCCCGAAATCCCGGGATCCCGAAAGTTTTCTAAATCCCGGAAACCCGGAATTTTGCGTCCGGAATCCCGGGATTCAAAGAATTGATTTTTTTATGCATTGTTTAAGATATTTCCGACTCTTTTCCACAGAAATACTGCAGTGCGTTTACTTTCAATTTAATTGGTAAACACAAAAAGCTCACTTTCGTAGACTTAGTGCTACACACACAAAAAATTAAGACAATTTTTGTCAATAACAGTGAACAAAACATTTTTATCGATCTGAATAAAATTTTTCCAAATTGAAACAATTTTTTTTATTTTGTGACAGCGTGGCAAATTAAATAATAAAGCAACTCAATTTATCACATAAAATATCAAACTTGTTCGATCAGAGTAATTTAAAATTAATAACTTTTGGTTTTATTTATTTTAAATTTTGTTTTGTTTAATGCAATATTTATTAAATATTATTTCTACGTTGAATTAAAATAAAATTAAGCTTAAAATATTGTTGCAACCGTTTTTTCTTTAATCCCGAAAATCCCGAATAAATCCCGGGATCCCGGGATTGTAATTTCAAATCCCGAAATCCCGGGATTTTCAAAAACACTTCGGGATTGAATGCCTTAATACAATGTGAATCCGCTGAATCCCTCCATGGTAAACAACAAGAAGTAAATCGATACTTTGAAAATTAGGATCCATGAGCTGGAATCCGAAAAAATACAACTGAAGGAATTACATTTTCACGATATCAGCGGACACACTTCTCTTATTTTAATGTTATCGCTTATTTCTATATTATTTATATATTGTGTTCGATCTTATATTACAACCAAACGACTTCTTAAAAATGTATTGCTGCGTATCGAGCTGCGTTGGTCTCTTTAGAAAGACCATAAAATTTACAACTACAGTGTATTATGTCACACATAATTATTTACCCACACTGACAATTGTGTCGATCCTTGAACTCAAATTACTTTACAATCTTGCTGTCACAAGTAATAAATAGTTTATAGCCTTTGCGGGGATCGTGTACCTGCTGATAATGTCCTACACCACAACAATACAGTCCACTTATATCTATTTATACTTTTATTACTTTATGTCTGTGGCAACAATTTCTGTTCAAAGATTATGCCTAGTTTTAAGATATTTTTGTATCTATATATTTAAGTGTTTGTTAAAAATAAAGTCAGTACTTATCGAGTATCTTTTACAAGTGGTGCTTATATGCACAGACTATCAGTGTGTCAGTATGTCAGTATGTCAGTATGTCAGTATGTCAATATGTCAGTATGTCAGTCTGTCAGTCAGTCAGTCAGTCAGTCAGTCAGTCTGTCAGTCTGTCAGTCTGTCAGTCTGTCAGTCTGTCAGTTTGTCAGTTTGTCAGTCTGTATGTCTGTCTATCTGTCTGTCTGTCAGTCTGTCAGTCTGTCAGTCTGTCAGTCTGTCAGTCTGTCAGTCTGTCAGTCTGTCAGTCTGTCAGTCTGTCAGTCTGTCAGTCTGTCAGTCTGTCAGTCTGTCAGTCTGTCAGTCTGTCAGTCTGTCAGTCTGTCAGTCTGTCAGTCTGTCAGTCTGTCAGTCTGTCAGTCTGTCAGTCTGTCAGTCTGTCAGTCTGTCAGTCTGTCAGTCTGTCAGTCTGTCAGTCTGTCAGTCTGTCAGTCTGTCAGTCTGTCAGTCTGTCAGTCTGTCAGTCTGTCAGTCTGTTAGTCTGTCAGTCTGTCAGTCTGTCAGTCTGTCAGTCTGTCAGTCTGTCAGTCTGTCAGTCTGTCAGTCTGTCAGTCTGTCAGTCTGTCAGTCTGTCAGTCTGTCAGTCTGTCAGTCTGTCAGTCTGTCAGTCTGTCTGTCTGTCTGTCTGTCTGTCAGTCAGTCAGTCAGTCTGTCAGTTTGTCAGTCTGTCAGTCTTTCAGTCAGTCTATCATTTTTGAGTAAGTTCCGCGGCGAGCAAGTTCCTTTAAGCGTGCGTGTCTGGGGAATGTCAAATGTGGGAAAAGAATCGATTGTTACACAACCGAATTTGGTTTTTTTTTTACGTACGAATGGTAAAAATAATTATCTTTTTTTTAGATCTGTTTTAAAAAAAAAATTAATCTATATTTTTGGATTATATTTACTGTATTGTTGCAATTTTTTAAAATTCCCCAAAAAAAATCCAACAAAATTAATTGAGACACCTTTCTTAAAAGCCACTCAAGAAATTGTATAAGGAGAAATCGAAACTTTAAAATTTGTATATCCCGGAAAGCAGATTTTTGCAGCAAAAAAGATTTAAGATTCGGTTTTAGGACGTCAAAATACATAATACGAAAATAAAAAATTGGAAAAATCCAATGATCAATGCCTTGCAATAAAAATAATCGACAATCGGAAAAAATGTTTAGCCGTAACAGGTGAAAACAGTGTTAGGCGGTAACGCTAGCCTTGTGGCAGTATTATTTCCTTAAAGGTGACAATGAAGAATTAAAATTAGTTTTGTTTTTCTCTGTACGGTTTCAACACACCCTGTGAATTTGTTGAGAAAATACTTATATAAAATGCCGAATTTCCTTTGAGTTTGAGGAAAGTTATTTGGAGATATTTTGTGCAATCACCGAAAGTTACGAAAAACTGTTCCCAGAACAGATGGGCCCAGTTCCAAATATAACGAATGGACAGCGTAACCAGTCGATGGTCCAATTGCCCAATTTACCTGTACCAACATTTTCAGGTAAATTTACAGAATGACCTGGTTTTCCTTATTCTTTTAATCGACTAGTTCATTTAAACTTTGGTCTTAATCCAATTCAAAGATTTCACTACTTAAAAAAGGCTTTGCCTACCGATCGTGATATGGACATTCACCAATTGATGTTAACCGAAGACAACTACACTATAGCATGGGAAATAATCGTAAAGCGTTACAACAATCCTCGAATTTTATTTATGCATCACATGAACCCTTTGTACAATCTAAAAGCTCAAAGAAAAGAGCGTTCGGAAGAGCCGCAAGTTCGTGTATAAATGAATTTAAGCACCTATCAATTCCCATTGCACACTGTGATCACTGGATTGCACATTTCCTATCCACAAAATTGTCAAGGGAAACTCATCAGGCATTAGGAACACCATTTGGGCAGCAAGACCGATGTCCCAACCTTCTCTGATCTTGAAACATTTCTCAACAATCGCTTAATCCTCATCGATGCCATTGAGAATCAATGCACTACTCACAATCAGCCCACGTCGAGCAAACAAAACAATTCTCCAAACAATTAAATCTGAAACTAAATCATTTCACGTTACTATATGTTACAGTATGTCAGTATGTCAGTCTGTCAGTTGTTACAATCAGATCTGACCAGTATAGCTATCTGGTGTGATAATAACTTAATGGAACTGAACTTGAAAAAATGTAAATTTATGACATTTGCTAGAAGACACCAACTTTCATCGCTGTATCATATAAATAACTGTAATCTAGAAAAGGTTTTTAC
>OX596011.1:31401438-31476438 GCA_951394025.1 Heteromyza rotundicornis | reverse complement strand
TAAGAAACCTTCGCTGGAATCCGAATCAGAACCTACCTCCATACGAAAATCGTTTAAAACTCTTGGACATCCCTACTCTAAAAAATAGAAAAACAATGCTTAATGGAACATTTTTGATTAAATTGATAAATGGCTCTCTGAATTCTACATTTTTTCTTCAGGAAATTGATTTTAATATTCCAACCCGTCGTTCTAGATCTGTCATTCCTTTGATATTAAGTATGTGCCGTTCTAATTACGCGCAGAATGAACCTTTTAGTTGTATTTGTAGCGATTTTAATAGCTTGTATTCTGTATTCGACCTGTCAGATTCACATAATAAAACTAAAACTTTTATTTTAAATGCACTTGATCACACTTAAGCCTTTGTTGCTCTTTGAGTTTTTGGTTGCCAAACTCCACAAAGATCGGCATTGTCGATTTTTTGAAAGTGTTGTATTTTTGTTGTATTTTGTATTTATATTTCAGCAGAATTTTGTTTTTTACTGTATATTGTATACAAATAAAACAACATTTTTAGCTGAATTCTGTCGTTCCGTTACTGTTTACTTAACTGTTCTTTTGTATTTGTATTTGATTTTTTATATTTCGTATAAAAAAATAAAATACTAAAATTAATATTTGTAATCTTTGTTGCGTAAATTAACTGTTTGGATTGTTTTGTCTTTGTATTATTGTTAAGTCTAATATCGTAAAGTAGAGAAAAATTATATTTGATCAAATTCATAGTCGTCGCATGAATTCTGATGCTTCATAATATTTTCTTTTAATTCTATTGTTTATTATCACGTTAATCTGTGCGTCATGCGGATGTGCCTCTCGGTCGGTTGGGCGGGTAAGTGGGAAACGGATTCGTCGTTAAAAAAAAAAAAATAAATAAAAAAAAAACTCCAGTGCCCTTATTCACTGAAGTTCCACGCATCAGCAAATTGTGCAGCTAGCAACACAAGGTATATTCTCACTGGAACCAGGATGTACAGCTCGGATAAATGGTATTACATTGATGGCATCACACAACGTTAACTCTAAGGCGAGCAGTAATTTCCAGACACATTGGGTCAAGGAAATGGACGACTTTTCCAGTACATACAATGTGAATCCGCTGAATCCCTCCATGGTAAACAACAAGAAGGAAATCGATACTTTGAAAATTAGGATCCATGAGCTGGAATCCGAAAAAATACAACTGAAGGAATTACATTTTCACGATATCAGCGGACACACTTCTCTTATTTTAATGTTATCGCTTATTTCTATATTATTTATATATTGTGTTCGATTCTTAAGATACGGTCTTCTGGCCCCCCGCAGAATGTTTAAGCATTAAAAATGTATTGCTGCTTATCGAGCTGCGTTGGTCTCTTTAGAAAGACCATAAAATTTACAACTACAGTGTATTATGTCACACATAATTATTTACCCACACTGACAATTGTGTCGATCCTTGAACTCAAATTACTTTACAATCTTGCTGTCACAAGTAATAAATAGTTTATAGCCTTTGCGGGGATCGTGTACCTGCTGATAATGTCCTACACCACAACAATACAGTCCACTTATATCTATTTATACTTTTATTACTTTATGTCTGTGGCAACAATTTCTGTTCAAAGATTATGCCTAGTTTTAAGATATTTTTGTATCTATATATTTAAGTGTTTGTTAAAAATAAAGTCAGTACTTATCGAGTATCTCATACAAGTGGTGTGTTCAAATTTTATTTAAATTAATTTCCGCAAATTTGATTTAAAATATAGGGTTTTTGGCTACATTAGGTTTTGAAGTCCTTAATTTTAAATTAAAATTGCGGAAATTAATGTAAAGGAAATTTATTTTCTGCTTGTTTTTCACTCTTTTTTATTTTCTCTTTTTTTTTTTTTAAATTGGTTCCTTTACCAAATTTTTTTTCTTTTTACTCTTTTTCCTGAATGCGAACCTAAGTACAAAATTTCAGCCCTGTAGCTTAAAAAATACGAAAGTTAGAACTTTGAATTGGCTCCATCCCGCTCTAGCCTATGTGGATGTGTATGAAAAATCTCGCCGCAGATTTGATGATATCTACATGTGGACTATATATATGTTCACACAAAGCAAGTTAATATAGGGGTTATACAAAAGCAAATTATTTGAAACGGACCAAACATTTTTTTAAATCAGGGATTCAATGTTCTAGACTAGCCTTAAACAGCTGACCTCAATCCAAAAGTGGGCAATAATGAAACGACAAATGCGAAACAAGCCAAAACTCGATATTGGCGTCTTTAGCAAAGAACAGGAGGTCTACTACTCTATAGTGCCAGCATCTCATATATTCAATGAAGCAATTATAATTCGAAAAAAAATGTATGTAAATAACATCAATCTAATTTTTGTCTATCGTACGTAAATTTTTTATACCCTACACCTCATGAGGTATGGGTATATTCACTTTGGTCTGATGTTTGTAACACCAAGAAGGAGACGTGTCCGGTATGGAAAAGTATATATATTCTAGATCAGCGTAACCTCCTGAGTTTATTTAGCCCTATCCGTATGTCCGTCCAATTTTCTTGTAAACACGATTGCAGGAGCTAGAAGAAAGCTAGGGATCCCAAATTTTTGATTTTTCTTTTTTAGGTCCTAGAAGGAGTTGGTATTGAAAATGGCCTACCTATAAAATGTTCACTTATATTCCGCTTAAATAGTTCCAAACTTGGTATCCAGGGGTTTGTGGGGTCACTGATTTCGAATTTGTGGTCGAAATTGCTAAATTCAAGATGGCGGAACCACTGAAACTTACTCTCTTGTTTTCTTTCAAAATATCATAATAAGCGTGCATATTTCGCGCTTATTTCACCCGAATTTCGTGCTTATATGCACAGACTATCAGTCTGTCAGTCTGTCAGTATGTCAGTATGTCAGTATGTCAGTATGTCAGTCCTTCAGTCTGTCAGTCTGTCAGTCTGAAAAACTGACAGTCTGTCAGTCTGTCAGTCTGAAAAACTGCCAGTCTGTCAGTCTGCCAGTCTGTCAGTTTGTCAGCCTGTCAGTTTGTCAGCCTGTCAGTTGGTCAGTCTGTCATTTTTGAGTAAGTTCCGCGGCGAGCAAGTTCCTTTAAGCGTGCGTGTCTAGGGAATGTCAAATGTGGGAAAAGAATCGATTGTTACACAACTGAAATTGGTTTTTTTTTTACGTACGAATGGTAAAAATAATTATCTTTTTTTTAGATATGTTTTAAAAAAAAAATTAATCTATATTTTTGGATTATATTTACTGTATTGTTGCAATTTTTTAAAATTCCCCAAAAAAATCCAACAAAATTAATGGAGACACCTTTCTTAAAAGCCACTCAAGAAATTGTATAAGGAGAAATCGAAACTTAAAAATTTGTATATCCCGGAAAGCAGATTTTTGCAGCCAAAAAGATTTAAGATTCGGTTTTAGGACGTCAAAATACATAATACGAAAATAAAAAATTGGAAAAATCCAATGATTAATGCCTTGCAATAAAAATAATCGACAATCGAAAAAAATGTTTAGCCGTAACAGGTGAAAACAGTGTTAGGCGGCAACGCTAGCCTTGTGGCAGTATTATTTCCTTAAAGGTGGCAATGATGAATTAAAATTAGTTTTGTTTTTCTCTGTACGGTTTCAACACACCCTGTGAATTTGTTGAGAAAATACTTATATAAAAAGCCGAATTTCCTTTGAGTTTGAGGAAAGTTATTTGGAGGTTCCCAGAACAGATAGGCCCAGTTCCAAATATAACGAATGGACAGCGTAACCAGTCGATGGTTCAATTGCCCAATTTACCTGTACCAACATTTTCAGGTAAATTTACAGAATGGCCTGGTTTTCATTATTCTTTTAATCGACTAGTTCATTTAAACTTTGGTCTTAATCCAATTCAAAGATTTCACTACTTAAAAAAGGCTTTGCCTACCGATCGTGATATGGACATTCACCAATTGATGTTAACCGAAGACAACTACACTATAGCATGGGAAATAATCGTAAAGCGTTACAACAATCCTCGAATTTTATTTATGCATCACATGAACCCTTTGTACAATCTAAAAGCTCAAAGAAAAGAGCGTTCGGAAGAGCCGCAAGTTCGTGTATAAATGAATTTAAGCACCTATCAATTCCCATTGCACACTGTGATCACTGGATTGCACATTACCTATTCATAAAATTGTCAAGGGAAACTCATCAGGCATTAGGAACACCATTTGGGCAGCAAGACCGATGTCCCAACCTTCTCTGATCTTGAAACATTTCTCAACAATCGCTTAATCCTCATCGATGCCATTGAGAATCAATGCACTACTCACAATCAGCCCACGTCGAGCAAACAAAACAATTCTCCAAACAATTAAATCTGAAACTAAATCATTTCACGTTACTATATGTTACAGTATGTCAGTATGTCAGTATGTCAGTATGTCAGTCCTTCAGTCTGTCAGTCTGTCAGTTGTTACAATCAGATCTGACCAGTATAGCTATCTGGTGTGATAATAACTTAATGGAACTGAACTTGAAAAAATGTAAATTTATGACATTTGCTAGAAGACACCAACTTTCATCGCTGTATCATATAAATAACTGTAATCTAGAAAAGGTTTTTACTTTTGTGGACCTGGGTGTTACTATGGATCCAAAACTTCGCTTTCATCTTCATATTGATTTATGTGTGAATAAGGCGAGGGGTGTTCTAGGTTTCATTAAGAGATAGTGTCGCGGTATAAAATCGCGACACGAATGTTGTTGTTTTTATTGTTTGTTTTGTTTTTTTTGTTTCCCTTTTGTTCGGGGCGACGGGCGAACAAATTCGGAGGAACAAAATCACACACGCACTGACCGAATTAACGCACTGCACAATTTTATTGATTGTCACTTTTTATAGAAATATATTTGTTTTGCTTAATTTGTTAAGCAAAACAAATTCGACACTCGCGGGCGAAATGCGGTCGGCGCGCGGAAGAAGAAAACTGAATATTTTGTTTGAGCTGTCAAAGTTCTCTTGCTTTCTTCTCCTTTCTTTCGCTTTTGCTTTCGTTAAGTTAGCTCAGTGAGCGGCGGCGATCCGATGAGGGTATTGCCAGGCGCTCTTTTAGTCTAATTTCGTTTAGTTCTTTTTGAGCAGGGAAGAAGGAGAGTGGCAAAAGCTTTGGTTTTTCTAAAATTTAATTGAAATTAGTTGTTTCCAAAATTTGGATAATTTTCTTTCCTTTTTTTAAAATTGTATTTTTTTGAGTGGTGAAGTGGAGCTGTTGCCATCGTCGGACCGTGGCTGGAGGACAAGTGTTCCAAAGGGAGTATTTTTGCGCGCTGGTTTAGTTTTGCCAGCTAGTGGTTATTTTGCTTAATTTTATTTGTGGCAGTCGGCCATTTAGTGTTTTGAATTGAAGGAATTGAATAGAGTTGGACAGGTTGTGTTCGGTCGTGATTTGTTTTGGTGAAGTGTTTCCGTCCAAGTAGTTTGCTTGGGATTTGTTTGGCCGTTTTCCCCCCCCCCCCCTCTTCCTTATTCCTTTTTTTTGTTTGTGTCGTCCCGCATCAGAGCCAAGTTGTTGCTGGACATCGAATTTTATCGAAGTCCAGCTGGTGAATAGATTCTGCAAAGAATCGTGCGAGGGATTTCAGACAGGTTGGTCTGGTCCCGCAAATCAATTGCGTTTAAAGAAATATAATTTTTGGTGTACGAATAATTTCTTTTGGGTGATTGTCGGTTTGTGTTGATTTTGAAAAAGGGGTTTGTGTTCGGTATTATTTTCCTTGTGTCGGGAAAATTTCCGTTTCTTTTATATATAGTTATATATATACCTATATATATATCTATTGCGGCAGTTTCGGTGTAGTTTTTAAAAGAAGTTTATTTATCAGGTTTTCGTGTGTTCGTGTTGTTCGTTCGTCCGGGGATACCATACCGCGAGGGTCGTCTTAAATCCCACGCTTCGCGACAGTGCTTTTCGGGCAAATAGGGAATTTAATTATCGCGTGGGGATTTTTGATTTTAGTTTGTTTTAAAAAGTTTTAGTACAAAATAGCGCGATAAGCTGGCGCCCAACGTGGGGCTTCAGGTTTTCGTGTGTTCGTCAGGTTTTCGTGTGTTCGTGTTGTTCGTTCGTCCGGGGATACCATACCGCGAGGGTCGTCTTAAATCCCACGCTTCGCGACTGTGCTTTTCGGGCAAATAGGGAATTTAATTATCGCGTGGGGATTTTTGATTTTAGTTTGTTTTAAAAAGTTTTAGTACAAAATAGCGCGATAAGCTGGCGCCCAACGTGGGGCTATTTTGTTTAAAGTTTTTTTAAATATTAACTTTTTTTAAAATTTTTTTTAATAAGTTTAAAATTTTTTTTTTGTTGTATAATTTTTTTTTTAAAATTGATTTTTTTTGTAATTTTTTTTTATTAAAAAAAAATTTTTTTGGTTTTTTTTTTTAAAAAGTTTTTTTGTTTGAATTTCTTTTTGGTTTCAATTTTTTTTTAAATTAGTTTTGTTTTTTTACATTTATTATTTTTTGTCTGTCCGAGTTAATTATGGAGATTAACCGATTAAACCAAGAGGAACTGGCATACGAGATGGAGGCTCGTGGGTTGCCAGTGACTCCGGTAGAGTCTATGAGGAAGTCCTTGAGGGCATCAAGGCAAATAGAGCGTAGGGAATCCGTGGATGTCTTTGCGGGATATCCGTTTGTTTTTGAGGAAGATAGGTTGGGTGTGGAGGGGAAGATTTCCGAAGTTGAAAAACTTATGGAAACCCCTCCCAAGGACGCAAAGTCGCCCGAATATTTGAAGATTTTGGCGAAGTTGGAATGGGCTTTAGGTCGCCTTACTCGTTCGAGGCCAGCGAGTAAGGAAGAAGTAGTAGAGCAGATGGCGCTCAAAAATAGGGTCCTTTTGTTGTTGGGGGAACTCAACGAGGCGGTGGAGGATGTTGGTGGCGGAGTTGATGCCTTCGATGACAATCCAAGGCCATCCCGACCATCCAAGGGACTCAGTAGGGAGTCTGCGGTTGAGGAAAAGCCTGAACCCGTTCCGAGACGTGAGCCATCCACCTCGTTGAGTAACTTTGGTTTTCAAAAAGTAGAAAATTTGTGCAAGTGGGGTATTCAATTTACCGGGGAAAAGGCAGACATGTCCCTACATGCCTTTCTACAGAGGGTAGACGAGCTATGCGAGGCTCGGGGCGTTAGTGAAGCCCAGTTGTTTAGGGGAGCAGTGGAGCTTTTTTCTGGAAAAGCCCTGCTCTGGTTTAGGGATGTCCGCAGGACAGTTTCAGGCTGGCGAGAGTTGGTCGCCGAGCTGAAACTGGAATTCCTGCCCCCAACTATGACGACATTTTGATGTCTGAGATTAGGCGACGGACTCAGGGTGGGACTGAGTCCATAGGTATCTATGTAGCGGCGATGAGGGGGTTATTCGGTCGTCTGTCCGACCCCTTGTCAGAGAGGCGTATGCTGGGTCTGGTGATCGCAAACCTGTCCCCGTTTTAACAGACTCAGCTGGGCTTGGCTGAGCCTAAGTCTTTATCGGAGTTGGTTTCCTTGGGTCGGAAGCTGGAGGCTGTGCGGGCGAATGTGGAAGTATTCGTGCCGCCGCCCAGCAGCCGATCCAAGAATTTGTTGGAGCCAGACTTGGCGTACGTCTCTGCTGAACCCGAGGTTTCAGTGGTTAGGGCCCCTTTGCGTGACGCTAGGTTGGAGAGGAGAATTCAGGCTCCACCCCAAAATTCTTTTAGGTGCTTCAATTGTAAGCGGTTTGGGCATGTTTTGAGTAACTGCCCTAGGGAAATTTATTGTTTCGGTTGTAGGCGGCCTGGTTTTTTGAAGCGTGATTGCCCCCGATGCTCTCAGAGAGCAGGGCAATCGCAGGAGCTGTCAGTCTGTCAGTCTGTCAGTCTGTCAGTCTGTCAGTCTGTCAGTCTGTCAGTCTGTCAGTCTGTCAGTCTGTCAGTCTGTCAGTCTGTCAGTCTGTCAGTCTGTCAGTCTGTCAGTCTGTCAGTCTGTCAGTCTGTCAGTCTGTCAGTCTGTCAGTCTGTCAGTCTGTCAGTCTGTCAGTCTGTCAGTCTGTCAGTCTGTCAGTCTGTCAGTCTGTCAGTCTGTCAGTCTGTCAGTCTGTCAGTCTGTCAGTCTGTCAGTCTGTCAGTCTGTCAGTCTGTCAGTCTGTCAGTCTGTCAGTCTGTCAGTCTGTCAGTCTGTCAGTCTGTCAGTCTGTCAGTCTGTCAGTCTGTCAGTCTGTCAGTCTGTCAGTCTGTCAGTCTGTCAGTCTGTCAGTCTGTCAGTCTGTCAGTCTGTCAGTCTGTCAGTCTGTCAGTCTGTCAGTCTGTCAGTCTGTCAGTCTGTCAGTCTGTCAGTCTGTCAGTCTGTCAGTCTGTCAGTCTGTCAGTCTGTCAGTCTGTCAGTCTGTCAGTCTGTCAGTCTGTCAGTCTGTCAGTCTGTCAGTCTGTCAGTCTGTCAGTCTGTCAGTCTGTCAGTCTGTCAGTCTGTCAGTCTGTCAGTCTGTCAGTCTGTCAGTCTGTCAGTCTGTCAGTCTGTCAGTCTGTCAGTCTGTCAGTCTGTCAGTCTGTCAGTCTGTCAGTCTGTCAGTCTGTCAGTCTGTCAGTCTGTCAGTCTGTCAGTCTGTCAGTCTGTCAGTCTGTCAGTCTGTCAGTCTGTCAGTCTGTCAGTCTGTCAGTCTGTCAGTCTGTCAGTCTGTCAGTCTGTCAGTCTGTCAGTCTGTCAGTCTGTCAGTCTGTCAGTCTGTCAGTCTGTCAGTCTGTCAGTCTGTCAGTCTGTCAGTCTGTCAGTCTGTCAGTCTGTCAGTCTGTCAGTCTGTCAGTCTGTCAGTCTGTTAGTCTGTCAGTCTGTCAGTCTGTCAGTCTGTCAGTCTGTCAGTCTGTCAGTCTTTCAGTCTGTCAGTCTGTCAGTCTGTCAGTTGTTACAATCAGATCTGACCAGTATAGCTATCTGGTGTGATAATAACTTAATGGAACTGAACTTGAAAAAATGTAAATTTATGACATTTGCTAGAAGACACCAACTTTCATCGCTGTATCATATAAATAACTTTAATCTAGAAAAGGTTTTTTTTTGTGGACCTGGGTGTTACTATGGATCCAAAACTTCGCTTTCATCTTCATATTGATTTATGTGTGAATAAGGCGAGGGGTGTTCTAGGTTTCATTAAGAGATTGTCAAAAGAATTTAATGACCCATTCGTTACCAAAAGCCTTTACATATCACTTGTAAGTCCAATTTTGGAATATGCATCAGTCTTGTGGAATCCACAATAGAATTGAATCGGTTCAAAAACAATTTTTATTATTTGTTTTAAGAAACCTTCGCTGGAATCCGAATCAAAACCTACCTCCATACGAAAATCGTTTAAAACTCTTGGACATCCCTACTCTAAAAAGTAGAAAAACAATGCTTAATGGAACATTTTTGATTAAATTGATAAATGGCTCTCTGAATTCTACATTTTTTCTTCAGGAAATTGATTTTAATATTCCAACCCGTCGTTCTAAATCTTTCATTCCTTTGATATTAAGTATGTGCCGTTCTAATTACGCGCAGAATGAACCTTTTAGTTGTATTTGTAGCGATTTTAATAGCCTGTATTCTGTATTCGACCTGTCAGATTCACATAATAAAACTAAAACTTTTATTTTAAATGCACTTGATCACACTTAAGCCTTTGTTGCTCTTTGAGTTTTTGGTTGCCAAACTCCACAAAGATCGGCATTGTCGATTTTTTGAAAGTGTTGTATTTTTGTTGTATTTTGTATTTATATTTCAGCAGAATTTTGTTTTTTACTGTATATTGTATACAAAAAAAACAAAATTTTTAGATGAATTCTGTCGTTCCGTTACTGTTTACTTAACTGTTCTATTTGTATTTGATTTTTTATATTTCGTACAAAAAAATAAAATACTAAAATTAATATTTGTAATCTTTGTTGCGTAAATTAACTATTGCTGCTTATCGTGCTGCGTTGGTCTCTTTAGAAAGACCATAAAATTTACAACTACGGTGTATTATGTCACACATAATTATTTACCCACACTGACAATTGTGTCGATCCTTGAACTCAAATTACTTTACAATCTTGCTGTCACAAGTAATAAATAGTTTATAGCCTTTGCGGGGATCGTGTACCTGGTGATAATGTCCTACACCACAACAATACAGTCCACTTATATCTATTTATACTTTTATTACTTTATGTCTGTGGCAACAATTTCTGTTCAAAGATTATGTCTAGTTTTAAGATATTTTTGTATCTATATATTTAAGTGTTTGTAAAAAATAAAGTCAGTACTTATCGAGTATCTCATACAAGTGGTGCTTATATGCACAGACTATCAGTGTGTCAGTATGTCAGTATGTCAGTATGTCAGTATGTCAGTATGTCAGTATGTCAGTATGTCAGTATGTCAGTATGTCAGTATGTCAGTATGTCAGTATGTCAGTATGTCAGTATGTCAGTATGTCAGTCCTTCAGTCTGTCAGTCTGTCAGTCTGTCAGTCTGTCAGTCTGTCAGTCTGTCAGTCTGTCAGTCTGTCAGTCTGTCAGTCTGTCAGTCTGTCAGTCTGTCAGTCTGTCAGTCTGTCAGTCTGTCAGTCTGTCAGTCTGTCAGTCTGTCAGTCTGTCAGTCTGTCAGTCTGTCAGTCTGTCAGTCTGTCAGTCTGTCAGTCTGTCAGTCTGTCAGTCTGTCAGTCTGTCAGTCTGTCAGTCTGTCAGTCTGTCAGTCTGTCAGTCTGTCAGTCTGTCAGTCTGTCAGTCTGTCAGTCTGTCAGTCTGTCAGTCTGTCAGTCTGTCAGTCTGTCAGTCTGTCAGTCTGTCAGTCTGTCAGTCTGTCAGTCTGTCAGTCTGTCAGTCTGTCAGTCTGTCAGTCTGTCAGTCTGTCAGTCTGTCAGTCTGTCAGTCTGTCAGTCTGTCAGTCTGTCAGTCTGTCAGTCTGTCAGTCTGTCAGTCTGTCAGTCTGTCAGTCTGTCAGTCTGTCAGTCTGTCAGTCTGTCAGTCTGTCAGTCTGTCAGTCTGTCAGTCTGTCAGTCTGTCAGTCTGTCAGTTTGTCAGTCTGTCAGTCTTTCAGTCAGTCTGTCAGTCTTTCAGTCTGTCAGTTTGTCAGCCTGTCAGTTTGTCAGTCTGTCAGTCTTTCAGTCTGTCAGTCTGTCAGTCTGTCAGTTTGTCAGCCTGTCAGTTTGTCAGACTGTCATTTTTGAGTAAGTTCCGCGGCGAGCAAGTTCCTTTAAGCGTGCGTGTCTGGGGAATGTCAAATGTGGGAAAAGAATCGATTGTTACACAACCGAATTTGGTTTTTTTTTTACATACGAATGGTAAAAATAATTATCTTCTTTTTAGATCTGTTTTAAAAAAAAAATTAATCTATATTTTTGGATTATATTTACTGTATTGTTGCAATTTTTTAAAATTCCCCAAAAAAAATCCAACAAAATTAATGGAGACACCTTTCTTAAAAGCCACTCAAGAAATTGTATAAGGAGAAATCGAAACTTTAAAATTTGTATATCCCGGAAAGCAGATTTTTGCAGCAAAAAAGATTTAAGATTCGGTTTTAGGACGTCAAAATACATAATACGAAAATAAAAAATTGGAAAAATCCAATGATTAATGCCTTGCAATAAAAATAATCGACAATCGGAAAAAAATGTTTAGCCGTAACAGGTGAAAACAGTGTTAGGCGGTAACGCTAGCCTTGTGGCAGTATTATTTCCTTAAAGGTGACAAAGAAGAATTAAAATTAGGTTTGTTTTTCTCTGTACGGTTTCAACACACCCTGTGAATTTGTTGAGAAAATACTTATATAAAATGCCGAATTTCCTTTGAGTTTGAGGAAAGTTATTTGGAGATATTTTGTGCAATCACCGAAAGTTACGAAAAACTGTTCCCAGAACAGATGGGCCCAGTTCCAAATATAACGAATGGACAGCGTAACCAGTCGATGGTCCAATTGCCCAATTTACCTGTACCAACATTTTCAGGTAAATTTACAGAATGACCTGGTTTTCCTTATTCTTTTAATCGACTAGTTCATTTAAACTTTGGTCTTAATCCAATTCAAAGATTTCACTACTTAAAAAAGGCTTTGCCTACCGATCGTGATATGGACATTCACCAATTGATGTTAACCGAAGACAACTACACTATGGCATGGGAAATTATCGTAAAGCGTTACAACAATCCTCGAATTTTATTTATGCATCACATGAACCCTTTGTACAATCTAAAAGCTCAAAGAAAAGAGCGTTCGGAAGAGCCGCAAGTTCGTGTATAAATGAATTTAAGCACCTATCAATTCCCATTGCACACTGTGATCACTGGATTGCACATTTCCTATCCACAAAATTGTCAAGGGAAACTCATCAGGCATTAGGAACACCATTTGGGCAGCAAGACCGATGTCCCAACCTTCTCTGATCTTGAAACATTTCTCAACAATCGCTTAATCCTCATCGATGCCATTGAGAATCAATGCACTACTCACAATCAGCCCACGTCGAGCAAACAAAACAATTCTCCAAACAATTAAATCTGAAACTAAATCATTTCACGTTACTATATGTTACAGTATGTCAGTATGTCAGTCTGTCAGTTGTTACAATCAGATCTGACCAGTATAGCTATCTGGTGTGATAATAACTTAATGGAACTGAACTTGAAAAAATGTAAATTTATGACATTTGCTAGAAGACACCAACTTTCATCGCTGTATCATATAAATAACTGTAATCTAGAAAAGGTTTTTACTTTTGTGGACCTGGGTGTTACTATGGATCCAAAACTTCGCTTTCATCTTCATATTGATTTATGAGTGAATAAGGCGAGGGGTGTTCTAGGTTTCATTAAGAGATAGTGTCGCGGTATAAAATCGCGACACGAATGTTGTTGTTTTTATTGTTTGTTTTGTTTTTTTTGTTTCCCTTTTGTTCGGGGCGACGGGCGAACAAAATCGGAGGAACAAAATCACACACGCACTGACCGAATTAACGCACTGCACAATTTTATTGATTGTCACTTTTTATAGAAATATATTTGTTTTGCTTAATTTGTTAAGCAAAACAAATTCGACACTCGCGGGCGAAATGCGGCCGGCGCGCGGAAGAAGAAAACTGAATATTTTGTTTGAGCTGTCAAAGTTCTCTTGCTTTCTTCTCCTTTCTTTCGCTTTTGCTTTCGTTAAGTTAGCTCAGTGAGCGGCGGCGATCCGATGAGGGTATTGCCAGCCTCGCCATTACAATAGTAAATTGTCAAAACCTGGACTAAAGCTTTTGTACTTTTTAAACCTGTTTGAGGGAGAGGAATTTGAGAACATTTATGCTTTCGCCTATACGTACATGAGTGCCGCCAAAATGTATATTTCATTTTGGTGGGTGCAGGGGGGTATATGTAAATTTGCCAAACACACCTAGAAAAATCTGAAGAGATTTTTCGCATATAGGTATGGGTAAAGCCCCGACAGCGGACACTAGTTTCTGCGTAAGCCGCACTCTATGTATGTGGGAAGATAAATGGAAAGTGAGCGTCATAGGCGCTCATATATTCTAATTTCGTTTAGTTCTTTTTGAGCAGGGAAGAAGGAGAGTGGCAAAAGCTTTGGTTTTTCTAAAATTTAATTGAAATTAGTTGTTTCCAAAATTTGGATAATTTTCTTTCCTTTTTTTAAAATTGTATTTTTTTGAGTGGTGAAGTGGAGCTGTTGCCATCGTCGGACCGTGGCTGGAGGACAAGTGTTCCAAAGGGAGTATTTTTGCGCGCTGGTTTAGTTTTGCCAGCTAGTGGTTATTTTGCTTAATTTTATTTGTGGCAGTCGGCCATTTAGTGTTTTGAATTGGAGGAATTGAATAGAGTTGGACAGGTTGTGTTCGGTCGTGATTTGATTTGGTGAAGTGTTTCCGTCCAAGTAGTTTGCTTGGGATTTGTTTGGCCGTTTTCCCCCCCCCCCCTCTTCCTTATTCCTTTTTTTTGTTTGTGTCGTCCCGCATCAGAGCCAAGTTGTTGCTGGACATCGAATTTTATCGAAGTCCAGCTGGTGAATAGATTCTGCAAAGAATCGTGCGAGGGATTTCAGACAGGTTGGTCTGGTCCCGCAAATCAATTGCGTTTAAAGAAATATAATTTTTGGTGTACGAATAATTTCTTTTGGGTGATTGTCGGTTTGTGTTGATTTTGAAAAAGGGGTTTGTGTTCGGTATTATTTTCCTTGTGTCGGGAAGATTTCCGTTTCTTTTATATATAGTTATATATATACCTATATATATATCTATTGCGGCAGTTTCGGTGTAGTTTTTAAAAGAAGTTTATTTATCAGGTTTTCGTGTGTTCGTGTTGTTCGTTCGTCCGGGGATACCATACCGCGAGGGTCGTCTTAAATCCCACGCTTCGCGACTGTGCTTTTCGGGCAAATAGGGAATTTAATTATCGCGTGGGGATTTTTGATTTTAGTTTGTTTTAAAAAGTTTTAGTACAAAATAGCGCGATAAGCTAGCGCCCAACGTGGGGCTTCAGGTTTTCGTGTGTTCGTGTTGTTCGTTCGTCCGGGGATACCATACCGCGAGGGTCGTCTTAAATCCCACGCTTCGCGACTGTGCTTTTCGGGCAAATAGGGAATTTAATTATCGCGAGGGGATTTTTGATTTTAGTTTGTTTTAAAAAGTTTTAGTACAAAATAGCGCGATAAGCTGGCGCCCAACGTGGGGCTATTTTGTTTAAAGTTTTTTTAAATATTAACTTTTTTTAAAATTTTTTTTAATAAGTTTAAAATTTTTTTTTTGTTGTATAATTTTTTTTTTAAAATTGATTTTTTTTGTAATTTTTTTTTATTAAAAAAAAATTTTTTTGGTTTTTTTTTTTAAAAAGTTTTTTTGTTTGAATTTCTTTTTGGTTTCAATTTTTTTTTAAATTAGTTTTGTTTTTTTACATTTATTATTTTTTGTCTGTCCGAGTTAATTATGGAGATTAACCGATTAAACCAAGAGGAACTGGCATACGAGATGGAGGCTCGTGGGTCGCCAGTGACTCCGGTAGAGTCTATGAGGAAGTCCTTGAGGGCATCAAGGCAAATAGAGCGTAGGGAATCCGTGGATGTCTTTGCGGGATATCCGTTTGTTTTTGAGGAAGATAGGTTGGGTGTGGAGGGGAAGATTTCCGAAGTTGAAAAACTTATGGAAACCCCTCCCAAGGACGCAAAGTCGCCCGAATATTTGAAGATTTTGGCGAAATTGGAATGGGCTTTAGGTCGCCTTACTCGTTCGAGGCCAGCGAGTAAGGAAGAAGTAGTAGAGCAGATGGCGCTCAAAAATAGGGTCCTTTTGTTGTTGGGGGAACTCAACGAGGCGGTGGAGGATGTTGGTGGCGGAGATGATGCCTTCGATGACAATCCAAGGCCATCCCGACCATCCAAGGGACTCAGTAGGGAGTCTGCGGTTGAGGAAAAGCCTGAACCCGTTCCGAGACGTGAGCCATCCACCTCGTTGAGTAACTTTGGTTTTCAAAAAGTAGAAAATTTGTCCAAGTGGGGTATTCAATTTACCGGGGAAAAGGCAGACATGTCCCTACATGCCTTTCTACAGAGGGTAGACGAGCTATGCGAGGCTCGGGGCGTTAGTGAAGCCCAGTTGTTTAGGGGAGCAGTGGAGCTTTTTTCTGGAAAAGCCCTGCTCTGGTTTAGGGATGTCCGCAGGACAGTTTCAGGCTGGCGAGAGTTGGTCGCCGAGCTGAAACTGGAATTCCTGCCCCCCAACTATGACGACATTTTGATGTCTGAGATTAGGCGACGGACTCAGGGTGGGACTGAGTCCATGGGTATCTATGTAGCGGCGATGAGGGGGTTATTCGGTCGTCTGTCCGACCCCTTGTCAGAGAGGCGTATGCTGGGTCTGGTGATCGCAAACCTGTCCCCGTTTTACCAGACTCAGCTGGGCTTGGCTGAGCCTAAGTCTTTATCGGAGTTGGTTTCCTTGGGTCGGAAGCTGGAGGCTGTGCGGGCGAATGTGGAAGCATTCGTGCCGCCGCCCAGCAGCCGATCCAAGAATTTGTTGGAGCCAGACTTGGCGTACGTCTCTGCTGAACCCGAGGTTTCAGTGGTTAGGGCCCCTTTGCGTGACGCTAGGTTGGAGAGGAGAATTCAGGCTCCACCCCAAAATTCTTTTAGGTGCTTCAATTGTAAGCGGTTTGGGCATGTTTTGAGTAACTGCCCTAGGGAAATTTATTGTTTCGGTTGTAGGCGGCCTGGTTTTTTGAAGCGTGATTGCCCCCGATGCTCTCAGAGAGCAGGGCAATCGCAGGAGCGCTCGGACAGGGAGGCGGCCCCCAGAGCGGCTCCGAGGGCCCGCGAAGAGTCGGGAAATGGGGAGCGAGCTCTTGTGGAAGCAGGGCAAGAAGTTCGCGGGGTGTAGGTAGGTTGCCTGCGGGCAACCAGCTGGCTAGGGAAAATAGTGGTAGGCCTCAGAGGCAACGTCCGTCCGAAATTTGTTTGAGTTTTTCTCTTTCAGGTAGAGAATTGGATAATAGGCCATATTTAGGTGTTAAAATTTTTGGAGTGCCTATGTTAGGGCTTTTAGATTCGGGGGCCACCAGGACGATTCTTGGTAGGCCAGGCTGGGACACATTAAAGTCCTGGGGGATAAGTTTATTGGCGTCTGCGGTCAGCAAGGTTGCGCTTGCTGATGGTGAAGAAGTTCCGGTTAGGGGGGTAGTTTCGGTCCCTTTCGAGGTAGAGGGCAAGTCGGTCCTCGTTGAATGCCTCGTAATACCGGATTTACCCCAATCATTGATTCTTGGATTAGACTTTTGGTCTAAGGCCGGTGTAGTGCCAGATTTGGCCAAGAATCAGTGGAGGTTTTCCGACCAAGTCGAGGTCTCGTCAGTAGCGGCGATAGTTGATAGGTCTTCGTTGTCAACTAGGGAAAAATCGGTTCTTGAGGAGTTTGTTGCAGATGTTTTTAGGTCTATGCCTGAGGGACTGGGTTGTACACATTTGGTCGAACATCGGATTCGTACAAAGCCAAATGTGGAACCAGTCAAGCAGCGATACTATCCGGTATCGCCCGCTATTCAGATGCGCATAGATGAGGAAATAGAGGATATGTTAGAAAAGGGTGTGATTGAGATTTCTCACAGCCCTTGGGCATCACCGGTTGTGATGATTAGGAAAAAGGATGGGAGTTATAGGTTTTGTGTCGACTATAGGACACTGAATAAAAATACGGATCGAGATAGTTACCCCCTCCCTTATATTTCGGCTACTTTAGATAAGCTAAAGGACGCCAAATATCTCTCTAGTTTGGATATAAAATCCGCTTATAGGCAGATCCCAGTAGATAAGGAGTCTAGGGCCTGCACGGCATTCACAGTTCCGGGTAGGGGGCTCTACCAGTTCAAGCGCACGCCTTATGGCCTGCACAATGCGCCTGCAACTTGGCAGAGATTTATAGATGAGGTCCTTGGGGCTGACTTGGAACCCCATGTTTTCGTGTATTTGGACGATATTATAATTGTTACAAATACATTTGATAAGCATGTTGAGGTTCTGAAGGAGGTCCTGAGGAGGATTTGTTCGGCAGGGCTTAGATTGAATAGGGAAAAATGTAATTTTTGTCTTTCTTCGCTACGGTACTTAGGCTATGTTGTTGATCGACAGGGCTTGCACGTTGACCCCGAGAAAGTTGAGGCAATGCTGAAAATTCCAGCGCCCAAAAATGTAAGGGAAGTCAGGTCGTTTGTTGGCACCATTTCTTGGTATCGTAGGTTTGTTTCGAATTTCGCTGATTTGGTTAAGCCTCTGACTGATCTTCTAAAGAAGAAGAACAGGTTTAGATGGTCGCCGGAGTGCGAGGACAGATTTTTGAAGGCCAAGGAGCGCCTAGCGACGGCGCCGGTCCTGAGCTGTCCTGATTTCGAACGACCCTTCGTAGTTCAGACTGATGCTTCCGATTTTGGAATAGGTGCCGTTTTGACACAGCAGTTTGATGAAGGGGAGAAGGTCATTTCGTATTTGAGTAGGTCGTTGAGTAGATGCGAGAGGAATTATTCCACTACCGAGAAGGAGTGTTTGGCTGTTTTGTGGGCAGTTGAGAAGTTGAGGCCATACATCGAAGGGGTTAGGTTCACAGTGGTGACCGACCATTATTCGTTGGTATGGCTCAACAATTTGAAAGATCCTTGCGGTAGGTTGGCTAGGTGGGCTTTAAAGCTCCAGCAATACGATTATGAAATCATACATCGTAAGGGGAAAGATCATGTTGTGCCCGACATGCTTTCTAGAGGTGTCCCAGTCGTAGGGGAGGTAGATGGGCGTGTTAGAGATCCATGGGTGGATTCCATGGTTAGGAAAGTGGAGGATAAACCACTCGATTACCCAGCTTGGAGAATTGAAAATGGGGTGTTATATAAACACATAAAGGCAGGGACAAATAGTTTGTTTAGTGCTGGGTACGAGTGGAAGAGAGTTGTAGGCAAAAGTGATAGGAGTAACATTTTATTCGAGTGTCACGATAATCCATTATCGGGGAACATGGGCGTTAGGAAAACATACGCAAGGGTAATTGAGAAATATTATTGGCTGAAAATGAAGGCAGAGATAGCTAGATATATTAAAGGTTGTCAGGTTTGCCAGAGGGTGAAACCTGACAACAATAAGCCAGCTGGTTGTATGGTAGAGAGGACAAAGAAGTTAGAACCTTGGGAAATGATCTGCGTAGATCTGGTGGGACCCTTGGTGAAGTCTAGTCGGGGATTTTGTTATATTTTAACGGTGGTTGACTATTTCACCAAATTCCCATTGTTGTTTCCGTTGCGAAATGCAACGGCAAAGAGTGTTTGCAAGGAGTTGGAAGATAATGTCTTCCTGCTCTTTGGAGTTCCGAGGTCCATTGTATGCGACAATGGGCCACAGTTTCGCAGCAAGGAGCTGCAGAGTTTATGCGCGTCGTATGGTGTGCAGATGCGGTACACTGCACACTATCATCCGCAGACCAATCCGGCCGAGCGGATCAACCAAATAATTAAGACCACTTTGAGAGCATATATTTCAGAAAACCATCGGACATGGGATTCTCATCTCTCAAAGGTGGCGCGCTGCATTCGAACATCGCAGCATGAGGTTTTGGGAGCGTCTCCATACTTCGTGAATTTTGGCCGAAATATGGCGGTCAGGGGTGATAGAGATTATAGACGAGTGGGAGACTCAGACCAACCGGACAGTAGTAGTGAGGACCGGGCCAAGTTAATGGCAGACTTGAGGGAAGACATACGGAAGAAGTTAGAAATCGCAAGTACCAAGACAGCAAAGACTTACAATCTCAGACGTAGAGATGTACAGTATTTACAGCACGAGTTAGTATGGAGACGTAATTTTGTTTTGTCCGATGCTGCAAACTATTTTGCAGCGAAGTTAGCTCCGAAATTTGTTGGACCGTTTAGGGTTAAAAAGAGGGTGTCTCCGTGGACATATGTTTTGGAAGACGAAGACGGACGAGAAAAGGGGACATGGCATGTGCAGGACCTTAGGCCGCACATCGACTCAGGGTGATTTTCTCCGGTTAGATTCGAAAGTTGGCTGGTCTCAGGAGACCAAGCAACTTTCGCGGAGGTGGAGGTGGAGGTGGAGGTGGGGTTGTCGCGGTATAAAATCGCGACACGAATGTTGTTGTTTTTATTGTTTGTTTTGTTTTTTTTGTTTCCCTTTTGTTCGGGGCGACGGGCGAACAAAATCGGAGGAACAAAATCACACACGCACTGACCGAATTAACGCACTGCACAATTTTATTGATTGTCACTTTTTATAGAAATATATTTGTTTTGCTTAATTTGTTAAGCAAAACAAATTCGACACTCGCGGGCGAAATGCGGCCGGCGCGCGGAAGAAGAAAACTGAATATTTTGTTTGAGCTGTCAAAGTTCTCTTGCTTTCTTCTCCTTTCTTTCGCTTTTGCTTTCGTTAAGTTAGGTCAGTGAGCGGCGGCGATCCGATGAGGGTATTGCCAGCCTCGCCATTACAATAGTAAATTGTCAAAACCTGGACTAAAGCTTTTGTACTTTTTAAACCTGTTTGAGGGAGAGGAATTTGAGAACATTTATGCTTTCGCCTATACGTACATGAGTGCCGCCAAAATGTATATTTCATTTTGGTGGGTGCAGGGGGGTATATGTAAATTTGCCAAACACACCTAGAAAAATCTGAAGAGATTTTTCGCATATAGGTATGGGTAAAGCCCCGACAGCGGACACTAGTTTCTGCGTAAGCCGCACTCTATGTATGTGGGAAGATAAATGGAAAGTGAGCGTCATAGGCGCTCATATATTCTAATTTCGTTTAGTTCTTTTTGAGCAGGGAAGAAGGAGAGTGGCAAAAGCTTTGGTTTTTCTAAAATTTAATTGAAATTAGTTGTTTCCAAAATTTGGATAATTTTCTTTCCTTTTTTTAAAATTGTATTTTTTTGAGTGGTGAAGTGGAGCTGTTGCCATCGTCGGACCGTGGCTGGAGGACAAGTGTTCCAAAGGGAGTATTTTTGCGCGCTGGTTTAGTTTTGCCAGCTAGTGGTTATTTTGCTTAATTTTATTTGTGGCAGTCGGCCATTTAGTGTTTTGAATTGGAGGAATTGAATAGAGTTGGACAGGTTGTGTTCGGTCGTGATTTGATTTGGTGAAGTGTTTCCGTCCAAGTAGTTTGCTTGGGATTTGTTTGGCCGTTTTCCCCCCCCCCCTCTTCCTTATTCCTTTTTTTTGTTTGTGTCGTCCCGCATCAGAGCCAAGTTGTTGCTGGACATCGAATTTTATCGAAGTCCAGCTGGTGAATAGATTCTGCAAAGAATCGTGCGAGGGATTTCAGACAGGTTGGTCTGGTCCCGCAAATCAATTGCGTTTAAAGAAATATAATTTTTGGTGTACGAATAATTTCTTTTGGGTGATTGTCGGTTTGTGTTGATTTTGAAAAAGGGGTTTGTGTTCGGTATTATTTTCCTTGTGTCGGGAAGATTTCCGTTTCTTTTATATATAGTTATATATATACCTATATATATATCTATTGCGGCAGTTTCGGTGTAGTTTTTAAAAGAAGTTTATTTATCAGGTTTTCGTGTGTTCGTGTTGTTCGTTCGTCCGGGGATACCATACCGCGAGGGTCGTCTTAAATCCCACGCTTCGCGACTGTGCTTTTCGGGCAAATAGGGAATTTAATTATCGCGTGGGGATTTTTGATTTTAGTTTGTTTTAAAAAGTTTTAGTACAAAATAGCGCGATAAGCTGGCGCCCAACGTGGGGCTTCAGGTTTTCGTGTGTTCGTCAGGTTTTCGTGTGTTCGTGTTGTTCGTTCGTCCGGGGATACCATACCGCGAGGGTCGTCTTATATCCCACGCTTCGCGACTGTGCTTTTCGGGCAAATAGGGAATTTAATTATAGCGTGGGGATTTTTGATTTTAGTTTGTTTTAAAAAGTTTTAGTACAAAATAGCGCGATAAGCTGGCGCCCAACGTGGGGCTTCAGGTTTTCGTGTGTTCGTCAGGTTTTCGTGTGTTCGTGTTGTTCGTTCGTCCGGCGATACCATACCGCGAGGGTCGTCTTAAATCCCACGCTTCGCGACTGTGCTTTTCGGGCAAATAGGGAATTTAATTATCGCGTGGGGATTTTTGATTTTAGTTTGTTTTAAAAAGTTTTAGTACAAAATAGCGCGATAATAGTCAAAAGAATTTAATGACCCATTCGTTACCAAAAGCCTTTACATATCACTTGTAAGTCCAATTTTGGAATATGCATCAGTCTTGTGGAATCCACAATAGAATTGAATCGGTTCAAAAACAATTTTTATTATTTGTTTTAAGAAACCTTCGCTGGAATCCGAATCAGAACCTACCTCCATACGAAAATCGTTTAAAACTCTTGGACATCCCTACTCTAAAAAATAGAAAAACAATGCTTAATGGAACATTTTTGATTAAATTGATAAATGGCTCTCTGAATTCTACATTTTTTCTTCAGGAAATTGATTTTAATATTCCAACCCGTCGTTCTAGATCTGTCATTCCTTTGATATTAAGTATGTGCCGTTCTAATTACGCGCAGAATGAACCTTTTAGTTGTATTTGTAGCGATTTTAATAGCCTGTATTCTGTATTCGACCTGTCAGATTCACATAATAAAACTAAAACTTTTATTTTAAATGCACTTGATCACACTTAAGCCTTTGTTGCTCTTTGAGTTTTTGGTTGCCAAACTCCACAAAGATCGGCATTGTCGATTTTTTGAAAGTGTTGTATTTTTGTTGTATTTTGTATTTATATTTCAGCAGAATTTTGTTTTTTACTGTATATTGTATACAAATAAAACAACATTTTTAGCTGAATTCTGTCGTTCCGTTACTGTTTACTTAACTGTTCTATTTGTATTTGATTTTTTATATTTCGTATAAAAAAATAAAATACTAAAATTAATATTTGTAATCTTTGTTGCGTTTGGATTGTTTTGTCTTTGTATTATTGTTAAGTCTAATATCGTAAAGTAGAGAAAAATTATATTTGATCAAATTCATAGTCGTCGCATGAATTCTGATGCTTCATAATATTTTCTTTTAATTCTATTGTTTATTATCACGTTAATCTGTGCGTCATGCGGATGTGCCTCTCGGTCGGTTGGGCGGGTAAGTGGGAAACGGATTCGTCGTTAAAAAAAAAAAAAAAAAATAAAAAAAAAACTCCAGTGCCCTTATTCACTGAAGTTCCACGCATCAGCAAATTGTGCAGCTAGCAACACAAGGTATATTCTCACTGGAACCAGGATGTACAGCTCGGATAAATGGTATTACATTGATGGCATCACACAACGTTAACTCTAAGGCGAGCAGTAATTTCCAGACACATTGGGTCAAGGAAATGGACGACTTTTCCAGTACATACAATGTGAATCCGCTGAATCCCTCCATGGTAAACAACAAGAAGGAAATCGATACTTTGAAAATTAGGATCCATGAGCTGGAATCCGAAAAAATACAACTGAAGGAATTACATTTTCACGATATCAGCGGACACACTTCTCTTATTTTAATGTTATCGCTTATTTCTATATTATTTATATATTGTGTTCGATTCTTAAGATACGGTCTTCTGGCCCCCCGCAGAATGTTTAAGCATTAAAAATGTATTGCTGCTTATCGAGCTGCGTTGGTCTCTTTAGAAAGACCATAAAATTTACAACTACAGTGTATTATGTCACACATAATTATTTACCCACACTGACAATTGTGTCGATCCTTGAACTCAAATTACTTTACAATCTTGCTGTCACAAGTAATAAATAGTTTATAGCCTTTGCGGGGATCGTGTACCTGCTGATAATGTCCTACACCACAACAATACAGTCCACTTATATCTATTTATACTTTTATTACTTTATGTCTGTGGCAACAATTTCTGTTCAAAGATTATGCCTAGTTTTAAGATATTTTTGTATCTATATATTTAAGTGTTTGTTAAAAATAAAGTCAGTACTTATCGAGTATCTCATACAAGTGGTGTGTTCAAATTTTATTTAAATTAATTTCCGCAAATTTGATTTAAAATATAGGGTTTTTGGCTACTTTAGGTTTTGAAGTCCTTAATTTTAAATTAAAATTGCGGAAATTAATGTAAAGGAAATTTATTTTCTGCTTGTTTTTCACTCTTTTTTATTTTCTCTTTTTTTTTTTTTTTAAATTGGTTCCTTTACCAAATTTTTTTTCTTTTTACTCTTTTTCCTGAATGCGAACCTAAGTACAAAATTTCAGCCCTGTAGCTTAAAAAATACGAAAGTTAGAACTTTGAATTGGCTCCATCCCGCTCTAGCCTATGTGGATGTGTATGAAAAATCTCGCCGCAGATTTGATGATATCTACATGTGGACTATATATATGTTCACACAAAGCAAGTTAATATAGGGGTTATACAAAAGCAAATTATTTGAAACGGACCAAACATTTTTTTAAATCAGGGATTCAATGTTCTAGACTAGCCTTAAACAGCTGACCTCAATCCAAAAGTGGGCAATAATGAAACGACAAATGCGAAACAAGCCAAAACTCGATATTGGCGTCTTTAGCAAAGAACAGGAGGTCTACTACTCTATAGTGCCAGCATCTCATATATTCAATGAAGCAATTATAATTCGAAAAAAAATGTATGTAAATAACATCAATCTAATTTTTGTCTATCGTACGTAAATTTTTTATACCCTACACCTCATGAGGTATGGGTATATTCACTTTGGTCTGATGTTTGTAACACCAAGAAGGAGACGTGTCCGGTATGGAAAAGTATATATATTCTAGATCAGCGTAACCTCCTGAGTTTATTTAGCCCTATCCGTATGTCCGTCCAATTTTCTTGTAAACACGATTGCAGGAGCTAGAAGAAAGCTAGGGATCCCAAATTTTTGATTTTTCTTTTTTAGGTCCTAGAAGGAGTTGGTATTGAAAATGGCCTACCTATAAAATGTTCACTTATATTCCGCTTAAATAGTTCCAAACTTGGTATCCAGGGGTTTGTGGGGTCACTGATTTCGAATTTGTGGTCGAAATTGCTAAATTCAAGATGGCGGAACCACTGAAACTTACTCTCTTGTTTTCTTTCAAAATATCATAATAAGCGTGCATATTTCGCGCTTATTTCACCCGAATTTCGTGCTTATATGCACAGACTATCAGTCTGTCAGTCTTTCAGTATGTCAGTATGTCAGTATGTCAGTCCTTCAGTCTGTCAGTCTGTCAGTCTGAAAAACTGACAGTCTGTCAGTCTGTCAGTCTGCCAGTCTGCCAGTCTGTCAGTTTGTCAGCCTGTCAGTTTGTCAGCCTGTCAGTTTGTCAGTCTGTCATTTTTGAGTAAGTTCCGCGGCGAGCAAGTTCCTTTAAGCGTGCGTGTCTAGGGAATGTCAAATGTGGGAAAAGAATCGATTGTTACACAACTGAAATTGGTTTTTTTTTACGTAGGAATGGTAAATATAATTATCTTTTTTTTCGATCTGTTTTAAAAAAAAAATTAATCTATATTTTTGGATTATATTTACTGTATTGTTGCAATTTTTTAAAATTCCCCAAAAAAATCCAACAAAATTAATGGAGACACCTTTCTTAAAAGCCACTCAAGAAATTGTATAAGGAGAAATCGAAACTTAAAAATTTGTATATCCCGGAAAGCAGATTTTTGCAGCCAAAAAGATTTAAGATTCGGTTTTAGGACGTCAAAATACATAATACGAAAATAAAAAATTGGAAAAATCCAATGATTAATGCCTTGCAATAAAAATAATCGACAATCGAAAAAAATGTTTAGCCGTAACAGGTGAAAACAGTGTTAGGCGGCAACGCTAGCCTTGTGGCAGTATTATTTCCTTAAAGGTGGCAATGATGAATTAAAATTAGTTTTGTTTTTCTCTGTACGGTTTCAACACACCCTGTGAATTTGTTGAGAAAATACTTATATAAAAAGCCGAATTTCCTTTGAGTTTGAGGAAAGTTATTTGGAGGTTCCCAGAACAGATAGGCCCAGTTCCAAATATAACGAATGGACAGCGTAACCAGTCGATGGTTCAATTGCCCAATTTACCTGTACCAACATTTTCAGGTAAATTTACAGAATGGCCTGGTTTTCATTATTCTTTTAATCGACTAGTTCATTTAAACTTTGGTCTTAATCCAATTCAAAGATTTCACTACTTAAAAAAGGCTTTGCCTACCGATCGTGATATGGACATTCACCAATTGATGTTAACCGAAGACAACTACACTATAGCATGGGAAATAATCGTAAAGCGTTACAACAATCCTCGAATTTTATTTATGCATCACATGAACCCTTTGTACAATCTAAAAGCTCAAAGAAAAGAGCGTTCGGAAGAGCCGCAAGTTCGTGTATAAATGAATTTAAGCACCTATCAATTCCCATTGCACACTGTGATCACTGGATTGCACATTACCTATCCACAAAATTGTCAAGGAAAACTCATCAGGCGTAGGAACACCATTTGGGCAGCAAGACCGATGTCCCAACCTTCTCTGATCTTGAAACATTTCTCAACAATCGCTTAATCCTCATCGATGCCATTGAGAATCAATGCACTACTCACAATCAGCCCACGTCGAGCAAACAAAACTATTCTCCTGGAGCAGCCAAATATTCGAAGCGATGTACGAATAATTGAATTAAATCTGAAACTAAATCATTTCACGTTACTACCAAACCAACCCATGCTGATCACTGCCTTCACTTTGGAGGCACACATCTACTTCGTCGGTGCCCCACTTTTCTTGTAAAAGACTGCTTCGAGAGAAAAGCCATCGTTGAGCAAGCCAAACTATGCTTAAATTGTCTAAGCAAGTCCCATACATGTTTACAGTGTACGAGCACAAAAAATTGCATACAATGTGGTCAACGACATCACACATTGTTGCATTTTCCCACAGTTCAGCGTGGTGCTACTGCTAACCACTCTCACTATAACAATAAAACGCCAACCCAACAAGACCAAAAGTTCTCAGCGAAAGGTTCTACTCGCTACAGGTTCTGATCACACAGGCCAGTCATCGGTACTGCGCGCACTCGTCGATCAGGGCTCAGAAGGCACAATCATTTCGGAGCACGCTTTTCAATCACTGGGATTGAAACGAAGAGCAACTTCCGCTGAAATCTCAGGAGTCGGCCAAGGTGCTCCCAACCAATGCAAGTTTGTCGTCATCTTCACGTTGCGTTCGTGCATTGATCACATTTTTTCGGTCTTCGTCGACACCGCATACGTCTTAAATTCTCTCACAACAATATTACCGAGCCAATTCGTCGAAACACAAAATTGGCCACATCTTCATGGACTAGCTCTGGCTGATCCACCATACAACAAACCACAAAGAATCGATCTAATTATCGGAGCCGACATGTTGTCATCCATCATACTACCAGAAATCCGAATTGGAACCGCAGACCAACCAATCGCTCAAAATACGTATTTAGGTTGGATTCAAGTCGGTCACACCAGGCCAGCAGACACACCATCAGTTTCAATACATTGCAATCACGCTGCAATTGACCTCGAAGGTCTCTTTCAAAAGTTTTATGAGTTCGAGCAAGTTCCAGAAGAACGCGTACTTTCAACCTTTCAACTTTCAAACAAATCGTTTCCATCAGCTGGAGCGTCGACTTCAGCGCAACACAAGCTTGTGCGAATATTATACTGCTGGTATTGATGAATATTTTGAACTGAATCAAATCGTTCCAGCTATAACGACAGAAGAGCAACACTGCACCATCACCGGGACAAATAAGCCAACCGTCACCTCATGCGTTTTACCACACCACGCCGTAATAAAAGAAGAAAGTCTTACAACTAAAGTCCGAATTGTGTATGACGCATAATCGAAAACGACGAATGGAAGGTCGCTCAATGATTTACTAAGCATCGGTCCACCACTGCAGAACGATCTCTCAGCAGTAATTCTCAATTGGCGATTGCACAAATACGTATTCACAGCCGATATTCAGAAAATGTACCGATGCATTGACATGCATTCTGACGATGCACAATACCAACGAGTTTTATGGAGAAACAAATCTGGCATAATCCAAGAATTTTTCTTGACAACTGTTACCTTCGGTACCGCATCGGCCCCATACACTGCGATTAAGGTGATGCATCAACTTGCGGAGGACGAAAAACATAGATTTCCTTTGGCAGAAAGGATTTTGAAACAAGAGACGTACGTGGATGATGTTCTACCAGGCAGTCATAGCATCGAGACCTTACAAGAAATTCAAGCTCAGCTGACTGAAGCTACGAAAATGGCCCAGCAATTCCTCTGCGATATTAACTTCAATTCCTGGTGACCACCAATCCAGTAGCACTTTACTTCAGCTAAATAGCAGCGAAACGGTGAAACTCTCGGTATGTATTGACAACCTAACACCGATCAATTTATGTCTAAATTTTATTTTAAAATAGATACCACACCTACAAAACGCGTGGTTCTGTCACCCATTGCTCGTCTGTTTGATCCTTTGGGATTGATCTGTCCAATTATCGTATCAGCAAAAATTATACTGAAATGCATCTGAAATGCAAAAATGGATCGTGCTAACAGGTCATGTACGTCGTTGGAATGGGATGAAGTTTTACCTGAATCACTCAAGGTGCGATGGCAACAATTTTGTGAAAATCTCGTGACGATTGAAAAAATTACAATTCCTCGATGGTTGAATTATGCACCACAACATATACAATCGATCGAGTTGCATACCTTTTGTGACGGATCTTCATCTGCATATGCAGCTATCGTCTACATTCGAATTCAACAGAACGATGGGCAGCTTTACACACGACTGCTAGTGTCCAGAGTAAGGTGACTCCGAAAAACCCAATCACAATACCTCGCGTCGATCTGTGTGGTGCTGTGCTGGCGATCAAACTTGTAACATGGTTGAGAAAGCATCTCGGTACACCGAGCGCTGAAATTCCCGTATTATATTGGACCGATGCAACATAAACCGCTGGAAAACGTTCGTGGCCAATAGAATTGGAAAAATCCTTACGGCGACTGCTCCTAAACAATGGAACCACGTTACCACCGACGAAAACCCAGCAGATTGTGCTACACAAAGGGAGGCATTTGGCAAAAACATACATCTCATACGATCGAATGAAGTATTGCCAAATAAAAGTAAACGCAGTAGATTTACTCCTTTCCTCGTGCAATGGTACCTTATCGACAAAAGCGTCAAATGATTTTATCAAGCGGGCACCCTTTCACGCAGTTGGCGATTGACAATGCGCACCAGAATGCTTTGCACGGTGGCACACAACTTACGTTCTCCAATATTCTTCAAACATTTTGGATCCTGAAGTCGAGACAAACTGTTCGAAATCAGCTACGCAAATGTATAAAATGTTTTGGCAACAAACTAACCGTCAGCCATCAACTCATGGGGAATTTGCCCTTCCACCGTGTAAATCCACCAAAGCGAGCATTCTTAGCAACCGGCGTAGACTATATATCTGTGGCCATTATAGCGATTTATCGGAAGCAGGGGCATTTGCAGTGATATATACAGCGATTGTGGTACGAATTTTATTGGCGCTGACAAGGTACTGCAAACCAACAAAAATAATTTCATAGAGGCTGTCGAGAGAGAAATTGTACCCAAACTTGCTGCGCGAAATATTCAGTGGCATTTTAATCCGCCCCACTCTCCCAACTTTGGAGGATTGTGGGAGGCGAATGTCAAGTCGGTCAAACATCATTTAAAGCGAACCGTCGAAGGTCTCGACTGACTTACGAGGAGCTTGCCACAGTATTCGTAAGGATAGAGTCGTGCCACTCTGCCCGCTGACAGCTGACCCCGACGATTTGGACGTGCTCACAACTTGGCCGTTTATCTTCAGAGCAGGACACGTGCCCCTTCTTATGGTGAAGGTTAAGTGTCAGCTTTTGGATTCGTTGACTTTGATTTTCCATCGTGATAGCCAATTGATTAGAGTGTCCAAATGTTTTTGCACGTAAAGGGTTGCCATGTCAGGGTTTGAGTGAGAGCACAGGATAGCAGTGTCGTCAGCAAAATAATAATTCGATATAAGAGTTCTGTCGCTTTTGGCCATATCTGCAGTATAGAGAATATAAAGCAGGGGCGCAAGGACACTACCTTGTGGTACTCCGGCCAGTACATCGTATATTTGGGAGACAAAGCTTTTATATTTTATTACAAATATTCTATTCGTGAGATAGTTTTAATGTAGGCAGTGCATATTAGCGGGGAGTATATGCTGTAATTTGTAAATAAGTCCTTCGTGCCAGACTTTATCGAAGGCCTGGGTGATATCGAGAAAAACAGCGGAACAGTACTGTTTCTTTTCGAAAGTGTTTTTTATTGAGTCTACAATGCGGTGCTCTATAGTACCATGCTTTTCTCGAAAGCCAAATTGGTTGTCGGGAATCACATTTCTTTCTGTAATTTTGGGTAAAAAGTCTGCAATTGTTGCTCAGTTATTTTGTGTCTGGGCGGGCAGAATATAGCTGTTAATGTTAGGCCTTTTAAGTATTCATCGAGAGAAATACTTGTCGCTTGAATACATTCTGTGCAATAATTCTGTAGAGCATAATGCTTTATTCGACTTTTAATGAGAATAGCGGAACCACCTCTAGCGTTTCAGGTAGATTGAAAAAGCAAGCGGGGACACATGATTTTTCGCGGTTCTCGCACTTTCTTGTTGTTTTGATTGTGTCGCACTTTCTTCTGTTTCGCTTTCGTCTTATTTTTCGCAGACATTTTTTATATTTTTAATTTTTTTTTTAGTTTTTTGCAGCGGCTCCGACGATGCCAACTGCGTGTAAAAAGTGGCGATCACTTTATTTTTTTTTTCGCTGAGTTTGTATTTGAATTGGATAACACTTTCGAATTTTTTTTACTTTTGTGTGGAGTCGGCTTCAACCTGCTTAAGTAGAAATGCTGTATTTTACAATAACAAGCAAAAACCAGTTTGCAATTTTTGCTTGTTGTGGTAACAACCTATTTTGCCAAACAAATTTTTTGGTAGAAATGAGCTATAGCCCAAAAATAAATAATAAATAAGGAGCGGAAAATTTTGCGACCACATCAGAAGAGATAGAGAGTATGCCATTAGCCATTAGCTGCAGACATTTCAAAATTGGGTTTGGGTCGGTTGGCTAGAGCTTCAGTTTTCTCTGCGGCATTCATAGGTTCAAGCCCGGCAGCAGTTATAGTTTCTTTTTAAATCCATTGCTTCATATTTGTTTTCCTTTTTTTAATCTTTATTTCATAATGTAACAGTTCAACTTCCCTCATTAGACCACAATTACATCATCAAAAAAATGTCGTTCTATTCTTTGCAAAATTTAATAAAAGTTCACATATTTCTATACAAAAAAAAATTACATATAAAAACATAGAAAATATTTCTGCATCTAAATATACAAAATATATTTAGTAAACATTTAATTTTTTCAAATTAGTATGTTTTTTCCCGTGCATGGCAGGGGCAAATTTTTTAGTATATATATATTAGAGCATGACCGATAGGCATTTCCAGGCCGAAGCAGATGTCGATGGTCAATTGGCAGCTTTACTTCGGCCGACTCCGAAGGCCTATACCGAAGCCGATACTTAATAAAAAAACCATGAAAAACTATTTTTTTCGTGTATTTTCATTTAAACTCAAGTGAAAGAATAAATCCCCATAAGTAGCGGTATTTAAGGACTCCCCAACTCCTTCAGGTGATGGACAAAGGATGCTCTAGTTGATGGTAAATACCAAAACCAATATATGGTGGAGGAGCCTGAACAAGAGGGTGTGGATTCCGATGCAGACACAATACCCGGACAACAGCCACTACTCCATACCCGACAGTGAACCGGATGAAGCAGGAGTGGAGGGATTAAATTGTAGGTTGACCATCGAGATCGATCGACAAATTTACAGAACGCAAGAATTCTATCAGCTTGCGTCAAAATATTCGACCGGTGCTGACGGTATACCTGCCGGGCGAGGGTGAAGAACACTCTGAAAAGCTAGTTGAATTCCCACCATCGCCGGTGAGATGGACAATGGAGGAGGAGTCCAGCGGCAAATTGCTGGAACAAATACTCTCCAACAACAGCGACGACGACGCACAGTGATTTGTCTCCATATGAGCTTGGGACAAAAATCGAAGGAGTATTCTAAATAATTTGAAACTAAGTTTCTAAATGTATTTTGGCCCGCTGATTTCAAAAATGTAATCGGTTTTACTGTAACCCTTATAGTTTCCTTATAAATCCAGAATTGTATGCTCGATTTTTTTATTTAATTATTATGCATATAATACAACTCTACAATTATATTTCGCAAAAGGTTTCTTAGCTTTAATAACGGATTCTAGTGGTTCTTGATTAGCTGATTTCAAATTTGGTAACCGTTTTTGGCTAGCAGTTGTAGTTTAGCAGGTACATTAATGCAAAAACATTAAAAAATCTTTTTAATAAATTTAATAATATAACTATTGAAAAGAGCAATACATTTTTATAATCTTGAATACTTTGTAAAGAAAAATGTATATTCTACTATATTATATTATGTATATTCTACTATTAGGGGTATTCACGGTCTGGTGTACTTGATAGTGTACTTTTATCGAAGTGACGGATTCACTTTTACTATAAATTTTACCTGTATTCTCAATTTTAATAATTCTGGCACATTGTACCCTGTTCCACAGTTTATCAATTTCGTTTGCTCTCGAATTGAGTTTGATGTTTATCCCTAAGAAATCAATTAAAAATTTATATTCTTAAATTTCACAATAATTTATTCAGAATCGTTAGAACTATCACAATCTTCGCTCACTAAGAAATTTATACTATCCTCAATTCCTTCACTGATATTATCGTTTTCAAATACTATATATTTTTTTATATCTTTTATATTTTTTTATCTGTTTAACATGTGCATTGCTTGGTAAAGTAACAAACCCCAAGAAATCCTGAAAAATCTGGAGAACCCGCGATTGCCAAAACCATTCGGTATTGACCGCCTTAGTCAATAGGAAGAAGAGAGAAGAGTAAAATAGAGAAAAATTAAATGACATTGGATCAACAATATTTCAATTGAGCTTTTAGTTACTATACATACATTAATATCAATATATTAATAAAAGTACATACATTCATCACATTTTACCATTTTATTTACATTATGAACTTTTCAAAATTTTTTTTTTGATATAAAATTGTCATTTTAGGCATTTACAAAAAAACATTTTTTTCAAAAAGTTGGTAAAAAATGGTGAATTTTTATTTTTTTTCTAAAAGAAAACACATTAAACTTGAAAAAAAAAAAAAATTTTAGTAACTTTTACGCACTTTTTTTTTACAATCCATAATTTGTTGGGTTTTTTTTTGTTTTTTACTTGAAAAACTTTTTTATTCATGGTACTCACAAATTTTTACATCGAAGTTTAATGACAACTATTTTATTTTTCATTTTTTAATACAACAATAACATTTATAAAAAAGTAAAGTTTGTATCATTCTTGCCAAAAATACCTTTTTGGCAATTTTTTTCTTCCAGCATTTGTTATTAAATTTTCATAATTTGACAATACTCCACGGACGTCATTATTTAGTATTTAGTATTTAGTGTATTTAGTGAGAACGTTTAACTTCTCTTTAAACTTTAAGTCACAATTAGTGAGAATACTTACATATCTTTAATCGTATACTATATTTGGTGAAAATGTTTCACTTCACACACCCAACCACACAACCCCCCCTCCCCCCCTGGTTACGTCCATGTTCACTTCCCTTTACTGTAATTGAAGAATAATTAAGGATATGAACTCAATAAACCACATACGATTCAATCGAAAGCAAACGGCCTTAAATTATTTCTAACTAAGTGATTTAAGTCAAAAAGCAAGCAGTCTTTTAATAGTTTCCTTACATGTTATGAAATTCAGCTATTTTTTGAAAGTTGCCAAATATAATATCCTTATTATCACGAACTTTTCTAGGGACAGACGGTTTGTCAATTGTCTTGATGTATCGATCAACAACGTTTTGTAAATCTCTTCCAAATTCTTCTTCTGTTTCCACAAGTTCACGAATAATTGCTCTGAAAAAAATATTAATTTTTATAATTTCATAACCTTTTTTATTGAATCTTCTTAAAATAATAATTACAACTAACAATAATTTTAAACACAATAATTAGACATTATATAACAAACAGTCGTAAGTGCCGGGTGGGTCTTAATAAATTTCTATCTAGAATATTCCTACGACAAATTTGAAGTCAATTACCCCAAATAGAGGACTTGTACAGATTAAAGCAACGGAGGCAGTTCGACCCGAGCTCAACATTTTTAACGAATTTTTAACATTTTAAAAACGAATTCCTGCTGATCGCTTGTAGAATTCGGTCATTAAATATTGAAATAAGTTGTGTAATTGTGATATAAAAATAGAAAACTTAATATTGTTTAAATTCATGTATGAAATAATTACATAGAAAAGAAACGATTTCTGTTCTCTGCATTCAATTATTAAAATCAGTGCATACAGTACGATCAATGTGAGAAGTGCTTAGAAGGGAAAATAAATGTATTTTGTTGAGAATTGTTTTTATTAGAGACCGACCGAAACTTCTTTTTTTTTCGGCCAAAACCAAAAAAACAAAAATTTTTTAATTTTTGCCGAAACCGAATCCGAATCCGAAAACAATAAAAGAAAGAATTGTGTATTTAAATGTAATAAAGTAGTGAGTACATAATTCTGTGACTTTCCGACGTAACCAGTTAGAACTTCGGGCCATTTGATGTATGCATCGATTAACACAAACAAATATTTGCCCATAAATGGACCTGCGTAATCTGCATGCAATCGTTCAAAGGCCTTACTTGCTGGTATCCAACAGTGTACAGATGTAATTTTCTTTGGATCCGCGTGTGTAACTTGGCATGAATCGCAGTTTGAAACGAGAATCTTTATGTCTTTATCCATCTGGTTCCACCAACAATACGCACGCCAAGCTCTTCATTTTCGACATTCCAAAATGTGCGGTGTGTAATTCGAGTAGTACCTTATTTCGCAACTCTTTCGGTATGTACACACGAATCCCTCGCAAGACGCAGCCATTTTGTAATGTAAATTCCGTTTGAGAAATTCCAAAACGATCTTTTGGTTCACACTCGCGACTATACCTAAGAGATTTCACTAAATTTCGCACTTTTTTGTCGTTTTTGGTCTTCGCGCTCAAATCCGCAACGGTCATTGGTCATCCGTATATTTGTACACATCGGTGGTTGGTAATAGCGACATTGCGTCCGCATTACCATTGTCTTTAGACTTCTTCACTTGAATTCCAAAATCAAAAGATTCTAAATATATTGGTCGCTGATAGCGTCGACAGTGCCACTGCCTTCAAGTCGAACTCATGCCGATTCTCGGACTGTATTTCGTGTACGCCACCTTTAGCATTCAACTGCTGGCTGATCAATTTCGTCCAATCTAATTTGATTTTCCGGAGCCACTCTCTACCAAGCAATGGTTTCCTATCGGACCGAACGATGTACAGTTTGACCGGAGGCCCTTGAATTTCTGCCGCCACGCTCACCCACACGTATCCAACACAGTCCAGTGTCGCTTGCATTCACCTTCAATTTTGCAAAATGATGGTTCGCGTCCGTCAAGCTGATAATCGTAACAGGAGCACTGGTATCAATTTCAAAATTTATCAAAACGTCTTCTACTTTTAGATTAAAATTTTTTTTGCACGTGCATTCGATTGCGTGTTACCATATATTTGGAGAAGTTCCTCCACGGTTTGCTCTGATATGCACCTCATTTCATCTGAAATTTGATTCAATTGGCTCTTTTCCTTGAAACACATTTTCCGTAAGTGACATTTTTGTTTACAAAAATGACAGATCGCCTCTTTATAATTGCCCATGGTCTACACTTCGTACGTCGCTCTCTTTATTTGTTATATGTTTTTTTTCTTGTATTTCTCCTGCACTTTGTTCATGCATCCTCTTTCGCTGTCTCCCGTATGTATGCCGTATTCACAGCATATTTCAAGGTCAAACTCTTCTTCTCCAACAAACGACTTCGAATTTTCTGATTTTTTAAGCCGAACGCGAATTGATTCCTTAGGGCAGTGTCAAGATAATCTCCGAAACAACAGCATACTGACAACCGCCGTAGTCCAATTAAAAAATCCGAGCAAGTCTCATCGACTTTCTGTTTCCTCAAATGAAACCTATAGTTTTCCAAAATCTCATTGGGTTTCGGGTTGTAATGCTCCTCTAAAGTCGTCACAATCACGGTGTACTCTATTGTTTCGGGAGTCTTCGGCAGCAACCTGTCACATAAAACATCATATGTTGGAGCACCCATGTAATGCAGCAACAACCGCAGCCTGATCCCTGGTCCGCATTTCCAGGAGCCATTCTAATGTATATAGTCTAGCTTGTACTGTAAAAAACAATCCTCACTTGTAATGTAAAAAGTTATTTTTTTTCCTTTTGCTCCTTCTCGTCGTTTGCACAAATGCATATCTATTCGAACCCCCCCGAAATCAACGAAGTAATAGAAAAATCTATGGAATTGTTATGAAATTTAACAGAATTGAAAAGAAACCTCTGTATCTCCTTGATATTTTATTTTATTAAAAACAATTTTCAAATTGCAGTTCGGACATTCGATATAAAACGAATATCACGGTTGACATTTACATCAAAGCGAAACATCTTGTGAAAGTTTATAATTATTCGAAATTTTATGTGAATCAAATGAAAGTGTTTTTAAAAAAAAATCAGGAACGTACCCAGGAAGGAATGCGGGGGGTTTTGGGTGTCTTTAAAATAATACAAACAAATTATGAAATTTGACAGAACTGAAGAGAAATTTCAGTATGAATTTTTTAATTGAAAACTTTCGTGTACCATAAAAGAATATGACGCCAATCATTCATAAAGGTTTTTTCCTCAATTGGATATCAACTGTCGTTCTCAAATCCAAAAAGACATGTATTTCAATAATATACAGTCTACTTCAATTAATTCGCACGGGATCAGGATATCACTTCATTATATAGAAGTTCACTATAGAGAAGTTCGACTGTATTTCAATACGGTTTGAAGTTTATTTGAAAAACAATAAGTAAACACTTCGGTTTAGTTTTTAAAAAATGTTCTTTAGTAATTTGATATGCAATAAAACCAAAAATATATGAACACAATACGTCGATTTCAGAATGAATCCTTTTTTCATAAACTCACCTTCGGGTTTTCTTTGCAAAATTTTTTTTTTATTAATTTTAGATCTACTTTTTTTTAATGAAAAATCGAAAGATTTAGTTTGAAAATAAGAAAAACGATGTTGTTGTTGATTTTAATTTTGTTTGCATTTTATGGTTTTTTTCTTTAGTATTAGCAAAAAAATGTTATGAAAACCACGAAATTTGTTCCTGGTTACGTCCCTGCCTCTGGGTATTAGAATAGAATTTCATAGTACACTCCGACAGCTACTAAGATTTAGACAGTTTTATTTATTATATTAGAGAACTAATGAACAAACCATTAAACCCCGAAGGCAGAATAGATTTCCTACAATACTTATTTCACGCTAAATTGTCAGCAACCGTGCGCACCTCGTTAGGTAGCAACTCGAAACCAGCAAGTTTTGAAATTCTAAAACAACAATTACGCCTTAGATACAAAGATAATACCACAGAAGCACAACTACAAATAAGACTAAACAACCTACAATAACGCAATTTAAAGGTACATACTTACAAAGAACAGCTACTACACATAATAGAAGGACTGGATAGACTAAAACTAGAAAGTCTGGGATCAGAACCCTCACCAGCCGAACAAAACGTGATAATAATAAGAAACAACAAAGTTGCTCTTAACGCTTTTAAAAAAGGTCTAAATGACAATCTAAAGACTTGTTCGAAGCCACAGAATTAGGCCTTGAGCTTGAAAACGAGTCGATGACTTCACCAAATGCAATTATGCATTTTTCAAACACACCTCGCAACAATGTTATTGATCGCTATAATTCAAGAACAAATTTGAGCACACAACGAAATTTTGGTTCGTTTAACCAAAATAAAAGGCACAATGAACCGAGACATAACAATGACCGAAACACATTTAACAATAATCAAAATAATAACAACAACAACAGTTTCAACCAAAACCAAAACAGAAATAACAACAACAACAGAAACAGACAACAACACAAATCGAAACGTAAGAATCATAAACAATGAAGGAAATGATCAGGGAAACGATCAGGGCTCGGAAAACGCAGTTATTCCGGTCAGCCAAAATTTAATATTTTTGAAATTTCAGACAACAATTGCAATTTTATAAAAATTAAGTACAAGAACAACTTAATGACTTTTTTAATTGACACTGGCGCAGACATTTCACTTTGCAAAATTAGGAAACACGTAGATAACGATTTTTATAATCCTAATGAAAAATGCAAAATAGCATAAGCCTAACACTTAATTTTGGGGAGGAATCCAGTAAACATGAGTTTCAACTGGTCAGTTCGAAATTTCCAATTGAAACTGATGGTATATTAGGTAGAGACTTTTTGAATAAATTTCTTTGCAAAATAGATAACGAAACTTTTACAACTTCAGTGTTGATAAACGAGTCACACATCATTCTACCAATGCACTCAAAGTCATACAATACACTGGCAATAAAAATTTTCAACAAATACCAGGACGTATTCCATTTGGATAACGAACCTTTGATTACAAATAACATCTACAACCAAAATATAACGACAACAGACAACATACCGGTTTACATTAAAAACTATAGGTTACCACACACTAGGGCTTTCGATACGGGATCCCGGTCCATTTTTAGTCCCGAAAATCTCGGGATATTTTTTCCTTAATCCCGGGACAACCCCAAAATGAAAAAAAAGTTAGTTAGAAAACACCAAAATTTTTAATTTATTAAAAAAAACTAGAGAGTGGACTATCTTCGGCTATACCGAAGTGGAAATACCCCCACACAGTAGGAAGAAGTACCTCGAACATAAAAAAATGTGGTCTCAAGACCCTATTTTGAGCCAATTATATGTGGTTTTGGAGCCCGGACCATGTCCAAAATCCATTTCTAAAAATTTCCAATTAAATCCACCAAAAAAAAAAAATTGGTCTCAAGACCCCATTTAGACCCTTATATATTTGGCTTCGGAACCTCGGACCATGTCAAAAATACGTTTCTAAATATTTTCAATCGAATACAACAATAAAAAAGACTTGAAAAATGTTTACCTTTTTTTCGGTGTATGGGAGCTACGCCCAGTTTTTGTCCGATTTGGCTGATTCTCGAACTTGATCTCAGTATTCAAGAGAAAAACATGTACCCAAAGTTTCAAGTCGATATCTCCAAAACTGCGACCGCTATCGTGCGGACGGACAGACGGACATCGCTAAATCGACTCAGGAGGTGATACTGATCAAGAATATATATACTTTTCCATACCGGACACGCCTCCTTATGGGCGTTACAAACGTTGTGACAAAGTTAGTATACCCTGCCACAGTGAGTGTGGGGGTATAATTACTAGAGCCCGACCGATAAGCATTTTCAGGCTGAAGCCGATGCCGAAGGTCAATTGGCAGCCTATTACTTCGGCCGACGCCGAAGGCCTATACCGAAGCCGAAGCCGATACTTAAGTAAAAACCCTTTAAAAACTGTTTTTTTTGTGTATTTTCATTCAAATTCGAGTATATAAAAACACATTTAGTTTTTTAAGGAACTAAAAATTTATTTAAATAAATAATAAAAGTAAAAAAGAATTCACAAACAAATTTGGGCCTCCTAGGTCAAAACTAACAGTAAGAAAAATTGAATTTTTTTAAAATCATTTTAAAAATTTGGAGTAAAGCTTAAAATAATGGGAATTTAGTAGAAATGGTAGAGAATTCTTCAAAGAATAAATCCATCTAAGTAGCTGTTTTTTAAGAACTCCCCAAATCCGTCAGGTGATGGGCAAAGGATTTTCTAGTTGATGGTAAAAACCACCTGTGAAGCTTTGAACTTTAAATGTAAATTGTTGGCGCAGCAATTTGGGCTACATTTCTAAAAGGTAGAATCCTTCCGTGAGCCTCCTACCCCTATATTTGAAATTTCATACAGTTTACCAGGACTCCTTTTAACATTGACATCAGAGCAAGTAGTAAGCTTCTAAATATATATTTAAAATTCAGTAATCCACCCAGAAAATGTCCAAGGATGTACTTTGTGGCAGCTGTAACCCCTGCCACGCAATTTGAGGCGAGATTCACTCAATATTCGATGATTACTAAGTTAAATTTTAATCATATTTTTCGTTTTGTGGGCCTCTTATGTCCCATTGGAAATTCCATCAATTACACAATTTTACATTCAAGTTTCAAGAAAATCAGTAAGACCCTTTAGATGTGATGTGGGCTAGAAAATCGTATCATAAAAAATTAGTTTTAGTTTTCGGTGTCGCAAAAATAAGAAGAAAAAAAATGAAAAACTTCGGCCAAAACATCGGCCACTTTTTAAAAAAACCGAAGCCGAAGCCGAATGTGCATTTTCGGCTGATAACGGCCGAAGCCGATGCCGAAGCCGATTAATCGGTCGGGCTCTAATAATTACATATAAAATTGTTTGTGCTTGAAATTTTTTCTTAAGGAAAAATAAAATTTATATTTATTTCAGAAGAAAATTGATATTTTCAGTCTCAGCGAATGCACAAAAAAGAATTTCTTAATAAAAACAATTAAGTAAAACTGAAAACTGATGCAAAAGTAATTTCAGAAACCTTGTTCAAGCATATTTTGAATTGGATTGTGTCTTTCCTAAAGAAACGGAAACTCAAATACTGAAAATAAAAAAATGCCTTTAATAAATTGAAATTTATGTTTATTTTTATTTATTTAAGCTAAAACTATCAGTTTTGCAATAAAACCTATAAAAAACATTTTTTTATTTTTTTAAAATGCTATTTGCTTGTGAAAATATCAAATCCCGAATAATCCCGAAAAATCCCGGGATCCCGGGATTGCAATTTTCAGTCCCGAAAATCCCGGGATTGCGAAAAGCCTTCGGGATTGAAAGCCCTACCACACACACACACGGAAGTAATAAATGAGCAGATCAAGAAAATGCTTGAGGACGATATTATCGAACCATCAGTTAGTCCTTACAATGCCCCACTCCTTTTAGTTCCTAAAAAGAACGTTAAGGACAAGAAGAAATAGAGACTTGTTGTGGATTACAGAAAACTGAACGATAAAATTGTTAATGATAAATTTTTCTAACTCGACCCGAAGACATATTAGACAAGTTAGGAAGAGCGAAATGGTTCTCAACACTTGATTTCATCAAATCAAACTTGACAAAAATTCTCGAAATTTAACAGCTTTTTCCACACCGAACGGACATTATCACTTCAAACGATTACCTTTCGGACTAAAAATCTCATGAAACAGTTTCCAACGTATGACGTGGATGACATAATCATCCATGGTTGTAACATAAATCACCACAACGAAAATTTGATCAAAGTCTTAGACAGGCTGCAACGTTATAATTTAAAATTGAATGCAGCGAAATGTTGCTTTTTGCGTCCAGAAGTAGTATACCTAGGACACCTGATTACTGGTGATGATGTTAAAACTGACCCTGCCAAATATGACACTATAAAAAATTACCCTGTTCCGAAAAATGCGGACGAAGTTAGAAGATTTGTTGCATTTTGCAACTACTAAAGAAAATGTATTCCCAATTTTGCAGCCAAAAGTTTTAACGCACTATCAAAAAAATCTTGTAAATTTGTCTGGACTGAAGAAAGACAACAAACTTTCAATACACTAAAAGAAAAATTAATAACTCCTCCTTTGTTACAATATCCAGATCTGAGCACACCTTTTTTTTGACGACTGATGCTTCAAAATAAGCAGTACTACACTGCACGAAGTAATGATAAGACCAAGATCCAAATGTTAAAAATCTTTTATAGCATTACTGATACAGGGCATATTTATTGCCAAATATTAAGTTGTACTAACAATTAATTAAATGAACTTAAAGAAGACTAAATTCATGCACTCAAATATTTTTGATAAATAAATAAAAATCATTTCATACGAACAAATGATAAGACCAAACAATAAAAATTTCGGAAATATTATAAATAGAGACCGACCGAAATCGCTTTTTTTAATTTCGGCCGAAACCGAAATCGCCGAAATTGTTTATATTTTTTTTCGGCCGAAACCGAAATGGCCGAATTTTAATTTTTTTAATTTCGGCCGAAACCAAAGCCGAAACCGAAAAAATAAAAGAAACAATTGTGAGTTTTAATGTAATAAAGTGGTACATAATTAAGCTTATCAGTAGGCTACTAAATTTGACTATGAATATGCGCCATCGGCGCATATTCATAGTCAAATTTAGTAGCTGCTAAACTTTAGAACCAGCTTAGTAGCTGCCAGTTCAGTGTATTATCTGTCAACTTAGTAGATTACTAAAGTTAAGTTGGAGCTTAATTTGACTATGAATATGGGCCGATCATTTTAAGTTCAGATCATGAATTAGATGAATTTAGAAGTAAATTATCAAATGCGTGGAAGTCAAGAGTAGTAGAAATTACTGTCAGGGTAGTAGATTTCAAGAGAGGGGAATAGATATGGGTTTATGCGTAGAGTACTAGAAATTCTACGAGAGTAGTAGAAATTTCTGTCGGGGAAGCAGATTTGTAGAAAGAATAGAACTTTTGCATTGTATGAAACTCACATAATATTTTGAGGAGTAGATTTCTTACCATAGTAGTAGAAAATATCTTGAGGAAAGTGGAAAATCTGCTACCGAAGTAGAGGAGTAGAAATTAATAAATCATCGCGAGAGTAGTAGATCTACTCCGATAGGACATGTCTCCTTTGTCGCTTCTGATTCTTCGAAACTATGATCAATGCTTAAATTTGTGTTACACATACCGCTTTTATCCACTTGGTTGTTCCTTATGTATTTTGATACGCTAAATCCGAAAATATTTAATTAAATTTTTCCAGCACGCACAATTTTCCTGTAAACGCCACAAAAAATACATTTTTTGTGCTGTATAAATTTCAGTATTATTATTTTCGTATCCAGCGTGCAAAATACATAAGAATTTGTCTATCAAGTATATTTAACACACAAAAAGTTCAGTTTTGTCGATCAGTGTAATCTTTGTTATTTATTTGTTACATTTTTCTATGAAACCGAAATTTTCGGCGGAAATATAGAAATTTCGGCCGAAAACGAAATTTGGCCGAAAGCGATATTTTATTTTTCGGCCGAATCCGAAACACGGCCGAAACAGATTTTTTTTGGCCGAAAAGCCGAAAAACCGAAACCGAAACCGAATTTCGGTCGGTCTCTAATTATAAATATTATTTTTGTTTAATAGTTAGTAGTTAGTATATGAACCCTTGTTAATTATAGCATGTTGAAGACGCCGTGGCATTGAGTTAATTAAAGACTTAATACATTTTTCTTCAATTTTGTTCCATTCAGCAGTAATGGCACTTTTAAGGCATTTTACATTGTCAAATTGTCTCCCATTCTTGAAAATCCACTTGGATAATATTGCCCACATGTTCCCAATGGGGTTTAGACCGGGGCCAGCCCAAAACAGGTATGTTCCGCGTACTCAAGAACCGTTTTGTTGCCTTGGATGAATGAATTGCAGTATTATCTCCACTCGCCTGCAGCCGCTTCATCACCCAAACTCAAATGAACTTCATCAAGAAGCTCTATATACTTAAGGCTGTCCATTTTGGTCAAAAAAAAAAACAAACGCTGTCTTTCCAACAATCCACACCATATGAGATCCACCGCCAAAGTTACGAGCCATTCTTTTTTATTTCTTATTTTGCCGCTTTTCGTGCCAGTACATTTGAAAACCATCAGAACCATCCAAATTAAATTTTTGTTCATCTGAAAAAATAATTTTGGACCACTCTTCTTCCCAAAACTGTCACTTTTCAGCGAATGTTAATCTTGGCACGATAAGCGTAACTTTGGCGGTATGGGATCCCACACCATATGGGGGTGTGGGTAGTTGAAAAGACCCCGATGTGTTTTTTTCGACCAAAATGGACAGCCCTATGTACATAGAGCTACTTGATGAAGTTCTTTTGAGTTTGGGTGACGAAACAGCTGCAGGCTGCAATTCAAATCAACAAATAATGATTAACTTTATCAAAAGCTTTACTAAAATCAGTATATATGACATCTGTTTGAAGATTCTTTGAAAATCCCTTTATTGTTAATGAAGAAAATTCCAATAAATTTGTAGATGTTGATCTACCTCTCAGAAAACCATGCTGTGAAGGAGATATTAAAGTTGTGACCGAGTGAACCAATTGCTTTGTGAGAACTTTTTCAAATAACTTTGGTATTGTGCTAAGTTTAGCAATACCTCTATAGTTAGATACGAATGATTTGGTTCCACTTTTATAAAGAGGAATAATGTATGACTCTTTCCATGAATTCGGAAAATAACCTCTTTCAATAGAGGCATTAAATATATTTGAAAGTGGAATGTATAAATTTTCTGCACAAACTTTCAAAATACAGCTAGGAACATTATCTGGACCAGTACTATGAATATTTCAACGATTTTAGGTGTTGTAAGACATCATCAGATTCTATAACAGGATTGAGAATGGAATTATAAGTGGGGATGTTATATGGATACGATGTGTTGCCATAAGTATTATCAGAATATGTCGTTTTGAAGAAGTCAGCAAACCTATTTGAAATCTCAGTAGGATTGTTGGACTCACGATCATTCCATTTCATTGTAGTTGGAAAACCATTTTTTTTCCTTTTTGAATTTACAAAGTTATAAAAAGTTTTAGAATCGTATTTCATTTTGGATTTCAAATCGTTCAAATATTCATCATAGCATTTTTTTATTAAGTATTTGATATTTATGTCTCAGAAGCGAATATTTAGAATAATCATGAAGGTTTAAAGATCTTTTATATGTTTTAAATGCCCGAGTTTTCGAAGTTTTTAGTTTCCTCAATTCTTTTGTAAATCATACAGCACCAAGTTCATTCGAATTCTTTTTAATGTTCTTTGGAACACATATCTCGAAGATTTTGCTGAGCGTACAATTGAAAATTGATACACAGTCGTCAACATCTTCAAAGTTCATGTCCCAACTAGTTTCAGATAAGAGTTGGTTCATTTTAACAAAATTTGTATTCTTGAAGCAAAAAAATGACTTCAACGGTGTAGAAACTGGTTCTAAGTTGTTTTGAACAAATTCGAAAGATAATTCAAGTGTTGGGTGATGGTTATCTTCTGGACATGCAAAAGCATCACAGCGTTGCACTGAAAACTTCGAAGAATCGTCAACATAAATTAAATCCAAAATTCTACTATTCTTATTTTCAATCCCGTTTACTTGTTGTAAACTCATATCTGAAAATTATTCCAGAAAGTCATTTAAACAGTCACGAGAATAATACGGAAGAAACTGGTTTGAATCGCTACAAAAATTCCAAGATATATTCGGTAAATTAAAGTCTCCAAAAACAACAATGGAATCGGCAGGTTTAACATTTGAGTAAACCAATAATATAAGCGACACATGTCTTAGATAAACGGTAATATCGGAATTCGGTGGGATATACGAGCAAGTAACGAAAATATCGATACTAAAAACTCGAATTCGTACACAAATAAATTCCAAGCCAGAGACATCTGAAAGTATGAGTATGAAAAATTTGATACCCAGCACACAGAATTTCTGAATCAAAAATATTTGGTTTAAGCCAAGTTTCGGTAAATACCAAGACATTATGACTAGAGACCGACCGAAATTCGGTTTCGGTTTCGGTTTTTCAGCTTTTCGGCCAAAAAAGCTGTTTCGGCCGTGTTTCGGATTCGGCCGAAAAATAAAATATCGCTTTCGGCAAAATTTCGTTTTCGGCCGAAATTTCTATATTTCCGCCGAAAATTTCGGCTTGATAGAAAAATGTAACAAAAAAATAACAAAGATTACACTGATCGACAAAACTGAACTTTTTAAGTGTTAAATATACTTGATAGACAAATTCTTATGTATTTTGACACGCTGGATACGAAAATAATAATAATGAAATTTTTACAGCACCAAAAATGCAATTTTTGTGGCGTTTGCAGAAAAATGGTGCGTGCTGGAAAAATTTAATTATTATTTTCGGATTCAGCGTATCAAAATACATAAGGAACAACCAAGTGGATAAAAGCGGTATGTAACACAAATTAAAGCATTGATCATAGTTTCGAAGAATCAGAAGCGACAAAGAAGACATGTCCTATCGGAGTAGATCTAATACTCTCGCAATGATTTATAAATTTCTACTCCTCTACTACGGTAGCAGATTTTTCTACTTCCCTCAAGATATTTTCTACTACTATGGTAAGTAATCTACTCCTCAAAAATCTTTCTACAAATCTGCTTCCTCGACAGAAATTTCTACTACTCTCGTAGAATTTCTAGTACTCTACGCATAAACCCCTCTCTTGAAATCTACTACCCTGAAAGTATATTCTACTACTCTTGATTTCCACGCATTTGATAGTTTTCTTCTAAATTCGTCTAATTCATGATCTGAACTTAAAATGATCGGCCCATATTCTTAGTCAAATTAAGCTCCAACTTAACTTTAGTAATCTACTAAGTTGACAGATAATACACTGAACTGGCAGCTACTAAGCTAGATCTAAAGTTTAGCAGCTACTAAATTTGACTATGAATATGCGCCATCGATTTCAGCCTACTGATAAGCTTAATTATGTACTACTTTATTACATTAAAACTCACAATTGTTTCTTTTATTTTTTCGGTTTCGGCTTCGGTTTCGGCCCAAATTAAAAAAATGAAAATTCGGCCATTTCGGTTTCGGCCGGTAAAAAAAATAAAAAATTTCGGCCATTTCGGTTTCGGCTGAAATTAAAAAAAGCGATTTCGGTCGGTCTCTAATTATGACTACAATCGAAACTTTTAATATAAATATCGTTCAACTTTGTATTTAGCCCTCGAACATTTTGGTACAGAAGACAAACAACATTATTCGGGATTTTATTTAGTTTTTTTGATTAGAATTTAATTTTCTTTGAGGAAGTTGAACTGGATTTACTAGATTTGATTTTTCTTTATAAACAAATTCACGAACTAAAGTTTTATCCGGCCAAACATTTTTATTAACAATCTCATCAAACAATTCTGCAGGAACAGATAATTTGAAAGATGAAATGTTTCTAGCGTATGAAAAGTTGAATTTAAAAGCATTTATATTATTACCGGTTTTATTGAGTTTAGAATCAATATAAAATATAATATCTTCAGTTAATGTGTCTGGTGCAAATCTGGACACGAAAATAGATTTTTTATGTTGCACAACAACAAGCCTTTTTGGGGTTCCCGTTTCTTGTACTTCCCGCAAACTATCCTTTGGAGAAATAATATTTATGGAAGGACAAACATTTTTATCAATATTTGAGATTCCATTCATATTTTTCTCAGGAGCGTCATCTACCCTCGTTTCCAAAACCACAGGATCAGGAGAATATGCAAAGCGCATCACTGCTCTAGAAACTACTTTGTTGGTGGGTGAACGAATTAACTCATACATCGTATTTTCCATTTCTCAAATTTCTCAAAATGGCGAAAAACTGAGAGCGCCATTGTGTTTAGATTGGCTTGTGATATTTGTTCTTAACCAAACTTCATTCGTTTCATTTTTATTATTTAATATTCTAATAAAATTTGTATTCTTTTATATAAATATAAATAAATTGTTTCATACACGAAATTTCGCTTTTTGATAAAAATTTCATATTTGCATAAAAGGCTGAAACCGACCGAAAAAAGGGTCTGTGAGTGCTGGCACTCAAGTTAAAATGTTTTTTATGTGTTTTTTTTTAATAAGTTAAATATTTAATTTAACTTTGAACGAAGTTAACTTTTCAACGAAATTAACTTTTATTTTAACGAAGTTACATTTTTGATTAACTATTACCGGGTTAACGAAGTTAAATTCTCGATTAACTATTCCCTGGTTTGTATATTATTGAAAAATGATCGATAATAAATCGATAAATTATCGATAAAATATTGAAAAATTATGAATAAAATAAAATATCAAAAAACTATCAATAAAATACCGATTTTCGATAAAATTACTAACATATGGTCTTAGAATGTATCGTACTCGCATGTGCAGTGTATTATAGCTTCGGTCAGACCGAAGATAATTCTCTTACTAGTTCAATTTATTCTCATTCTTCACTACTCCGTTTCAAAAAGCGAAAAATATCCCTTTCTAAATTATAAACCGAAGCACACGGAACTTTCTTTACTTAGTGTACTACATACCAATTTCATATAAAGTGTGAATAGTATTCACTGAATACCTAATTTTTCAATTTATATAAACCTGTACCGTAATTTTTTTGCCATTACCTATACCAAATTCTTCGTATTGGATAAAATTAGTCTGAGAGACATAAAACATTCAAACACATATTCATTTTTCACGTTCACACAATAAAAATTGGCATTGAAATTTAAGCTAAACATTTCTATATAGATTATTTTTAATTATAAATGATAAAATCAGACGTATTCCTACACCCAGAAAACAAAAACTGTTGGGGCAGCAGAATTTTCGGCCAACCGAATGCTAGCGGCTGTCACAACATCTACTTTCAGATGTTGCAGCATCTACTATCTGTTGTCCTAACATCTACTGTCTGACGCAGCAACATCTCTCTGATACTGCAAAAAGAATGTCAAAAATAATGCTAACGTGTAAGAGCGAGACAACAATTTACTTAAATTGTGCAAATGAAAAAATATACAAAAAAAAGTATTACGAAAATGAATGTAAGAAAGAGAAAGCAAATGTGTTTGATGCTGTCTTGTAAAACTAGAGAAATAATTTTATAATTTAATTTCATATATAAACACAAGACTTTTAATGCGAAATAATTCTCAATTCTTACACGAATTTAATAGACAACATACTTTTTACTGCAAATACATATGGTGTTTTATATCCACAATTAACGCGCTTTTATAAAACGCAATATTTAATTATTTCATTCAATTCGCAAAAAATTTTAAATGTTGAATACGTGTTTTTCGGAAGTTAACAAATTGGAAACTATTCCGCACAATTTTTCGAAGCATAAAACACTTCTTTTTATTTGCAATTCATTATAGTTTTATCATAATAAGGTTTTAAAAATATTTTCTAGATGCGTATAAGATAAACAAGATGGATGCATAATAGTGATGTACAAAATTTGATGCATAACAGTGATGGGCGATATTCTAAAGGGGATACCACACCGGCGTCAATTGACGCCGGGTGGTGAAATTTTTGTTGTTTGCCAAATTATAAATATTTTTTCTGGTTTTTTTTGACGCCAGCTTCAAGATGGTTATCAGTCAAAAGAGAGTTATTTTAATTGCTAAATTTGTTAAAGAAATACGTACAAATTAATGTTTTAATGAAATATTTTATGAATCAATTTAAAACATATTGATCTTCATCGAAGAACAAAAAGAAAATGTTTGTACATATTGTCGCGGCATGGATTCGCGGCACAGTTGTTGTTGTTTTGTTGTATTGTTTGTTTTGTTATGTTTTTTTGTTTCCCTTTTGTTCGGGGCGACGGGCGAACAAAATCGAAGGAACAAAATCTCACACGCACTAACCGAAAGAACGCACTGCACGATTTTATTGAATGTTAATTTTTTTTATATTAATATATTTGTTTTGCTTAATTTGCTAAGCAAAACAAATTCGCCACTCGCGGGTGATGTGCGACCGGCGCGCGGAAGAAGAAAGCTGAATATTTTGTTTGAGCTGTCAAAGTTCTCTTGCTTTCTTCTCCTTTCTTTCGCTTTTGCTTTCGTTAAGTTAGCTCAGTGAGCGGCGGCGATCCGATGAGGGTATTGCCAGCTTCGCCATTACAATAGTAAATTGTCAAAACCTGGACTAAAGCTTTTGTACTTTTTGAACCTGTTTGAGGGAGAGGAATTTGAGAACATTTTTGCTTTCGCCTATACGTACATGAGTGCCGCCAAAATGTATATTTCATTTTGGTGGGTGCAGGGGGGTATATGTAAATTTGCCAAACACACCTAGAAAAATCTGAAGAGATTTTTCGCATATAGGTATGGGTAAAGCCCCGACTGCGGACACTGGTTTCTGCGTAAGCCGCACTCTATGTATGTGGGAAGATAAATGGAAAGTGAGCGTCATAGGCGCTCATATATTCTAATTCTTTTAGTTCTTTTTGAGCAGGGTAGAAGGAGAGTGGTAAAAGCTTTGGTTGTTTTTCTTAAATTTAATTAAATTATTTGTTTCCAAAAGTTGGATAATTTTCTTTTCTTTTTTAAAAATTGTGTTTTTTTGTTGAGTGGTGAAGTGGAGCTGTTGCCATCGTCGGACTGTGGCTGGAGGACAAGTGGTCCAAAGGGAGTATTTTTGCGCGCTGGTTTAGTTTTGCCAGCTAGTGTTTATTTTGCTTTATTTTATTTGTGGCAGTCGGCCATTTGTTTTTGAGGAATTGAATAGAGTTGGACAGATTGTGTTCGGTCGTGATTTATTTTGGTGAAGTGTTTCCGTCCAAGTAGTTTGCTTGGGATTTGTTTGGCCGTTTTTCCCCCCTCTTCCTTATTCCTTTTTTTGTTTGTGTTGTCCCGCATCAGAGCCAAGTTGTTGCTGGACATCGAATTTTATCGAAGTCCAGCTGGTGAATAGATTCTGCAAAGAATCGTGCGAGGGATTTCAGACAGGTTGGTCTGGTCCCGCAAATCAATTGCGTTTAAAAAGATTTAATTTTTGGTGTACGAATAATTTCTTTTGGGTGATTGTCGGCTTGTGTTGATTTTGAAAAAGGGTTTGTGTGCGGTATTATTTTCCTTGTGTCGGGAAAATTTCCGTTTCTTTTATATATAGTTATATATATACCTATATATATATCTATTGCGGCAGTTTCGGTGTAGTTTTTTTAAAAGAAGTTTATTTATCAGGTTTTCGTGTGTTCGTGTTGTTCGTTCGTCCGGGGATACCATACCGCGAGGGTCGTCTTAAATCCCACGCTTCGCGACTGTGCTATTCGGGCAAATAGGGAATTTAATTATCGCGTGGGGATTTTTGATTTTAGTTAGTTTAAATAAAGTTTAGTTAAAAACTAGCGCGATAAGCTGGCGCCCAACGTGGGGCTATTTTTACTAAAGTTTTTAATAATTTTTTTAAAATTTTTTTTTTATATTATTTTTTTAAAAAAATTTTTTTTTTAAACAAATTTTTTTTTAAAGTTTTTTTTGTAATTAAATTTTTTTTTGTTGTATAATTTTTTTTTAAAATTGATTTTTTTTTTGTAATATTTTTTTTTCTATTTTTCGGGTTTTTTTTAAATATTTTTTTTTGTGTGTTGTATTTGTTTGTATTATTTCAGTTTTTTTTATAATTTACTAATTTGTCTTTTTATTTATTTAGCTTTTTTTAATTTCGCGGAGTTTTACCGGCGGCAGAACTAGCGGCAGAACTCGGGTCATCTCCTTCGGTGAGTTCGTTCCTTTTTATTTGCAAGAGCGGTTCGATTTTTATTAATTTTTTTTAAATTTTCTTAAAATTTAATTTTTTTAATTGTTTTTTTGAAATTTTTGCGTTTACTAGTGCCAAAAGGCTTATAATCAATTTTAAATTTTTTTTAAAAAAAAAAATTAGTTTTTGAATTTTTTTTTTGCTTTGTTTGGTGGCGGTGCTGCCCGCTTTTAAAGTTTTTTTTTAATTCGCGTTTGTTTTACGAAATATATTTTTATTCGACTAGGCATATTTTTTTATATTTTTATTATAATATTTATTTTATATATTTATTATATTAGTATAATTTGAAAGTTTTCTTTTAAATTTCTTTACCTTTTTTTGGAAAATTCTGTGAGCGTATTGAACGCTGGTTTCATTTTCTTTGGGGTTTCTTTTTGAGTTTTTTTAAGTTTTTGGTTTTTTTTGTCCGTCTGATTCAATATGGAGATTAACCGATTAAACCAAGAGGAACTGGCATACGAGATGGAGGCTCGTGGGTTGCCAGTGACTCCGGTGGAGTCCATGAGGAAGTCCTTGAGGGCATCAAGGCAAATAGAGCGAAGGGAGTCCGTGGATGTCTTTGCGGGATATCCGTTTGTTTTTGAGGAAGATAGGTTGGGTGTGGAGGGGAAGATTTCCGAAGTTGAAAAACTTATGGAAACCCCTCCCAAGGACGCAAAGTCGCCCGAATATTTAAAGATTTTGGCGAAATTAGAATGGGCGTTAGGTCGCCTTACTCGTTCGAGGCCAGCGAGTAAGGAAGAAGTAGTAGAGCAGATGGCGCTCAAAAATAGGGTCCTTTTGTTGTTGGGGGAACTCAACGAGGCGGTGGAGGATGTTGGTGGCGGAGATGATGCCTTCGATGACAATCCAAGGCCATCCCGACCATCCAAGGGGCTTAGTAGGGAGTCTGCGGTTGAGGGAGAGCCTCAACCCGCCCCGAGACCATCCATCTCGTTGGGTGAGGTAGGATTTTTGAAGATAGAAAATTTATCGAAATGGGGTTTGAAATTCACTGGGGAAAGGTCCGATATGTCCGTGCATGCATTTCTGCAGAGGGTAGACGAGCTATGCGAGGCTCGGGGCGTTAGTGAAGCCCAGTTGTTTAGGGGAGCAGTGGAGCTTTTTTCTGGAAAAGCCCTGCTCTGGTTTAGGGATGTCCGCAGGACAGTTTCAGGCTGGCGAGAGTTGGTCGCCGAGCTGAAACTGGAATTCCTGCCCCCCAACTATGACGACATTTTGATGTCTGAGATTAGGCGACGGACTCAGGGTGGGACTGAGTCCATAGGTATATATGTAGCGGCGATGAGGGGGTTGTTCGGTCGTCTGTCCGACCCCTTGTCAGAGAGGCGTATGCTGGGTCTGGTGATCGCAAACCTGTCCCCGTTTTACCAGACTCAGCTGGGCTTGGCTGAGCCTAAGTCTTTATCGGAGTTGGTTTCCTTGGGTCGGAAGCTGGAGGCTGTGCGGGCGAATGTGGAAGCATTCGTGCCGCCGCCCAGCAGCCGATCCAAGAATTTGTTGGAGCCAGACTTGGCTTACGTCTCTGCTGAACCCGAGGTTTCAGTGGTTAGGGCCCCTTTGCGTGACGCTAGGTTGGAGAGGAGAATTCAGGCTCCTCCCCAAAATTCTTTTAGGTGCTTCAATTGTAAGCGGTTTGGGCATGTTTTGAGCAACTGCCCTAGGGAAATTTATTGTTTCGGTTGTAGGCGGCCTGGTTTTTTGAAGCGTGATTGCCCCCGATGCTCTCAGAGAGCAGTGCAATCGCAGGAGCGCTCGGACAGGGAGGCGGCCCCGAGAGCGGCTCCGAGGGCCCGCGAAGAGTCGGGAAATGGGGAGCGAGCTCTTGTGGAAGCAGGGCAAGAAGTTCGCGAGGTTTAGGTAGGTTGCCTGCGGGCAACCAGCTGGCTAGGGAAAATAGTGGTAGGCCTCAGAGGCAACGTCCGTCCGAAATTTGTTTGAGTTTTTCTCTTTCAGGTAGAGAATTGGATAATAGGCCATATTTAGGTGTTAAAATTTTTGGAGTGCGTATGTTAGGGCTTTTGGATTCTGGGGCCACCAGGACGATTCTTGGTAGGCCAGGCTGGGACACATTAAAGTCCTGGGGGATACGTTTATTGGCGTCTGCGGTCAGCAAGGTTGCGCTTGCTGATGGTGAAGAAGTTCCGGTTAGGGGGGTAGTTTCGGTCCCTTTCGAGGTAGAGGGCAAGTCGGTCCTCGTGGAATGCCTCGTAATACCGGATTTACCCCAATCATTGATTCTTGGAGTAGACTTTTGGTCTAAGGCCGGTGTAGTGCCAGATTTGGCCAAGAATCAGTGGAGGTTTTCCGACCAAGTCGAGGTCTCGTCAGTAGCGGCGATAGTTGATAGGTCTTCGTTGTCAACTAGAGAAAAATCGGTTCTTGAGGAGTTTGTTGCAGATGTTTTTAGGTCTATGCCTGAGGGACTTGGTTGTACACATTTGATCGAACATCGGATTCGTACAAAGCCAAATGTGGAACCAGTCAAGCAGCGATACTATCCGGTATCGCCCGCTATTCAGAGGCGCATAGATGAGGAAATAGAGGATATGTTAGGAAAGGGTGTGATTGAGATTTCTCACAGCCCTTGGGCATCACCGGTTGTGATGATTAGGAAAAAGGATGGGAGTTATAGGTTTTGTGTCGACTATAGGACACTGAATAAAAATACGGATCGAGATAGTTACCCCCTCCCTTATATTTCGGCTACTTTAGATAAGCTAAAGGACGCCAAATATCTCTCTAGTTTGGATATAAAATCCGCTTATTGGCAGATCCCAGTAGAGAAGGAGTCTAGGGCCTGCACGGCATTTACAGTTCCGGGTAGGGGGCTCTACCAGTTCAAGCGCATGCCTTATAGCCTGCACAATGCGCCTGCAACTTGGCAGAGATTTATAGATGAGGTCCTTGGGGCTGACTTGGAACCCCATGTTTTCGTGTATTTGGACGATATTATTATTGTTACAAATACATTTGATAAGCATGTTGAGGTTCTGAAGGAGGTCCTGAGGAGGATTTGTTCGGCAGGGCTTAGATTGAATAGGGAAAAATGTAATTTTTGTCTTTCTTCGCTACGGTACTTAGGTTATGTTGTTGATCGACAGGGCTTGCACGTTGACCCCGAGAAAGTTGAGGCAATGGTGAAAATTCCAGCGCCCAAAAATGTAAGGGAAGTCAGGTCGTTTGTTGGCACCATTTCTTGGTATCGTAGGTTTGTTTCGAATTTCGCTGATTTGGTTAAGCCTCTAACTGATCTTCTAAAGAAGAAGACAGCTTTTTGAAGGCCAAGGAGCGCCTAGTGACGGCGCCGGTCCTGAGCTGTCCTGATTTCGAACGACCCTTCGTAGTTCAGACTGATGCTTCCGATTTTGGAATAGGTGCCGTTTTGACACAGCAGTTTGATGAAGGGGAGAAGGTCATTTCGTATTTGAGTAGGTCGTTGAGTAGGTGCGAGAGGAATTATTCCACTACCGAGAAGGAGTGTTTGGCTGTTTTGTGGGCAGTTGAGAAGTTGAGGCCATACATCGAAGGGGTCAGGTTCACAGTGGTGACCGACCATTATTCGTTGGTATGGCTCAACAATTTGAAAGATCCTTGCGGTAGGTTGGCTAGGTGGGCTTTAAAGCTCCAGCAATACGATTATGAAATCATACATCGTAAGGGGAAAGATCATGTTGTGCCCGACATGCTTTCTAGAGGTGTCCCAGTCGTAGGGGAGGTAGATGGGCGTGTTAGAGACCCATGGGTGGATTCCATGGTTAGGAAAGTGGAGGATAAACCACTCGATTACCCAGCTTGGAGAATTGAAAATGGGGTGTTATATAAACACATAAAGGCAGGGACAAATAGTTTGTTTAGTGCTGGGTACGAGTGGAAGAGAGTTGTGGGCAAGAGTGATAGGCGCAGTATTTTATTTGAGTGTCACGATAATCCATTATCGGGGCACATGGGCGTTAGGAAAACATACGCTAGGGTAATTGAGAAATATTATTGGCCGAAAATGAAGGCAGAGATAGCTAGATATATTAAAGGTTGTCAGGTTTGCCAGAGGGTGAAACCTGACAACAATAAGCCAGCTGGTTGTATGGTAGAGAGGACAAAGAAGTTAGAACCTTGGGAAATGATCTGCGTAGATCTGGTGGGACCCTTGGTGAAGTCTAGTCGGGGATTTTGTTATATTTTAACGGTGGTTGACTACTTCACCAAATTCCCATTGTTGTTTCCGTTGCGAAATGCAACGGCAAAGAATGTTTGCAAGGAGTTGGAAGACAATGTTTTCCTGCTCTTTGGAGTTCCGAGGTCCATTGTGTGCGACAATGGGCCACAGTTTCGCAGCAAGGAGCTGCAGAGTTTATGCGCGTCGTATGGTGTGCAGATGCGGTACACTGCACACTATCATCCGCAGGCCAAACCGGCCGAGCGGATCAACCAAATAATTAAGACCACTTTGAGAGCATATATTTCAGAAAACCATCGGACATGGGATTCTCATCTCTCAAAGGTGGCGTGCTGCATTCGAACATCGCAGCATGAGGTTTTGGGAGCGTCTCCATACTTCGTGAATTTTGGCCGAAATATGGCGGTCAGGGGTGATAGAGATTATAGACGAGTGGGAGACTCAGACCAACCGGACAGTAGTAGTGAGGACCGGGCCAAGTTAATGGCAGACTTGAGGGAAGACATACGGAAGAAGTTAGAAATGGCAAGTGCCAAGACAGCAAAGACTTACAATCTCAGACGTAGAGATGTACAGTATTTACCGCACGAGTTAGTATGGAGACGTAATTTTGTTTTGTCCGATGCTGCAAACTATTTTGCAGCGAAGTTAGCTCCGAAATTTGTTGGACCGTTTAGGGTTAAAAAGAGGGTGTCTCCGTGGACATATGTTTTGGAAGACGAAGACGGACGAGAAAAGGGGACATGGCATGTGCAGGACCTTAGGCCGCACATCGACTCAGGGTGATTTTTCTCCGGTTAGATTCGAAAGTTGGCTGGTCTCAGGAGACCAAGCAACTTTCGCGGAGGTGGAGGTGGGGTTGTCGCGGCATGGATTCGCGGCACAGTTGTTGTTGTTTTGTTGTATTGTTTGTTTTGTTATGTTTTTTTGTTTCCCTTTTGTTCGGGGCGACGGGCGAACAAAATCGAAGGAACAAAATCTCACACGCACTAACCGAAAGAACGCACTGCACGATTTTATTGAATGTTAATTTTTTTTATATTAATATATTTGTTTTGCTTAATTTGCTAAGCAAAACAAATTCGCCACTCGCGGGTGATGTGCGACCGGCGCGCGGAAGAAGAAAGCTGAATATTTTGTTTGAGCTGTCAAAGTTCTCTTGCTTTCTTCTCCTTTCTTTCGCTTTTGCTTTCGTTAAGTTAGCTCAGTGAGCGGCGGCGATCCGATGAGGGTATTGCCAGCTTCGCCATTACAATAGTAAATTGTCAAAACCTGGACTAAAGCTTTTGTACTTTTTGAACCTGTTTGAGGGAGAGGAATTTGAGAACATTTTTGCTTTCGCCTATACGTACATGAGTGCCGCCAAAATGTATATTTCATTTTGGTGGGTGCAGGGGGGTATATGTAAATTTGCCAAACACACCTAGAAAAATCTGAAGAGATTTTTCGCATATAGGTATGGGTAAAGCCCCGACTGCGGACACTGGTTTCTGCGTAAGCCGCACTCTATGTATGTGGGAAGATAAATGGAAAGTGAGCGTCATAGGCGCTCATATATTCTAATTCTTTTAGTTCTTTTTGAGCAGGGTAGAAGGAGAGTGGTAAAAGCTTTGGTTGTTTTTCTTAAATTTAATTAAATTATTTGTTTCCAAAAGTTGGATAATTTTCTTTTCTTTTTTAAAAATTGTGTTTTTTTGTTGAGTGGTGAAGTGGAGCTGTTGCCATCGTCGGACTGTGGCTGGAGGACAAGTGGTCCAAAGGGAGTATTTTTGCGCGCTGGTTTAGTTTTGCCAGCTAGTGTTTATTTTGCTTTATTTTATTTGTGGCAGTCGGCCATTTGTTTTTGAGGAATTGAATAGAGTTGGACAGATTGTGTTCGGTCGTGATTTATTTTGGTGAAGTGTTTCCGTCCAAGTAGTTTGCTTGGGATTTGTTTGGCCGTTTTTCCCCCCTCTTCCTTATTCCTTTTTTTGTTTGTGTTGTCCCGCATCAGAGCCAAGTTGTTGCTGGACATCGAATTTTATCGAAGTCCAGCTGGTGAATAGATTCTGCAAAGAATCGTGCGAGGGATTTCAGACAGGTTGGTCTGGTCCCGCAAATCAATTGCGTTTAAAAAGATTTAATTTTTGGTGTACGAATAATTTCTTTTGGGTGATTGTCGGCTTGTGTTGATTTTGAAAAAGGGTTTGTGTGCGGTATTATTTTCCTTGTGTCGGGAAAATTTCCGTTTCTTTTATATATAGTTATATATATACCTATATATATATCTATTGCGGCAGTTTCGGTGTAGTTTTTTTAAAAGAAGTTTATTTATCAGGTTTTCGTGTGTTCGTGTTGTTCGTTCGTCCGGGGATACCATACCGCGAGGGTCGTCTTAAATCCCACGCTTCGCGACTGTGCTATTCGGGCAAATAGGGAATTTAATTATCGCGTGGGGATTTTTGATTTTAGTTAGTTTAAATAAAGTTTAGTTAAAAACTAGCGCGATAATATTGATAGGTGCCATAGGATAAAAGGTGTCAGATTGATCTGGCGTCAAATATTTTTCTGAATTAGTTTGCAGCCTTTGTAATGGCTGGTCAAATGTTTATTTTTGTGAATTTTGATAAAAGAAACTTAGATTAAAAGGAAGAAATCAATAAATAAAAACACAAAAGTTAAAATAAAAATTGATTTGCAACACTGGTCTTTTGCTTCCTACTTGGCATCACAGTTAGTTGTCACGGTTTACAAGCAAATTCAGTTGCTACACGCGAGTGTGGATTCGGTTGTGGTAGCCTTTTTATTTGAAATGTTCTGTCAACACTGAATGTTCTGAAATACTACAAAAATTATGTGCAGTTACTAAAATTTTAGAAGGGTTCAGCAACATTCATATATGGCAAAATTCTAACGAGATCGTACATTCTGGCAACCTCCTAATTAGAAAATTGTTTTTACGATATACATACATACATATATTGGCGCTACAACCCTCGAGCTGAGCTTCTTAATGCAATTATCATGGGCAAGTGTATATGATAATTGTGGACCTACAGTTTATTGCCGGTTCCGAACAGCGGGACTCCCAAAGAAGAAGCTTTTCATGGCAAAGTTACTCTCGCAAGATTGCCAGAACTTGGCGAGAGAGTGGCGGTCTACACAGAAAAACAGAAAACAAATTTCTGCCTTGCCCCAGGTGGGAGTCGAATCCGATACCTTCCGATCGTGAAGCAGAGGTCTTAGCCACTGCAACACGGCCGCCACTTTTTTACGATATAAGAATCGTAAATGACAGGTCTTAGATGTTCGAAAGAATTTGAATGGTCTAGTAGTAATGTTTGTAGTACATAATCTTTTGGCTCATCATTTTGGTCTAAGAAATTAAAATAAACTTAACAGATGTCCACTCACAGAATCCACGAGTCTGAGCTTAGCCGAGCACACTCAAAAGAGAGAAGTGGGTGGATTTGAAGCTCTCTTTAATTAACGCTGTTTATTGTGCAGAATCGTAAAGTGCAACATACGATCCAACACGTTACACCACCTGGACAAAATATAAGCTTTTATTAAATACACTTTAAATTTGATGTAGTTATGACTCAAAATTATTAGATTAATATTATTTAGTTGTAACCAACAGTAAGTGGTAATTTTGCTTGACCATTACTTCCAATATTAATGCAGGCAAGTGCATATAATGCCCATATGAGGTAAATTTGTTTCGAAATTTTGGACTCCAAACTGTTAAATGTTCGTTTTTATTTCAAAACCTGCCTTTGCAGGGGTGAGGGCGATACTTGACCGATGCCGCTTGGGCAATTATAGTAAAACTATGTAATATTAATTTAACCATACTATAAAGTATGCAGCTGTCGTTGCTGAGAAGCAATTAGCTATATTAGTTATAGTCGTGTCCACCTTTCCGAATTACCAAATGTCAACGAAATCGGGCCGAAGTTAGGGCATTTTTAGTAAACTATTCCACGTCTGCCACGTCTGCTCTCTGCCGATTTCCAGCCAATTTGTGGCGGAAACTTACCAATGCTATTTTTGTTCAAAGGAGGGTTCTATAAGGATACGATTCCCGGTGCTAACTCGATTTTGGAAAAATGTGGACTTAACTTGTTATGTCTGAAATAGAGACCGACCGAATTTTTTTTTTTTAATTTCGGCCAAAACCGAAATGGCCGAAATTTTTTATTTTTTTTTTGGCCGAAACCGAAATGGTTGAATTTTAATTTTTTTAATTTTGGCCGAAACCGAAGCCGAAACCGAAAAAATAAAAGAAACAATTGTGAGTTTTAATGTAATAAAGTGGTACATAATTAACCTTATCAGTAGGCTGAAATCGATGGCGCATATTCATAGTCAAATTTAGTAGCCGCTAAACTTTAGAACCATCTTAGTAGCTGCCAGTTCAGTGTATTATCTGTCAACTTAGTAGATTACTAAAGTTAAGTTGGAGCTTAATTTGACTATGAATATGGGCCGATCATTTTAAGTTCAGATCATGAATTAGATGAATTCAGAAGCAAACTATCAAATGCGTGGAAATCAAGAGTAGTAGAAATTACTGTCAGGGTAGTAGATTTCAAGAGAGGGGAGTAGATATGGGTTTATGCGTAGAGTACTAGAAATTCTACGAGAGTAGTAGAAATTTATGCATTTTGCATAAATTTTAATTTGGAGTAGTGTGGTTTTAATATTTTTCGAAGGGAGTATTTTTCCGCGATGGTGTTATTTCCACCAGCGGATTGCAATATTGTTTTTGTCTGTGGCAGACGGCCATTTCGTTTATTCGAAATATATAAAGGAAAACAAATATTTAGTAAAAAGTTCAGATTTTTATTGAGCTTTTCAAAATTTATGTATTAATTATGGGTTTTAGCTCATTGTCCAAAAAACTAATTTTGGAAAAGGGGAGTACAACAACTAAGCAAAAACTCAGTCTGGCAGAGTGTACAGCTGTTTCGGATCCAGCCACGGATCCTCGTCACCACTCTTTATGCATTCTATTTTATCCAAGCGACGCTATAAGTAAGTATTGGTATGACGCACAAGAGAATTATTTCTCCTTTGCATCACATGCCAACTCACTGAAGCAGCGAATGGTAAAATGCAGCAAACTGAATTTTTACTTGTTGTTGTATAGCAACCTACTACTATGCCTGGTTGAAGAATTTCCTCAAAGTCCCAGCAAGCAAGTTGCATGGCAAATGAATTTTTACATTGTGTGTGCTCTGATACACACACAACAATTCACTTGCCAGAAAATACAAAAACAACAAAATTGTTTTTGGTTTAATTGGCGTACCCTCCATATGTTTATTTAGTAAAAAATTCAGATTTTTATTGAGCTTTTCATAATTTATGTATTAATTATGGGTTTTAACTCATTTCCCAAAAAACTAATTTTGGAAAAGGGGAGTACAACAACTAAGCAAAAACTCAGTCTGGCAGAGGGTACAGCTGTTTCGGATCCAGCCACGGATCCTCGTCAGCACTCTTTATGCATTCTATTTTATCCAAGCGACGCTATAAGTAAGTATTGGTATGACGCACAAAAGAATTATTTCTCCTTTGCATCACATGCCAACTCACTGAAGCAGCGAATGGTAAAATGCAGCAAACTGAATTTTTACTTGTTGTTGTATAGCAACCTACTACTATGCCTGGTTGAAGAATTTCCTCAAAGTCCCAGCAAGCAAGTTGCATGGCAAATGAATTTTTACATTGTGTGTGCTCTGATACACACACAACAATTCACTTGCCAGAAAATACAAAAACAACAAAATTGTTTTTGGTTTAATTGGCGTACCCTCCATATGTTTATTTAGTAAAAAATTCAGATTTTTATTGAGCTTTTCATAATTTATGTATTAATTATGGGTTTTAGCTCATTTTCCAAAAAACTAATTTTGGAAAAGGGGAGTACTTACTTATAGCGTCGCTTGGATAAAATAGAATGCATAAAGAGTGCTGACGAGGATCCGTGGCTGGATCCGAAACAGCTGTACACTCTGCCAGACTGAGTTTTTGCTTAGTTGTTGTACTCCCCTTTTCCAAAATTAGTTTTTTGGAAAATGAGCTAAAACCCATAATTAATACGGAAAACAAATATGTTAATAGAGTTTATCAACTTGTGGCAAGTCGGCCATTGGTGTTTCGATATTTTAATAGTGGAATTGGTCTCCGTCGGTTTTGTGGTTCTGTTTTCCCCTTTCCCTTCCAATTTTTGTTATGGCGTCCCGCACCTCAGCCAAGTCGTTGCTGGACATCCAGCTGGTGAATTGATTCTGTAAAGAATCGTGCGAGGGATTTCAGGCAGGTCGGTCTGGTCCCGGAAATCAAGTGCACATAAAAACATAATTTTTGTCATTAGTGTTTTTTTCTAAAACGCTCTCGATTGACAAATTTCCGTTTTGTGTGTCAGTGAGTGGTCCTGTGAACCAAGTGCACATAAAAACATGATTTTTGTCATTAGTATTTTTTTTTCTTAAATACTCTTGTTTGACAGATTTCCGTTTTGTGTGTCAGTGAGTTTTCGTTTCCATTTCGCGTTCGGTTATTTGCGGATTCCATATACGTGTATATTTCAGAGTAGGTTTTGAAAAGTATAGTTATCAGGTTTTCGCGTATTCGTGTGTTTCGTTCGGCCGGGGTTACAATACCGCGAGGGTCGGTTCCAATCCGACGCGTCGCGATTGAGCTACCGGGTAATTAAGGATTTTAATAATCGCGTGGGGATTTTTGATTTTAGTTTTTTTAAAATAAAGTTTAGATAAAAATAGCGCGATAATGGTCGGTAATGACTGTGAATAGGTAGCCTTCAATATATGGACGCATTTTCCATATTCCCCATAGGATGGCGAGGCATTCTTGTTCGGTTGCGGAGTATTTCTTCTCCAGTGCTGTGAGTGTTCGGCTGGCATAGGCAATTACTCTTTCCTGGTCGTCGTATCGTTGGAAAAGAAATGCTCCCAATCCTTCCCCGCTGGCATCGGTTTGGAGTATGAATGGCAGTTCTCTGGACAGTATAATACCGGTGCTTGAGTACAATGGGTTTTGATACTGGCAAAGGTGCACTCTTGTTCCTTTCCCCATTCCCATTTGACATTCTTCTTTAGCAGCCGAGTTAAGGGTGCAACGAGTGTAGAGAAGTTTGCGACGAAACGCCGATACCACGATGCAATGCCGAGGACTCTCCGAAGTTCCTTTATGTTTGTTGGTGCTTGTATTTCGCGAAGTGCGTCGATTTTTGGTGGATCGGAATGTATACCCTCGCTGCTCACCCTATGCCCGAGATATTGAACGTTAGTTGGGAGAAAATCAGATTTTTCAAAATTGATTTGCATATTGACGTTAATAATCGGGTGCAAACAGCATTCAAGTTTTATTGAGAGATTATCTGCGAATGATTTCGTCAATGTATGTAAGGGTGGCCCCAGTGTCGATCAGTGCTCGCACTTTATAGCCTTTAATGGACACGTTATTATAAAATCGGTTGTCGTTCATCATATTTGGTGGAGACGTAACGTCACATGAACAATCTCAATATACCCAATCGACCACACTGAGACCAGAACATCCGCCAAGGTTCTCTGCAATTAAGTCGGCGATGGCCCACCCCTTTACATCTCCAACAATGTGTATATTTATTATAGGGTTGTCGGTTAATGTCGGCAATAGAGTGAGTCGTGGGCAGAATGGTACGTGCTTCATCTCTTTTTAATAACTCAAAGTTCTCGGACATCTCTATCATCTCGTCTATGGTTTGGAAATCGGATCTTTTGATATAATGTCGATATTCCACCCGCAGCCCGTCATAAATCATATCAGTATGGTCTATCGACTTGAGTTCTGGATGCTGCCGAATGAGGGTTAGGACAGCAATAACATAGTCTTTGGCCTTTTCCCGGGCCATTTGTGCGATACCATTGCGGTGCTCTGCCTTGTAAGACTTCCAGCAGGGCAGTATCAGTCGATCGGGTGATAGGTGGTGACTTTCAGCCAGCTCTTCGCATCTTTCTAAAAAGTCGGGTAGATTATCACTGCCGTCATAATGCATATTCCAGCGCCTTATTGTTTTCATTATTTCCTTATCGGTGAGATGCTCGGGTTGAGGGGAACTATTCCCTTTGCCAACAAGGTTTTGATCTTGTGGAGTTGCAGGAGTCGAGGCAGCGGTTTTATCCGGCGTCGATTCCACCATGATTTCCTTTTCCTCTCTTTCTACTTCCTCTTCTAGTTCCTTTAGCAGTTTTTTTGTAGACCTCCGACTCCGTTTAATTTTAACGAAATTGCTTAATCACGGCGCAACTCCTCCACCGTGCGGCCGCTGACTTCCAGACCCATTATTTTGCTTTCATTGACCAGCTGATCCTTTCGTAGTACATATATCCATCCCAGCGAGTCAGTCGTAAGCGTTTTCGTAGTGTGTGTTTTCCCTGCTCCTAAATCGTTGGTGCTGTTTGTTGGTTTTGCACAGTTGGAGACAGGTCCCTGCTCGGGTGCCATTGTGATGTCGTCTTCGTTTGAAGCCATCTTTGTTTGGTTTTATCGAAGGCTGGGGTATGACTTACGGTTATCCAGAATTCGCCGAAGGAGCAATTACTTTCAGCAGGAAAAGAATGCGATGTACTGATATATTGAAAATGTATATATTTGTATTTATTCAGATTTCTTTTCCTTACACACTAATTAGCTGACATAGATATATATAATTATAAGTAGCTGCGCTGTTGGGATGGATTCGGAAGCTGTCGTTCGGGTGCGCCTTCGTAAGGTGTCGATGATATATTTTGATGCGGCGAGGATGAATAGCTCTTGGCATACAGGCGTCGGTAAATTATTTATATGGTCGGTTATGGTCTCGGTGATTTGAGTATTCGGGATACCTTGGTGAATTAAGCGGTGGCTAACGATGGCGATTTAGATTTGCGGCAGATTATGGCTATTGATGAAGCCTTTGTGATTTGGATATGCGGTTGATTATGGTTATTGATGAAGCCTCGGTGAATTAAGCGGTGAATTAAGCTCGCAATAATTTTGTAATTTCATGTTAACGTAGAAATGTTATATGTATTATTTAAGCAACTGAAATAAAAATAGATTTTGCAAGTCATCCCTCTGCCCATTCACCTCCCAGCACCATATCACCGAAATACCTTGAATAGGACCCGAGTTACAGAGCTTTACAAATTTTAGGGCGTGGCAGTGGGCGGACCGCAAATTTTTAAAGTCAACCCTCTGCACATTCACTTCTCAGCACCAAATCCAAAATTTCACCGAAATCCCTTGAATAGGACCCGAGTACAGAGCTTTAAAAATTTTAGAGCGTGGTGGTGGGCGGATCTTAAATTTCAATAGTCATCCCTCTGCCCATTCACCTCCCAGCACCGAATCCAAGGTTTCAGCGAAATCCCTTGAATAGGACTCGAGTAACAGAGCTTAAAATTTTTTAGGGCGTGGCAGTGGGCGGACCGCAAATTTTCAAAGTCAACCCTCTGCCTATTCACCATCCAGTACGAAATCCAAAATTTAAGCGAAATCCCTTGAATAGGACCCGAGTTACAGAGCATTACAAATTTTGGGGCGTGGCAGTGGGCGTATCGCAAATTTTCAGAATCAACATGCTACCCATTCATCCCCCAAAATCACATATAAAATTTCACCGAAATCGGTTAAACACTGCATAAATTATAGCACTTCAGAATAATATTTGCCACGCCCACCTCGAACGCACAAATGTATTGAAATGGTATAGCCTATGATGAGATCAATGAAATTACCTACATTTTGGTATGTGTTTCATTAAAATGGGTCAAGTATTTCTTGAGTTATAAGGGAACAAACATACAAATCTACAAACCTACCCTGTCGGAATTCAACATGGCATAACTTCCAATTCCTTCAAGCTACAATGATGAAAGGTGTGGGGGCAAAGGGGAGCGGGATGGAGCCAATTTAAAGTCCTAACTTTCGTATTTTGTAAGCTACAAGGCTGAAATTTTTTACTTAGGTTCGCATTCGGGAAAAAGAGTAAAGAAGGGGGAAAAAAAGGAAAAAAAGGGGGGAGAAAAATTAAAAATAAAGAAAAAGAGAAAAAGAGAAAAATAAAAAAAGAGTAAAAAACAATTTTTTTTAAATATAACCCTTTAACCGACTAAAAAGCAAAAAAAAAATTTCCTTTAAAATAATTTCAGCAATTTCGATATAAAATTAAGGGTTTTTGGCGACTTGAAAATCTGCAATGATATTCGGAGGAAAGTGCCCAAAAACCCTTAAAAATTTCAGCCTTGTAGCTTACAACATACGAAAGTTAGAACTTTAAATTGGCTCCATCCCGCTCCCCTTTGCCCCCACACCCCCCTTTCCAAAGGGTACACAATTTCATTTTGTCAATAAGAACTCACCTACCAAATATCATCATTGTAGCTTAAAGGAAATGGAAGTTATGCCATGTTTAAAAAAAGGGTTTGAGTCCCCAAACGGCTCCCTACGCCTCTGATGGACCCCAAAATTTAATAGAATGCATTGTCACCGGAGTTCTATCAGTGTTTATTTCAGCTCTCTAGCTCATGTGGAATATATATATATATATTTATATATTATATATATATATATATATATATATATATATATAGTCCACCCAAAGCAAGATAATATAAGGGTTATAAAAAGGTTGCTACCTAAAGTTGGTAGCGCTACACGAAAATGACAAAGTAGCGTATCAAATTAGAGCCATCAGTGAATAATCACACAACTGTTGTCTCCGCTGAATGCGCCCATTGAATAATTCCGAAAAACGTATTTCGACTTTATGTCCATTTCGGAAAAAATTATTGCTGATATGACCATTTGGGAAAAACTAAATGGACACAAACTCAATATAACTGACATTGTGTTCATTTGAGATTCGACCTTATGTCAACTTCATATGGGCATACAGTCAATTGACTTTTTGCCGCGTTTAGCGCGCCATCCAAACTCCTTAGGCGTGGGTTCGAATCCCGGTCTCGAATTTGAGAAAATAAAAAGTTAACTAAATATAAATAAAAAAAATGTTTTAAAATTGAACATTTGCGTTCTAAATTTTGTTTTTAGTACACGTGTTTTAAAATTGAACAAATCTGTACAAAGCTCTAAATTTTAAAACATTTTTCTCTCAGTGTACCGATCGTTTTAAAAAATGTTACCCACAAAATTGGTTGAATTTTGGTTAATTTAAGAAGATTTTTTATCTGAGTGTACTCTATTTTCTCGAAATTCATTGTATGTCCTCCCAAAAAATGTTGTTTTTCGAATCTCCGGGTCTGAGTTCTTCGAAAGATGGTAACCCTGCATAATTGAGGTTCACAATGTAAATAGTTTTCGAAAAATGTTGATACAATCACGGCGGGATGGAGCCAATTTAAAGTTCTAACTTTCGTAGTTTGTAAGCTACAAGGCTGAAATTTGTTACTTAGGTTCGCATTCGGGAAAAAGAGTAAAAAAGAGGGAGAAAAGGGGGGAAAAGGGGGAGAAAAACATTTTTTTTTAAAAAAAGGGGAAATTAAAAAAAGGGTAAAAAAATAGTTTTTTTAAATAAAACCCTATAACCGACTAAAAAGCAAAAAATAAATTTCCTTTAAATTAATTTCAGCAATTTCGATATAAAATTAAGGGTTTTTGGTGACTTTAAAATCTGCAATGATATTCGGAGGAAAGTACCCAAAAACAGTTTCGGCAACCCTGTTCAACTTGTTCATAAGTGAATTTTTTGCTGCGATTTGAATAAATATTTTTAAATATTTACACCGTGTGAATTATTTTGAAAACCTTTTAAATAAATTAAATAAATTAAATTCTGGCTAAGTGCAATAAGTTTTGTGCAAATAACAAAGTTTTGTGCTATATTTCCGTGAATTCCTGTCAACTAAGTATCACAAGAACAAAAATTGCAAATTTTTTGTTTTTGCTTATACTGTCCACTTTGACATTTCTTGTGTCACCAGCTTTATATAGATTCCACATTCTCAGACTGATCATATTTTCAGAGCATACTTTCAGGCACTTGTTTTAATATAATTTGAAAGTGCCTTTTCCCAGTCAACATTTGGTCTCGTTACAATTTACACTTTTTTACACTTTATGTATATTGATAAAAATGTTTGTCCTTCCATAAATATTATTTCTCCAAAGGATAGTTTGCGGGAAGTACAAGAAACGAGAACCCCAAAAAGGCCTAAATAATCTATTTTCGTGTCCAGATTTGCACCAGACACATTAACTGAAGATACTATATTTTATATTGGTTCTAAACTCAATAAAACCGGTAATAATATAAATGCTTTTAAATTCAACTTTTCATACGCCAGAAACATTTCATCTTTCAAATTATCTGTCCCTGCAGAATTGTTTGATGAGATTGTTAATAAAAATTTTTGGCCGGATAAAACTTTAGTTCGTCAATTTGTTTATAAAGAAAAATCAAATCTAGTAAATCCAGTTCAACTACCTTTTTTCATCTGAGGAAATCATATTTTCAGATGTCTCTGACTTGGAATTTATTTGTGTACGAATTCGAGTTTTTAGTATCGATATTTTCGTTACTTGCTCGTATATCCCACCGAATTCCGATATTACCGTTTATCTAAGACATGTGTCGCTTATATCATTGGTTTACTCAAATGTTAAACCTGCCGATTCCATTGTGGTTTTTGGAGACTTTAATTTACCGAATATATCTTGGAATTTTTGTAGCGATTCAAACCAGTTTCTTCCGTATTATTCTCGTGACTGTTTAAATGACTTTCTGGAATAATTTTCAGATATGAGTTTACAACAAGTAAACGGGATTGAAAATAAGAATAGTAGAATTTTGGATTTAATTTATGTTGACGACTCTTCGAAGTTTTCAGTGCAACGCTGTGATGCTTTTGCATGTCCAGAAGATAACCATCACCCAACACTTGAATTATCTTTCGAATTTGTTCAAAACAACTTAGAACCAGTTTCTACACCGTTGAAGTCATTTTTTGCTTCAAGAATACAAATTTTGTTAAAATGAACCAACTCTTATCTGAAACTAGTTGGGACATGAACTTTGAAGATGTTGACGACTGTATATCAATTTTCAATTGTACGCTCAGCAAAATCTTCGAGATATGTGTTCCAAAGAACATTAAAAAGAATTCGAATGAACTTGGTGCTGTATGATTTACAAAAGAATTGAGGAAACTAAAAACTTCGAAAATTCGGACATTTAAAACATATAAAAGATCTTTAAACCTTCAAGATTATTCTAAATATTTGCTTCTGAGACATAAATATCAAGTACTTAATAAAAAATGCTATGATGAATATTTGAACGATTTGAAATCCAAAATGAAATACGATTCTAAAACTTTTTATAACTTTGTAAATTCAAAAAGGAAAAACACTGGTTTGGATCATGAGTCCAACAATCCTACTGAGATTTCAAATATGTTTGCTGACTTCTTCAAAACAACATATTCTGATAATACTTATGGCAACACATCGTATCAATATAACATCCCCACTTATAATTCCATTCTCAATCCTGTTATAGAATCTGATGATGTCTTACAACACCTAAAATCGTTGAAATATTCATATAGTACTGGTCCAGATAATATTCCAAGCTGTATTTTAAAAGTTTGTGCAGAAAATTTATACATTCCGCTTTCAAATATATTTAATGCCTCTATTGAAAGAGGTTATTTTCCGAATTCATGGAAAGAGTCATACATTATTCCTCTTTATAAAAGTGGAACCAAATCATTCGTACTAACTATAGAGGTATTGCTAAACTTAGCACAATACCAAAGTTATTTGAACAAGTTGTCACAAAGCAATTGGTTCACTCGGTCACAACTTTAATATCTCCTTCACAGCATGGTTTTCTGAGAGGTAGATCAACATCTACAAATTTATTGGAATTTTCTTCATTAACAATAAAGGGATTTTCAAAGAATCTTCAAACAGATGTCATATATACTGATTTTAGAAAAGCTTTTGATAAAGTTAATCATTATTTGTTGATTGAAAAGCTTAAAAGACACGGATTCCCAGATCTTCTTTTAAATCGGAAGCAACAGGTGTTATTCGAATCATCAACATCAAAAACTATAGATGTCACCTCTGGAGTTCCTCAAGGAAGTCACTTAGGTCCTATTCTGTTTAATCTTTTTATAAATGACCTTCCTTCTGTCATTAAACTTTCGAATGTACTGGTGTATGCTGATGACGTTAAATTGTTTCTATCCTATGACATCTTAGATCAACATAAGTTGTTACAATCAGATCTGACCAGTATAGCTATCTGGTGTGATAATAACTTAATGGAACTGAACCGGAAAAAATGTAAATTTATGACATTTGCTAGAAGACACCAACTTTCATCGCTGTATCATATAAATAACTGTAATCTAGAAAAGGTTTTTACTTTTGTGGACCTGGGTGTTACTATGGATCCAAAACTTCGCTTTCATCTACATATTGACTTATGTGTGAATAAGGCCAGGGGTGTTCTAGGTTTCATTAAAAGATGGTCAAAAGAATTTAATGACCCATTCGTTACCAAAAGTCTTTACATATCACTGGTAAGACCAATTTTGGAATATGCATCAGTCTTGTGGAATCCACAATACAACTGCCACTCTGATAGAATTGAATCGGTTCAAAAACAATTTTTATTATTTGCTTTAAGAAACCTTCGCTGGAATCCGAAACAGAACCTACCTCCATACGAAAATCGTTTAAAACTCTTGGACATCTCTACTCTAAAAAATAGAAGAACGATGCTTAATGTAACATTTTTGATTAAATTGATAAATGGTTCTCTGAATTCTACATTTTTGCTTCATGAAATTGATTTTAATATCCCAACCCGTCGTTCCAGATCTTTCATTCCTTTGATATTAAGTATGTGCCGCTCTAATTACGCGCAGAATGAACCTTTTCGTTGTATTTGTAGCGATTTTAATAGCCTGTATTCTGTCGTTGACCTGTCAAATTCACTTAATAAAACTAAAGCTTTTATTTTAAATGCACTTGATCACACTTAAGCCTTTGTTGCTCTTTGAGTTTTTGGACCGCTTAGGGTCTAACGAAATGACAGGGTTGCCAAACTCCACAAAGATCGGCATTGTCGATTTTTTGAAAATGTTGTATTTTTGTTGTATTTTATATTTATATTTCAGCAGAATTTTGTTTTTTACTGTATATTGTATACAAATAAAACAAAATTTTTAGCTGAATTCACATTCGTTCTTTACTGTTTACTTAACTGTTCTATTTGTATTTGATTTTTTATATTTCGTATAAAAAAATAAAATACTAAAATTAATATTTGTAATCTTTGTCGCGTAAATTAACTATTTGGATTGTTTTGTCTTTGTATTTTTGTTAAGTCTAATATCGTAAAGTAGACAAAAATTATATTTGATCAAATTCATATTCGTCGCATGAATTCTGATGCTTCATAACATTTTCTTTTAATTCTATTGTTTATTATCACGTTAATCTTATATTATGTTTGGAAGAATTCTCTCTTGCATTCATAACCTAATTCGCGTTTTATTAATATGCGTTTTATCAGCTGATGATTTTAATCTGTAGCTGAAACGAATTTCCAAATATTTTTACCCGCGATCGGTTACACAGCGTAATCCGGACTACGGCTGTTCGGTCACCAAATCCGTGCGTCATGCGGATGTGTCCCTCGGTCGGTTGGGCGGGTTAGTGGGACCGCTGGGATTCATCGTTAAAAAAAAAACCCTTAATTTGAAATCGAAATTGCTGAAATTAATTTAAAGGAAATTTATTTTTTGCTTTTTAGTCGGTTAAAGGGTTATATTAAAAAAAAATTGTTTTTTTACTCTTTTTTTATTATAAGCTACTTTTAAACAAATGTTGTGTGCTACATCAAGTAATCACATTTCAGTCAGTTTAAAAATCAACAATGAAAAGAAACAATTAGACAAGGTCTCTTCGAAATATTGGTCGTCACTAGGGAATTCAATCCCGGAGGGTTTTGGCAATCCCGAGATTTCGGGATTTTTTTTGGCAATCCCGGGATCCCGGGACGGGATCGGGATTTTTAAAAAATTTGATTTTGATAGTAAAAAACGTTTTTATTAAAAAGGCTTTGTTATGCAACTGCAAGCAAAATTAACCTACAACTTGTATTATGCAACATTTTCATAGAATTTACCAACAAAAAATAATTACAACGTTATTTTAAGCTTTACTTCATAATGTATTCAATATAAATTGATAAAGATGAGCAGTTAAAACGCAATTGAAGAATATGGTTTCTATCAGTCTTTATTCATTACCGACTTAACAAACATAAATTCAATAAAATATATTTATTGGATTAGAATATTAACAAAACAAAACAAAAAATAAGTACTTATGGTGACTTTCATTAACATCTGTTGTCGAAATTCAACAGGATTCGAAATTCAACAGGATCACATACGAGATGCTAGATCCGTAATAAAAAAATCATGTTTAAATAAATACAGTGGCGGTCAGATAATTAGGGACAGCCTATTCTAGTCATTTTGAATCACTTCCGAAATTTAAAGAATGTTAACCCTTAAAGTCCTGCAATCGAAATACGAGGAATTTTGTTATGAGAAATTCGGTTCTAGGATGATTTTGGGCTGAAAAACACGAATTTCAAGTCCGTTTGTTACCTGGAAGCGCCAGGTGAAAAAGATTGAAGACCGTCTGTAGACGGTATTAGGACTTTAGCTGAAAAAAAATAAAACTTGTGCGGTATAAAAAATCGTTTTTTTTTTTCGAAGTAAATGCTTAGTACATTGATCAATACAGGTAAATACTAACAGACAATAAAAAAACGAAAATTTATTTTGAAAACATATATTTTACCTGATTACAACATTTCCTGTTACTAAAATGTTTGGTTTATCAGGCAAAAAGATGTTATCATTTCTTGCTCCAGTGCAAATTTTTTTTTCCTCTAAGTCCTAAGACCGTCTACAGAATGTCTTCACAAAAAACTCGATTTGAACCACAATTTTGATTCACAAATCAAACTACCGACAAATTATCAAAATACACCTTCAAACAACTTACCAAAAAAATTCCGGAGTCGAAAATTTTTAGTAATTTTCGCGCCTGTTTTAACAAATTTTTTGACAGAAGTTGCTGTAGCTTTAAAAACTGTTCCCGGAACGCGTTGAAACCGACACCATTCGATAGGTAAATTCAATCCGATGAATAAAGTCTAACGCTTAGAGCGTGAAAAGTATTGAGTTTGAATAGAATTGCATTTTAGTGATTACCTTCTGTAGATGGTCTTAGGACTTTAAGGGTTAAATAAAAAAATTCGAAATAAATATTTGAGAATTTTGAATTTTTTTCACATGTAAGAGGGTTTAAAATCCCGAAAAATCCCGGGATTTTCTAGAGAGAATCCCGGGAATTTTCGGGACCAAAAAAGGTCCGGGATCCCGATGGAATTCCCTAGTCGTTACCTACTCATCTGTGTAGGCAACGGTTGGATAAGATTCGCATATGTCCCACTACATCCATATCAAGTCCAAAACAAAAACTTGCATTTCCAAAAAAAATATTTTTTGCAAAACAAAATATTATTTTTTATTTTGACGATTGAATATTTAGTTTTGCATTGAATAGCTAGTTCTGCTATTTTCCAAAACATAAACTTTTTTCTTCTCGAAAAAAGCCTTAAAGTGATAACAAGCGACACTTTCTCCTTTTGTCACTGCTTTTCCAAATCTATATACTCGGCCGCTCACAAGCACGCTGAACAATTAAGCAAATTTTGTATTAAAAAAGCGAGCGTGAAAAGTAATGTAATAATTTGGAAATAACTTTTCAATAGTTATCAACAGCACGTTAGGAAAGGACTGAATGTAATTGATGCGCCGCAGGCGAAAATTTGTAACATAAGATCGCGTGATTTTTTGTTTCAATTTATTAATTTAAGAAGGATTGGTGTTTGTACCGTGTTTGCAATACTTTCAGTATATAATATGGACCATTTTACATTTCTTAATGTAACCGCAGAGAAAAAACATGGTTTACCTAATCATATTTTAAGGGGACCATATAATGATTGGCGAATGGAATCTATCATGTATATGATAGAAACCAATCATGTGCATGATATTAACCTATCATGTGCATGGTTGCAGTGTGATCATAATATGATTGATCACTAACCATTGTATGGTTGAAAAGCAACCATTATATGATTTGATGGTAACCATTCTATGATTGAAAATAAGAAGATGAAATAAAACACACTTTCAAATTTTATATAAATTTATTTAATTAAAATAACAGAAACAATTCACTTACTCTTTTCGATCGGTTTTGTTTTTATTCTCCTTGATATTATTCCAGCCTTTCGCCAAGTGACCCTTTTGAAATAGAACGGAGTACATTTCAGCCACTTCTGATGGGATATTGCGGCAGACTCAAATGTGGGCGCACACTGGTGAAGTTCTGGCTCCAGAGTTGTGGAATCTGCGGGAAATTTAATAATTTATAATTTAAAATACATTTGAAATGTATTGAAGACTTACCTAGACTTACAATTGTAATTGTCTACGCCATCGAATATCACGCACAAAATTTTTTCTATCCTTCGCACTCAACTTTAAGTATTTTGACGCCTTCCATTCTTTAGCTTTCTTGTTTGTGATGTATTCGATTCTTTGTATTCTTTTTATAAATTTGAGTACCCATCGAAAGTTGTATTTATATTTATTGGACAAATTTTACTTGTGTACTATATTCTCACTAAGCCGACAGTTTTGACAGTTTTTCCATAGCGAAAATTGACATATTCAGCACATTTTCGGTTTCACTTTTAAACATTTCACCATTAAACCAAAAATACGAATACATTTCCACTTATGCGCTTATCGGAAATGTATTCGTTCGTGGAACCGAGTAACTTCAAGTAAACGATCTCTATTTCGCCGGTGCCACAAGTGGTTCAAGTCTCAGTGTGACCAGAGAGGAATATAATATTCCACTTCTGGAATATTTTTGAGCCAAGTGGAAAATTTCACTGTTTGAAAAACCATTTCATATTTGACACCCTCAGATTGAAAAAACCCTGAACAAAATGTGTTTGCGAAAAAGCCGTGGAAAAAATTTTGCATGAAGAAGCCGTGCAAAGTGAACGAGAACGAATTTTGGTGCAAGAAAGCTTAGTTTGAAAAACTGATGGAGCGGCCATCAGACTTTTACGCTAAAAAGCTTTTTATTCATTTTCGGTGAAAAATTTTGTTATGCAGATTTTTTTCCAAAAAGCACTTTTCATAAGAATTTTGTACAAAACATTATTTTGAAGAAATTTTGAGCTAAATATTTGTTTATAATTTTACGGCTTCATTTTATTTCGAAGCATATTTAAAATTTAGATATATTAATATTATTGCTTTTGTGAAAAATGGAATCGCAAGTTTGTTAGCTGCAAGTTGTTTTGTATTGTTCGCAGTGAATTTGGGTACAAATTTTTAAATTTTGGGTTTTTTTTAGTTTGTAGGAGTTTGAAATTTGTGCAATGTTCGTTATTTATGTACACTAGGTGACAAAATTTAAAAACAAAAATTCTTTCAATAAAATTTTAATTTAAAAAAATTTGTGTTCTTCAATA
>OX596011.1:31173043-31401238 GCA_951394025.1 Heteromyza rotundicornis | reverse complement strand
GAGGCGTTATTCGTGCCGCAGGCGGTTTCGAAATTAATTTTATCAAAAATCATTGTTTTTTCGAAAATAAAGCGATTTTATACAGCCTGTTTCCATAGCAATAAAATAAATAACAAACACAAAAAGCTAGTTTCAAAACCATTTCGAATCAGTTTGAAAATAAACTTTTTTACTGTATCCATAGTAAAAAATAAATAACAAACAAAATAGTCAGTTTCAGAACCATTTCAAACAGACTTTTTGGTTGTTTCCATAGTAATATAATAAATAACAAACAAAATTTACTGCTGCGAAATCGCTGCCTGTGTGAGGCACTTTGCGTTTTCGAAGCTAGATTTGTTTAAATATGTAAATGGTTCTGAAATTAAATAGCGAATATCGCCTGTGTGTGCGAAGGCCTTAAAGATGTAACATTTTTTTCGGATTTTTCGCGATTTTAAATTTTTCTTACACAACTCAAAAAATCTTTTTGTTGGGAAATCACGATTTGAAATTTAAAAGTTCAGTATTTGATATGAATTTCAGCACTTGAATTTCTAGATAAATATCTGAGGATCCTTGTGGCGTTCATAACTCCGAAAACCCGAATTTTGAGTTGTGTCTTTATTGCAAAGAATTTATTTTATTACAAGGGTTTTTTTTCGAATTAATTCACATTAATAGAGTGAAGTATTACATTATTACATTACTAGAGATCATCTTACAATTTTTAAACTTCATAGTGACTAAAAAAAAATGTAATTGAATTAAAGTTGGTTTTTTTTATTATTTTCCTAAATGGTCATAAGGTCAATTAAGTAAAGCCAAAATGGTCATAAGGTCAATATTTCAACCAGGGACCGCAAAGACCGGAAACTGGAACCGAAACCGATATTTTGAAAATTTCAGAACCGAAACCTAAATTTTTTTTAATTTCGGAACCGGAACCAAAACTGAAACCGTTTAATTTTTCTGGTTCTAGTTCCAAATTTTAAAAGTCAAAAAATTCAATTTAAAAACATAATTTTAAATGTAATTTCTTATGCAAAAAGTTGCAATTCATATATTCTTAAACGATTTCCTTTATTCTTAAATTTCAACATGAAAAGCAGGCGTTGGGTTATTAAACGCCGCAAAAAAATGTTTTCTTCAACTTTGCATGACAACAACACACACGTGTACACATGTATATATTTCGGTACCGAAGATGACATCCCAACGTGCAATGAAAAGCAGTCGTTGAGTTATTGCAAAATCAAATATTTTTCTACTGCTTTGCGTGACAACAAACAACAACATACACATTTACATATTTCAGTATCGAAGATGACATCCCAACGAGCACTAGGGGGTCAATATCAGGAAAAAAAAACTAATTGTGGTTTTTTGCTCTTGAATTTTTCTGATTCTGAAACGTAATTTTTATTTATAAAAGCTTTCTAAGAGCATTTTTTGTGTATTTAAACATTTTTGAAAAAAAGGTTTTAATAAACATATTTTGGGGACGCTAACAATTGGAAATTAGTTGCGAATGCGTTTATTTAAAATGTTATGTTTGCTCGTTGGAATATTGCTATAGGATTGACATATTCCTAGTGCAAGTAGTTGAAGGAAAAGGCCCGAAAATTCTGGAATTGGTGCAAACTTTGCATATTAGCGTAGTGATGTAGTTTATTCGGAGAAAGTTGGTTTCCGTAGACACGCAATTAGTAAATAGTCGGTACAATTATATTCATCTCTATTTTCGCAGAGTTCCATTTACTGCAGTGATGCCAATATTGTAAATAGAGAAACAATGAAAGTTCGTTAGTGCCCGATCACACTATCATGAAAATGTCGAATGAAATTTTTTTTACATTTATCGCACACTTGACCCTGTTACTTTTTACAGGAGCATATGCGCCGACCCAACCATACAATTTTTTGCGTTTTTCGAGCAGAGGAATCAACTGGCGACGGCTTATCGTCTTAAAAAAATGCAAAATTTTAGAATTGCCTAATGCAGATCTATTCTTTTGTCGTGATGGGATTTGAGGCGCAAAAAATTAATTTTATTTGACACAAAAATTTTGGCATATTTTAAGGTTAAATTGAAAGATTTTACAAACAAAATTTTAATGTAACTATTAGACGCGTGTACAATTGAGGAGTCAAATTTACTTTGGCGTCAAAAAATTTTACGTTGCCATTACTCGTACTGATTTCTTATCAAAGATACAAAAATGTGCTTTTTCACAATTTTTTACTAAAATATTAAAACGTGTTTTCATCTTTTTGATTGATGCAGTTTTATTCCTTGGAAAATTTTCTACAAAATACCTCACAATCGCTTTTTCTCTTTGATCAAAAGAGTATCCTATAAATCCGATTTTGTGATCTTGTCTCGAATTTTCTCATACAAAATTTTAATTTACGTAAGCGCCAAACGATGTTATAATTTGCTGCATTCCAAGAATAAATCTTTGATTTAAATCTTTTTTCTCAGAATTAATTTCACAATATTAGAATTTTTGGATAAATTGTTAATCTCAAATTTTTCAATAAACTTATGAATATTATTAAAATTTTTATTTAAATAATTTAAGTTCTTCTTACGAACGGTAATTTTCTCCAAAGTAAAAAAATTGTGATGTGATCAAGCCCTAAGTGCGAAACTTGACAAAACTAAATACACAACGACGCAATCGAAATAATAAGTCCGCAGAAGTGTAAGTGAATGGTGGTGGCTGTATAACGGTATAAACTCATGCTTTGCCAAATCTCAAATCCTTGAATAATAAGTGGTAGTAAATTAAATCGAAACAAATAAATCTCTTCGGAGTGATACAAAATACAAAAAAAAAGCCGAAACAAAACCGTGGCAGAAGTGAACTTGAAATAAAAAGAATAGTCAAAAAGATAAAACATTGAAATTTACAACGGGAAGATCAGTTACAAATAAAGCTCACGAACATTTTTCGTATAATGTTTCGACATATGCAAATATAGTATAAGGGTAAGTAGTCCAAAAATCTGTGGATGCGTGTATCTTTTTATATAACCCTTATATTAACTTGCTTTGGATGGACTATATATATATATATATATCCTCAAATCTGCGGCGAGCTTTTTCATACACTTCCACATGAGCTAGAAAGCTGAAATGGAACACTGATAGAACCTCGGTGACAATGCATTCTATTAAATTTTGGGGTCCATCAGAGGCATAACTTCACTGCAAAGTGAACCTATCTTTTGGTGTGTAATTTTACACACAACACATATTTTTAAGTGTATATTTATTTTGATAAATAAAAAAAACACACATTCATGATTTTGGCATGTTCTATTAACACGCATGCGTGTTTTTTCAAAGCACTTGCAGTGTTTATACACGCAAAATTAAGTGTAAAATGTGTCTACTTGTGACTTGTAGACACATTTTACACACAATTTTGCGTGTATAAACACTGTAAGTGCTTTAAAAAAACACGCATGCGTGTTAATAGAACATGCCAAAATCTTGAATGTGTGTTTTTTTATTTATCTAAATAAATATACACTTAAAAATGTGTGTTGTGTGTAAAATTACACACCAAAAGATAGGATCACTTTGCAGTGTTCCAATGCTCTTTTTACTCTTTTCCCCCAATGCGAACATAAGTAAAAAATTTCAGCCCTGTAGCTTAAAAAATACGAAAGTTAGAACATTAAATTGGCTCCATTCCGCTCCCCTTTGCCCCCACAGCCCCCTTTCCAAAGGGTATAAAATTTAATTTTGCCAATAAGAACCCACCTACAAAATTTCATCTTTGTAGCTTGAAGGAATTTGAAGTTATGGCATGTTTAAAAAAAAGGGGTTTGAGTCCCCCCACGGCCCACTACGACTCTGATGGACCCCAAAATTTCAGCTCTCTAGCTCATGTGGAAGTGTATGAAAAAGCTCGCCGCAGATTTGATTTATATATATATATATAGTCCATCCAAAGCAAGTTAATATAAGGGTTATATATAAAGATACACGCATCCACAGATTTTTCGACTACTTACCCTTATACTATATTTGCATATGTCGATACATTATACGAAAAATGTTCGTGAGCTTTATTTGTAACTGATCTTCCCATTGTAAATTTCAATGTTTTATCTTTTTGACTATTCTTTTTATTTCAAGTTCACTTCTGCCACGGTTTTGTTTCGGCTTTGTTTTGTATCACTCCGAAGAGATTTATTTGTTTCGATTTAATTTACTACCACTTATTATTCAAGTATTTGAGATTTGGCAAAGCATGAGTTTATACCGTTATACAGCCACCACCATTCACTTACACTTCTGCGGACTTATTATTTCGATGGCTTCGTTGTGTATTTAGTTTTGTCAAGTTTCGCACTTAGGGCTTGATCACATCACAATTTTTTTACTTTGGAGAAAATTACCGTTCGTAAGAAGAATTATTAATTTATTAAATTATTTAAATAAAAATTTGAATAATATTCATAGGTTTATTGAAAAATTTGAGATTAACAATTTATCCAAAAATTCTAATATTGTGAAATTAATTCTGAGAAAAAAGATTTAAATCAAAGATTCATTCTTGGAATGCAGCAAATTATAACATCGTTTGGCGCTTACGTAAATTAAAATTTTGTATGAGAAAATTCGAGACAAGATCACAAAATCGGATTTATAGGATACACTTTTGATCAAAGAGAAAAAGCGATTGTGATGTATTTTGTAGAAAATTTTCCAAGGAATAAAACTGCATCAATAATATAAAAAGATGAAAACACGTTTTAATATTTTAGTAAAAAATACATACATATTTCAAAATTAATAAAACTATTTTTGAATTTCAATTGTGATTGTTTGATTTTGGTTGAAAAATATTTCGAAAACAACTTGAACGATTTGGCTGAAATATTGGTTTGAGGGATTTTGGGAGGTAAAACGATAATCAAGAAATAAGAGTATACTCATTAAAGTGGGAAAACCCAGTTTCCTTAACGTTTGTGTCTTTTTTTCACTTTTAAATTAAAATTGTTTTTTTAGTTTATGAAACCGAAACTGGAACCGTTAATTTTATGGAACCGGAACCGAATCCGATATTCTTGCAATTCAGGAACCGGAACCGAAACCGATATTGACAAAAATTCAATTGAATAATATTAAATTAATAATATTAAACTCAATTGCATTTAATTTAATGCCCTTATGTCATCCCGCCAGAAAAAACATGTTTTTAAATTAAAAATTTGTTTTCGAATTGGCATTTTTAAACATAGTTTTTTCAGTGTAGTCGTATTCGTTTATCTTATTTTTGTTTCGTAATTTACCCACCATTCTATAGTAAATTTCCAAAATTATCATATCGAAACGATTGGAATAGAGAATATTTTACACTATTCCAAATTCAATTTTGTCACTCCAAAAATTAAAATAGCATGAATTATGGCATCGTCATCCCATACATTTTATAAATTATTGTTGTTATGTGTGCAAATCTGAACTTTATCTTCAACGAAACACTTTCAGTTTTTAATTATTCGATCAATTTTTTTTCGACCAAATCTAGTGAATTGATCAAAAAACTAGAGATCTTCGGCTATACCGAAGCTTAAATACCCCCACACAGTAGGAAGAAGTACCTCGAACATAAAATTATGTGGTCTCAAGACCCCACTTTGAGCCACCTATAAATAGTTATGGAGCCCGGACCATGTCCAAAATCCGTTTCTAAAAATTTCCAATCAAATCGACCAAAAAAAAAATTGGTCTCAAGACCCCATTTTGACCATTATATATATGTGGTTTCGGGACCTCGGACCATGTCAAAAATACGTTTCTAAACATTTCCAATCGAATACAACAATAACAAAGACTTGAAAAATTTTGACCTTTTTTTTCGGTGTATGGGAGCCACGCTTAGTTTTTGTCCGATTTGGCTGATTCTCGAACTTGATCTCAGTATTCACGAGTAAAACATGTACCCAAAGTTTCAAGTCGATATCTCCAAAACTGCGACCGCTATCGTGCGGACGGACAGACAGACGGACATCGCTAAATCGACTCAGGAGGTGATGCTGATCAAGAATATATATACTTTTCCATACCGGACACGCCTCCTTATGGGCGTTACAAACGTTGTGGCAAAGTGAGTATACCCTGCCACAGTGAGTGTGGGTGTATAATTAAATTATTTTTCTAAAACGTGCTCCAACAAATGCAATATTTCACGATTTACAGAAAGCGAATATTGAAATCAAAATAAAACACCAATGGAGTATTAACAATCGATTACAAACAAAACTGGCGCAATTCGACATTTTAAAATTTGAATTAAATCCCGCTAAATTGCTCATTCATCCCACCGTGCGCTAGTGCGAAAATATCCTTATAAGATGCACTAGGTACATGGATGCCAAAAACTTAAATATAATTGATTTAAATAAAAACTGTCTTCGGCTATTCCGAAGCTGAAATAACTTCACGCAGTATGATCCATTTAGAAGTACCTCAAACGTAAAAAAATTTGGTCACAAGACCCCATTTTGAGCCATTTACAAAAAATCCAATCCAATACACAAAAAAAATTGATCTGAAGACCCCATTTTACCCATGTATATTTGTTTTTGGAAGCTCGGACCATGTTTGTAGGGGTGCTTGTAGCTACAGGATTTAAATTTTTTTATTCCTTTTTAAAATTTAAATAAAATATTTGTCATACACAATCTGCGCCATCTGTGTGTCAGAACTCCATAAAAAGTCAGTTGCACAATTGTACTAGAGAAATCTATTTCCTACGCGCCATTTAATTAGTGGGAATTTGATACAAATTCTGCAGGCCAACCTTAAAAATCGACCTTTCCTGCTCAGCGAAGCTAACCAGCTCGGTCTTTTCCTATTCAATCGTCGCCACAATAAGTTCAATTGTCAAATTCGGCTAATTCAAAGTTATTCAGCCATTATCAGTTTACAAATTTGCAGTTAAAATAAATTCTTTATATCCTATCAAATTTGTTTAAATACCTAGGAAATTTTCCTATTCAGTCGTTTTCACATAAAGTATGTCGAAAACATTCCTAAAACTTTACATTTTCCCAAAATTTTAAATATTTTATTAATTTTTACATTTTTTCATTTTATTAATTCTTCAGAAACACCTAATTTTTTTTCTGAAATACGTTTTTTTGTAATTACAATGAGTTACAAATTCCTTTAGAAATTCAATTTGGCAATTTCGGAATCATTTCTCTCAAAAACGTAAGTGGAAATTTGTAAGCCACACCCAAAAAGAGAAAGAAGTAGAATATCGGAAAAGTCTGTTTTATTCATTTTATAGATTTTTTTTGCTATTTTGATTGTCGAGCAATTGACTGGCGAATTCGGACAAATTGTTTTTTATTGTTTATTGGTGCCAACTTCTGAAAAGGTAAATCTCAAATTTATGTATCATTAATATAATGATCCTCTCTAGATTTGGCACCTAATTTATATTGAATTGGCAATATTGTACAGGCTGTACTCTTTCCTTTGTCATTGAATTGACATTGACCGCCACTTTCCAGGCCTTTACTAAGTGAAGATGTTCTAGAGCTAGCAGTAAAATTTGGCAATCGGAGGCGAAGCAACGCAACCCATCATTTCGACTCTGCGTGTTTGTGAATTTATATAAGACAAAAAGAACAAAAAGAACTAAAAATGATGGGGAAATCTTATATTTAATAATTCCTAGTGAAAAACCGAAACCCCTTTAAAAAAAAAAACTCAAAAAAAACCCTTAAGAAAAGGAAAATCTCTGTTGTAAATTAAAAAGCCCCGTGCGCGAAAATCTACCTTATGTAGTATCCTTAAAGTGCCTTATTTTCCATTTTAAATTCATAATCTAATTAAAAAAAAAAGTAATCAATTGCATATAAAGGATATGCGTTCTATTTAAATAAAAAAAATTTAAATCCATGCATGTATGTGAATTGAGGTTATGTTATTATCCATAAAAGTGCCTATTCTCTCGTGTTAATGGAAATACTCAGTATGGGAGAGCAAACGTTGGAAAAAAAATGTGAATTAATTGTTTATAATTTTTGCTTTTCCATAGCTAGAGTTATGAAGTGTTATGATTAGTAACATTAGTATTTTATATTCGAGTTAAATCGGTTATAGTGTTAAAGAATAATTATAGAAAGAATTCAAAAATGATATAAAGAGCATATTATAACAAATTCTTTTTATCGAGTGCCAGGATATCGTAATTCTTACGAATCGTTATTTAAATCTTTTGTCTCCCCCCGCTCACAAAACCGAAACCAAAAGTTCTTGCTTTCAGCTCATCGACTCATACAACAACAAAAAATAGATCTTTCATCGCGGGAGTAATCGATAAGTAAGTCTCTCTTTTGTTTTCTTTTGCTTTTGGTTAATTGCTAATAATGAGCTTAAGTTTATTTTTGGTTTTGCTATTATTTCTTATGATGTTTTAAAACTAAATTCAAATAAAATGTAGAGTAAAACAGAAACAATTTAATAATTCGATTTTTGAAACGATACGACTTTTAAAACCTAAATTAAATATAATAATTTCGATTTTAATTAAAATGTTGTAAATTAAATACAATTTTTATTTTTTTGGTATGGTAACACTACATAAAGACTAAAAGAACAAAACAAAGAAACGAACAAAGATTCAATAATTTCTGCATGCACGTATAAAGTTGCAATAGTACATTCTTTTCAATTTTTTTTCTGATTTTGTTCTTTTCTTGATTTTTTTTTCTAGTTTTTTTTTAGCTACGTATTTTATAGATACTTTTAGCCAAATTGTCAAATTATGTTAGAGTAAGGAACTTGGAGTTGTTATTTTGGTTGGTCACTTCAACTGAATTTAAGTTGAACTATTTATATAACAGATAATTTTCATTAAAATTTTTATAATGCATTTATTTGTGAATAAACAATTTTGTGTAATGAATTCCTAAATTTGTTGGTGGTTCTGCTTGCTAACATGTGGTCGTAAATTGTGCTGTGGTATTTTTAGGATGGCTTCCATTTTGTTGATCATGGATGGGTGGGCAAGTGTAGCTAATAACATCAAGGTTACACCAAAGTGCTTGATTTTGAATTACCGATATAGTTTCAATTTTCCTTTTTCTTTATTTACCATCCATTAGATGCATGCACAACTAAATAATTATTGCTGTAGTGTTGCGTGTTCACCAGGTTATAGGATGCAAGATCCTACCCCATTAGCCGACGAGCTAGAGCCGGAAATCAGTCGTGCATCCGCTTCCTATCACTTGCACAAACATACCATTCTTTCTTACTACGTTGCATACTACAAGGCTTCGTCTTCACTATCCAAAGATTCCGTAGCTCCAACTAAATTGCTGTTGAAAACGTTATTTCGGACAGCAAATCAAAAATTTTAAAGCGAATAAAATTTGAATATTGACTTTAACTGTTAAAGTGACAACACGGTAACTTTTTTCAAAAGGCCATAGTAAGGCCAAGAAATTGTGTCTCAATCATTTACCAACCTTTTACCTCATTTAAATGCAGCTGTTGAAGAAAAAAATTTGAGGAAAGCTAATTCTACAAGTTAAAATTTTGTACAAGGGGAGCATAGATGGGCACTTTGCAGTACCACTAAAATTTCAGTAAAAATAAATTTTTACTGGTACTGAAATATAATTTGCATTCTTCAGTAAGGTTTTACTGATACTTAAATTTAGTTTGCATTACCAGTAAATTTTTACTGATTACTGAAACAAAATGCAGTAAAAATGAAGTTTTACTGCTTACTGGAAAAAATATAAGTAATCAGTAATTTTTAATGGTAATGTAAATAAAATTTTCATTACCAGTAAACTTTTACTGGTTACAAAAAAAATGTTAGCTTTTCTTAAAACAAGAATTTCAAAATGTACATCACTGTAATTGGGCGCAGGCCTTGCTCTTCTACGAACTATTCGATAGCTCTCGAAATCGTTTTCAAAAAAAGATAAAAACAGAAAATTCGTTTTGAATTAATAATCTTTCTTTTATTTTTTTATATATTTTCCTCAGAAAATCTTACCGGCTTTTCTTGGCTGTGGCGGCTGCTGCTTCGTATGGTATTCGGACGAGAGTGTTAATTAAGTTTTAAAAAGCCAAAAAAGCAGTCGGAAAAACCGAGATCGCCATACTTGAAAGCAGATTTCGCCACAGACAACAGCGCCCCCTACATTTAACAAATTTATATAAGGTAGCGTTCATATTTACGCAGTTGGCGTGAACATTGCCGCCCGCCTTGCAGCATCACTGCAACTAAATCTAATAGTAAATTACAAAATTTCATATTTATAAAAAATGGAGGGCGTACATTTATAAAAATGGTGATTAGAGCAATATAAATTCAATTTAATAAAAATACATACAAATTACATTTGGTAATTTCCTCTAAAAATTCCTCCACAAATTTGGGGTTGGACGAAAGTGACGTTGCTGCTCAAAAGCGCGCTGGGATTGTGTTGGCTCAAGCGTACGAGGCCCAAGTCCAACCGATTGATAGCTGACCAGCCCAAGCGTACGAGGCCCAAGTCCAGTCAGATCACCGTCGTGCGCTTCTATGGATGGCTCAAGCGTACGAGGCCCAAGTCCATCCATATCATCGTCGTGCGCTTCCATGGATGGCTCAAGCGTACGAGGCCCAAGTCCATCCGTGCTGCAGCCTTGTGCTTCATATGATGGCTCAAGCGAATTAGGCTCAAGTCCATTCCTCTTTTTACTATGCGGTTCACATAATGGCTCAGACGAACGAGGTCCAAGCCCACCATCCGCAGTATCGACGCTTCCGCCACTTTCGCAGAATTTTGGCCCGTTCGTAAAACAACGCGATCCGTATTCTTTTCGGATATCTAAAATCCGAATTCTATCGTCTCGGGCGGAATATTTTTTCATATCTCTGCCTAGCCGCCACTCATTTGGAGATAGCCTTTCTTCACTCATTATCTCTAACTTCTCAAAATTTTTCTGTGTAGTTTTCCATTTTAAATATTTACGCCCATCCTCATTTTTACGAGTGGTTTTGTTATAAATTTTCTTACTCTTATTTTTATTTAAATTCCAAGAACTTTTCTTTGAGACTTCCTCAAGTTCTGGCAAATTTGACGACTGATTCTGCAGTGAAATTTGATTAAAGTATACCGATAAGGCCGAGTTAAGATCCACCCAAAAACTTTTTTCTGAGCAATGAGTTAGAAATACCTCTTCGTATTCCATCTAAAATAATTCGTGGAAATATGTCACCTCCAATGAGGATATCCACTTGTTCGCTTTTATAAAAATTAGGATCTGCCATTTGCAAATCAGGTAAATTCTGCACCAAGGTCCTATCGATAGAAACTGTGGGAATGTTGCCGCTTGATTGAGGAAGAATGATACCCTTCGTCTCTATTCTTACCCTGGGATCAATTGGTGATCCTATTACAAAATTGCACATTTTTTGAATTTGTGCCGAAACCACATTATTTAGCCCTGCTACTTGGGCATTCACGCTTTGAGTGGGTATATTCAGCCGTTTCTGCAAACGCGCTGATATAAATGTGCCCTCTGACCCAGAGTAGATTAGCGCTCTGGCCGTATAAACGGAGCCTGAATGACATATGGTCACTAAAGCTGTCCCTAACAGCACCCCTTTTGTACTCGTTGTGAAATGCGTCTGAACCCTATCGACATGACCTTGCGATGTGGAAGGTTCAGTGGATAAATCACTTGAAACCGGAAAATTGTTTTGATTTGCACCATCTGATGGCGCAGGAGAATTAGGCGGTGACCCAAGTCCTTCACGATAAAGTAGCGAGTTATGACGCCTCTTGCAACTAAGGCACTTGTAATTGCTCGTACAATCTTTCACCTCATGAGAACTGGCCAAACAGTTTAAACACAGATGCAACCTCCTTACTGTTGACAACCTGTAACTAACGTTCATATCTAAAAATTGTGGACAATTCCACAGTGGGTGTTGTTGCGTATCACAAAGTTTACAATTCGCCTGGTAAACGTTTGCATTATGGGAATTTACTTTTCTATTCTGATTTCCGTTCTTTGGTTAAGCGTACCTCGAATATCTGAAACTGTTTCTAGAGTTTGAAATCTTTCAGTCAGAAAACTATCTAAATCAACCCATTTGGGGATTGCTGTCTTATTTTTAATTCCTTGCTCCCATAAGGAGAGCGTTGCTTCTGGTAAGCAAGTTGAACATAAATACACGAAAATTGCATCCCAATTTTCAACATTAATTTTATACAGTTCGAGAGCGGATATGCAGCTATTTATATCCCGCTGTAATTTCTTTATAGCGGACCCCGACTCTGAAGTCACTGGCTGAAGGCCGAACAAAATCCTCAGTTGACTGTTCACTAAAATCCTTTTATTTTCATACCTATCTGATAGGTTATCCCACGCCTGCACAAATCCATCATTTGTGAGAGGGGACTTCTTCACTATATCTTTAGCCTCACCTCTAGTTTTTTGATTCAGGTGGTAAAGTTTTTCAACTGACGTTAACCCGGAGTTTTGTATATAAATGGCCGTGAACATGTCACGGAAAGTAGGCCAAGAGAGATAATCTCCATAAAATATCTCAGTGTCACACGGAGGCAACCTCATGTTGCTGGAAGACGGACGATGTTCATTTGAATTCACAATCATAGTAGAACTGGGAGGGGGCGTTAAATGATGAGCTGTCAGATTGTGAGCAAATTCACCCATCATGGCAGCGCAGGCTACATATGCCTGATAACAATTTCTGTACCTATCTTTTATTATTTGTAAATAGCCACTAGGCTCCCCATTACTGGCAGAGGCTGCCTGTGAGCAGACCTCATACGCTGCCTTTCCTTTACCCACAAATCTTTAAATTCTTCGCGTTGCACTTCTAACGAAAAAGTCGAATGGTCATTCTGACCAGTGGTATTGAATTCCGCTTCGAATTCAAGAATTTCGTCAGCCAGACAATGAAATTCCTTTAAGGTAGCCATTTTTCACAAAAAATATCAAAAAACCAAAAATCCACTTAAATTTCAAAAAATCAAAAAAATTTCCAAATAACAAAAAATATTTGGAATCGTTAATTTTATTTAAATATTTCTCGAAAATATTTAAAAGCGATAAAAAAAATGTATAATAATAAATTTCAACCCTTGGTCAGTGTCGGAATTACTGACGTAGGGCGCACTTCAAATACTGTAGAATGTGAGAATAGACAAATGGAAAAAACCAACCAAAAATTGCACGAAATGCAAATCGGCCAAAATATTTAAATATCTGAATACGCTTATTTTGAATATTTCGCAAAAAATATTAAAAAGCGGTAACGAAATAAATTATTCCTTATTTAAATATTTTGCTCTGTAAATAATCAGTTTCAGTCTTAGAAATTTCGAAATATTTCTTGACTGACTGAAGACACACACAAATTAAATAAAAAAAGAATTACTCTCACTGTTGTTGTTGCACTTCGGAGCTTCGGGTTTTGTCTAATATTCCCGCGTTGCTAACTTTTTCTTCAGTTAGTTCTTCACTGTCACTTTTTGTATCACTATTTTTTTATTTATTATTTGACCGAATTTTAACTTTAAATTTAGAATTAATTACTTTAAAAAAACTCAATAAAAAAGCGAACGTCTGTCCGCTGCCAAAATGTCGAAAACTAAACAAAGCAAATGACAGAAATGCAGCAACAACCTGCAGTGGAGACTTTTTCTTGTGAGAGCGGGTGGGAGTATGTGTTTGTGTGTGTGTGCGTTTTGTTATTTCTGCACAGTACAATATGTCAAATATTTTTCGATTATTACTTTTTATTTTCTCAATTTAAGTATGGAGTACCTGCATTTGGTTGGTATTATTGTCATTCTCTTTTTATTCTTCACTCAAAAATATACTTTTTCGGAAATTATTTGAACTTTTATTAGAAAAGTTCTCGAAATTCAAATTGGCGCCAATGTACGCTGCTTTGTAAAGAGTTGGCAGAATTAAAAAAGAGAATAATTGTGTACAAATTATTTGAAGCTTTACTTTATAAATCACTTCACTTTCAAAATAAAATCACAAAATTGTTTTTGGAATAATGAAGAAAAACGAGAGTAAATGAGTGGCTTCGGCTGGCTATTGAGCGTATGGAAAATTTTACTTTATTTTATATCTCGGATAGAATTTAAATATCTATATATTTTTTAGTATTTTAAAAAATGCGCACATAAGATCACCATTGATAAATGTAACGCACCTTTTTTAATTCGAAGCAGCAGCTTAGATAATGATGATTTTGTATTTGTGTATTTTATTGTTGTGTGATCTGGAGGGGCTTTTCGTCTCCGTGTCAATTTGTTTGTTGAAGGGCTTTTCTTCTCCTTTTCTTTAATCCGGTTCGAAGGACCAATAATTGGGAGCAGGCCTTGCTCTTCTACGAACTATTCGATAGCAGAAAATTCGTTTGAAATTAGTTATCTTTTCTTTATTTTTGTTGTATATTTTCCTCAGAAAATCTTACCGGCTTTTCTTGGCTGTGGCGGCTGCTGCTTCGTATGGTATTCGGACGAGAGATAATTAATATTTAAAAAGCCAAAAAGCCGTCGGCAAAACCGAAATCGCCATACTTGAAAGCAGATTTCGCCACAGACAACAGCGCCCCCTACATTTAACAAATTTATATAAGGTAGCGTTCATATTTACGCGGTTGGCGTGAACAGTTGTAAATTAAATACAATTTTTATTTTTTTGGTATGGTAACACTACATAAAGACTAAAAGAACAAAACAAAGAAACGAACAAAAGATTCAATAATTTCTGCATGCACGTATAAAGTTGCAATAGTACATTCTTTTCAATTTTTTTCTGATTTTGTTCTTTTCTTGATTTTTTTTCCTAGTTTTTTTTTAGCTAAGTATTTTATGGATACTTTTAGCCAAATTGTGGTTTATATAAATTTTTTATTTTAGTATATTAGGGTTGTTAAGAAAATTGTTAGAGTAAGGAACTTCTATTGGAGTTGTTATTTTGGTTGGTCACTTCAGCTGAATTTAAGTTGAGCTATGTTTATAACAGATAATTTTCTTTAAAATTTTTATAATGCATTTATTTGTGAATAAACAATTTTGTGTAATGAATCCCTAAATTTGTTGGTGGTTCTGATTTCTAGCATGTGGTCGTAAATTGTGCTGTGGTATAAATAGGGATCAATAAAATATTTTTATTTAGGATGGCTTCCATTTTGTTGATCATGGATGGGTGGGCAAGTGTAGCTAATAACATCAAGGTTACACCAAAGTGCTTGATTTTGAATTACCGATATAGTTCCAATTTTCCTTTTTCTTTGTTTACCATCCATTAGATGCATGCACAACTAAATAATTATTGCTGTAGTGTTGCGTGTTCACCAGGTTTTAGGATGCAAGATCCTACCCCATTAGCCGATGAGCTAGAGCCGGAAATCAGTCGTGCATCCGCTTCCTATCACTTGCACAAACATACCATTCTTTCTTACTACGTTGCATACTACATGTTAAAAATCCATTTCTAAACATTTCCAACCGAACACTGCAATAAAAAATACTTGGAAAATGTTGAAATTTTTTTTCGTTATGCCCAGGTTTTGTCCGATTTGGCTAATTCTCGAATTTGATCTCAGTATTGAATAAAAAAAACACGAACACAAAGTTTCAAGCCTTATCTCCAAAACTGTTACCGCTATCTTGCGGACGGACAGACGGACACGCTTCCTTATAGGCGTTACAAAAGTTGTGTCACAGTTAGTATACCCTTGTCGCGGTATCAAATCGCGACACAATTGTTGTTTTTTTGTTTTGTTTTGTTTGTTTTTGTTTTTCTGTGTGTTTTGGGGACGGCATAACAAAAGCGATGGAAACAACACACACTGCCCGAAATCACGCACTGCCACTTGCGGGTGAAATGCAGCCAGCTCGGGGGAATTGACAACTTAATTTCTTAGAGCTGTGAAAGTTATCTTTCTTTCATTTCTATTTCTCTCGCTTTTGCTTTCGTTAAGTTAGCTTATTGAGCAGCAGTATATGTAAATTTACCAAAAGCACTCCAGAAAAATCGGAAGAGATTTTTCACATATAGGTGTGAATACTGGTCTCTGTGTAGGCCGCACTCTATGTGTGTGAAGAAAGCTGAAATGGAAAGTGAGCGTCATAGGCGCTTACATTTTCTAATTCTTTTTGTTCTTTTTGAGCAGTGCAGATGAGAGTCAAGAATCTTTACGTTGGAAACTATTAATTTTTAAAAACATTTTATTGGTTTCAGTCCAGTCATTCTAGAATTTTTTTCACAAAAATTAACGTACGCGATTTTTTTTGCTGAACTTATTCAGGGTCCTAAGCTTAATTCCAAAATGGAGGAACTCTAGATGTTGTGCTTCAGCTGCCATATGGCAGCTGAAGCACATAAAAAAGCACATAAGAAAAAACTATAACAGAAAAAAAACTAAAACAGAGTTCTCGAAATAATCATGCTAAAACACAAAATTTCGCAAAAAAAATTACATTTTTTGACTTTGACAATAAAATACAGCTATTTATGTTTATCGGATTTTGGCGTATTTTATACCGTTGTTTTCGTTATGAATTAGCTTTTCAATTTGCCCAAATATAGCTTTCTAGCTGCTGTAATACAGAAGTAAGAAAAAAAACAGTGAAACCCCCCCCTCCCTCCATACGATTTTTTTTGTTTCTCGACCAGAGGAATTAACTGGCGGAAGTTTGTTCTCTTAGTCTGGGACACCCTGTATAATGTGAAAAAGTTGTGTAAATCTGATTTTTGTGTAATATCTTGTAAACGGTGGGGTGCACGTTGACCAGACTTATTATCAATCTTGTAGATAATCCAATTTTCTACAATTCTTACCTAGAACATTTTCTTAGGGGATCAAAGTTATAGCTCGGAAAACATGAAATTTTTACTATATTTCAACATTTTTTTCACTTTTCTGAAAATTGTCAAAATTTTTATTTTTTATAGAAAAGTGAAAAATAAAGAAAAATAGTAAAAATTTCATGTTTGTCGAGCTTTAACTTTTAAACCAATTACCCCACAACAAAATGTTGTAGCTAAAAATTGTAGAGAATTTTATTATCTGGACTATTTAGTCTTGATTTAATTTTTTTAATTTAGGTTGTTTGGTTTATTACCAGTTCTTTAAATTTTAAATAATTAGATTCGGGTTGTGTGATTTGTGCTGAACCATCGTTGGATAGTTTCGCTGAAGCAGCAGTATTTTTCAAAGGGAGTATTTTTCCGCGCTGGTGTTGTTTTGCCAGCTAGTGTTTTTAGTGGTTTTCTGTGGCAGTCGGCCACTTATTTAGTTTCGAAAAATGAAAAAATATATTAATAATATTTGTTTATTTTTGGTGAATTGTTTTCCTGAGCCAAGTGGTTGCTGGACGGTGAAGTAATTCTATATAGAATCGTGCGAGAGATTCAGACAGGTCGGTCTAATCCCGTAAATCGAGTGCGTTTAAAAAAATATAATTTTTGTGTTTAAATATTTTTGTTGGGTAATTGGTCATTTTGAGAAATATTGACATAAGTTCCGTTTGCGTTCGGTATCCTTTTCTTTGTTTTCAATTTCGGTTTTTTTGGTATATACATATATAGATATATATTTATATATATATTGCGGCAGTTTCAGAGTAGGTTTGGAAAGTTAATTTATCGGGTTTTCGCGTTGTACGTCATCTTGTACGTTCGGCCGGGGTTACTACACCGCGAGGGTCGGCTTCAATCCCACGCTTCGCGACTGTGCTATCGGGCAAATAGGGATTTTTATTATCGCGTGGGGATTTTCGAATATAGAGTTCTAAAAAAAAAGTTTAGATACATTTTAGCGCGATACCCTGCCATAGTAAGTGTGGGGGTATACAAATTTTCAACATTAGATTAATATAAAAATTAAAATTAAATATGAGAGGACATATTTTAAACTTGGGGAAATGGGCCCTTCGATTGATATCAGTGTTTACTTTTAAGGCCAACATTGAGGAGGCACTTTGAACCAAAAAGATTCTTGCAATCGTTGCTCCATCTTGCTTCAGTCACAACCCTTAATTTTAAATCGAAATTGCTGAAATTAATTTAAAGGAAATTTATTTTCTGCTTTTTAGTCTGTTAAAGAGTTATATTTTAAAAAACAATTTTTTTTCCTCTTTTTTTCCTGTTTTTACTCTTTTCCCGAATGCGAACCTAAGTAAAAAATTTCAGCCTTGTAGCTTACAAAATACGAAAGTTAGAACATTAAACTGGCTCCATCCCGCTCCCCTTTGCCCCCACACCCCCCTTTCCAAAGGGTACTTAATTTTGGCAATAAGAACTCACCTACCAAATTTCATCATTGTAGCTTGAAGGAATTGGAAGTTATGCCATGTTGAAAAAAAGGGATTTGAGACCCCCCACGGCCCCCTACGCCTCTGATGGACCCCAAAATTTAATAGAAAATTTCATTTCAGCTCTCTAGCTCATGTGGAAGTGTATGAAAAAGCTCGCCGCAGATTTGAGGATATATATATAGTCCACCCAAAGCAAGTTAATATAAGGGTTATAAAAAATTACCTTTTTTATTTTTCAACAACTTTAAAAAAATTTGAAAGGTAGAGTGTTTTTACTTGTCTATTTGATATGGAATTACCCATATATAACTTAATCTAAATAAATAAACGTTTTTCTTTGAAATGATTTGATACCAAAATGTAGGTCAATCTTCAGAAAAAAAATGTTTTATAACTATTTAAATATATTGTATTTGGCACGATTTAAGACTAAAAATTGCATCCTTACACTTAAAGAAAAATCTAGTGTACTGGCTTTAAAATAGAGCTTTGTACAGATTTGTTAAATTTTTAAACACGTGCGTTAAAAACAATTTGAAAGCAAAGTTATCAAATTTTAAAACAATTTCAATTTTAAAATTTGTTTTTAGCGCAAGTGTTTTAAAATTTAAATATTTGTAAAAGAGTTAAACAAAAAAAGTGTCAGTGTTTAGCAAAACCTTTGTTTTCCAGTGTTTCCACCGGTGCACAGTGGGCCTTTTTTCCGGAAAATGGAGATAAATTCACACAGGCTTCCAATGCATGTTTTGGATTTTTTCTGGGCTACTACTATATATTTAAGAAAAAAAAGTTTCACTCTATATAAATGTTGGAAAAAAACATTAAAAATTCATTTTCACATTTTTCTGCCACTGCGGATTAAAATATATGCGTAGAAATACCTGAAAAAAACTGTATACTCATGTCTTAGCTTATTTAAACTTTTAAAAAGTCAAACAATTTGTTGTTGTAAAAATTCGCAGCCTAATTGATTTAAGTTGCACTGAGCTTAAACCTGACTAAACACAATATTCAAAAATTTTTTTTTGCTGAAAGCTACCATTTTTTACCACAAATTGATTGACACAAAAATTAGCTGTTACATACCCGGCGTGCCACGCCCCTTGTCCAATTATTCCCATAATCGACACATAGCAGGGAAAACATGCTATACAACTCCATTCAAAATTTCATTAAAATATATCCAATAGTTGACAGACAGACAGACAGACAGACAGACCGCACGATAGCGGTCGCAGTTTTGGAGATATCGACTTGAAACTTTGAGTACATGTTTTTATCGTGAGATCAAGTTCGAGAATCAGCCAAGTCTTTGTTTTATTCGATTGGAAATGTTTAGAAACGTATTTTTGACATGGTTTGAGGTTCCGAAACCATATATACAAGGTTCAAAATGGGAACTTGAGACCAATTTTTTTTTTGGTGAATTTGATTGGAAGTTTTTAGAAACGGATTTTGGACAAAACCACATATACTACTGAGTGGGGGTATTTCAGCTTCGGTATAGCCGAAGATAGTCCACTCTCTAGTTTTTTATTGCCAAAGAACCAAATCATCATTAACAGAAAACAGATCTGATATCGATCCATTTGTTTCGTCGCTAATATTTTTTTGAATTTCCGTCGACCGCTTTTGCCAAAAATGGGTTATAAAAAACCTAACTTAAGGCGGCAGAGGTCGTCGGACACAACTACATGTCTATTTTGGACTACTTTTCAAAAAGGCATTTAAAATATATTTTTTACATTTTCCAGTCACCGCTCATAGAAGTATATGCGTAAAAATACCTGAAGAAGAAGGCTGCATACTAAAGTTTTCACTGTACTAAAATTTTAAATGCAAATCTAAAAATTGTAATTTTTTTCTTAGTGCAACCACAAATTTTTTTTTTTCAAAAGTATATATAACTTAGACATAAAACTAAAAACATTGATAGAGACATTATTTATAGTGGTAAGATAAGTACTTACTTCCTTCGAAAATTAGCATCATCACTTTTATCTCCATAGACTGATGAAGTCATTTGATTCAAATCTAATATTTTAATTGGAACCCATCCTTCTCTATGCTTATCGTCTTCACCAAAAATACGCACATACCACCTACAAAATAAGAATTTCAGTTTAACATTTTTGCATTTTTAAAATTGCTGTTCAATCCAGAAATTACCTCGTATTTTGGTCCAAACCCAAAATTTTATTTTTTTCCCTAAAAATATTTATTATGAAGACATGAAAGCCAATAAAAAAAATAGTTATACCGTCCAATTTCACCATTTCCATTAGAATTAGTTCTTATTACTTCAACCAAATCCCCACGAGATAAAGATATTGAATCAGCAGACTCTGCGACGAAATCCTGATTTATAACTAGTACATCACAGATCTGAAATAAATTAAGTGAATTCTATAAATAAGTCAAACGGACCTTGAAAAACTTGAAAAAAAATAATTTCAAAGAGTTTGTTTTTTGAAAATATGTATGTACAACTTTTTTGTATAATAAACTCTTCGTTCAAGTTCTCTCTTCAAGAACTTGAATTCTCTCAACATGCATAAATCAGAAAATAGAAAAACTGTGCTGATCTCTGCATTCCATGAAAGCGATCATGGAGCAATTTCAGGAAGTGGAGGATAAGTGCTTTTTCCCTAAAAAAAATTGTTAATTTGAAAATAATTGTATCATTCTATTCGTTTTGCATATCATATTGATCATGGAGCAATTTCAGGAAGTGGAGGATAAGTGCTTTTTCCCTAAAAAAAATTGTTAATTTGAAAATAATTGTATCATTCCATTCGTTTTTTATATCATATTGATACTATTTTTGTTAAATTGATATGAAAAACAATAAATTGATTCAATCAAAGAATTGTTTCGTTCGTAAGAAACGAAAAATTAGACAAACATACATTCGTTTGTTGTTTCGTTTGCGACCAACGTTTAAACAACGAAAAAAAAAAATTTTCAGCTCAGCCAGGATTCGACGTAAGGTTTATAAGTTGCGCACATACACGCCGAGCCACTGAGCTACTTTCGTTCTGATTGATAAAATCAAAGCTTATATCGAATTCGATTTTAACAATGTAAACGTTTATTAGAAATTAGTTTTAAATTTGCAGCTAGTTAAAAACGTTTCCAATAAAAGTAAAACGCAATACTTGTACTGGAAACTTTTTTAAATTGCTGCAAATTTATTTATTATTTGCGGCAAAACGGATTAATTTGTAGCAAATGTTTTTTGTTTGTGTTTTCGTTTAAGTTTGTATTCAAAAGTATTATATTTGAAGCAAACGTTCTCCAAACATAATAATTCTTTGAGTGTAGAGAAAAATTATATTTGATCAAATTCATATTTTTCTGGCTATGACTTGGTGCCACGGAATAACTTTTTTTTTTTTTAACGTATTTTTATTCATTTGAATTACCTAATACACTAGTTTACAAATTATTAAAAATTTCGTTATCTTCGACTTTTGATTGTAATTTCCTATGTAAAAACCCCCGCTGAATCCGAATATGACAATTTTAAGTAGAACAGTTTTTGAGATATTGCACTATTTGCATATTTTGCATTTTGAAAAAAAGTACTTCTACCTTTGTACGAACTGATGTTCGCGTCGTTTGAGTATTTTTAAGGTACTGATTTTATTTTAATAAAACACCTAAATATATAGGCACAAAAATGCACTTAAAACTAGACAGAAGTCGAATATTATCAGCAGAGGCACGATAAGCGTCCCCGCATAGGCTGTAAACTATTTATTACTTGTGTGTGTACTTTTCTAAATAGCGATAATAATAGAATACATTAGAATTGTAAATGGCCACACAGCCTCAACTCAAACTGAGTGTTACTAAACATAGATTATGATGTGTGAGAAACATCTTCTGTTTGACATTTTTTATCACTAGCGATAATTATAGATAATATTTGAAATGTAAAAGTGTTCATAAGTATTTTGAACATTCTGCCGGGGGACAGAAAAGACGATAGTTGCAATGTAAAGTGTTCATAAGTATTTTGAACATTCTGCCGGGGAATAGAAAAGACGATAGATGCAATCGATCTCTTGACAATAATTTTTCTTACGATAACTATATCTATTATAATAATAAACAAAACTACCAGAATAAAAAAGTATGCTCGCTGATGTGATGAAATTTTATCTTTCCAACGTTTCCACCATTTCCAAGAGTGACTTTTAATTTGTGGAATTAATTTTCCTTCAGAATTTAAAATACGTATTTCATTGTTTGTGCTGACTGAATCCATAAGACCGAGGTGTTGGTACTCCCGCATGAATTTAACATATTCCGTTTTTAATGCATTATTTGCTTGTAACTTTTTCTCTAAATTCAGGAATCTCGCCATTGCTTGCTTTCGAGAATCTCCGAGGGCGTTATCTTCTTTAAACGGCAAGTTAACAATGAATCTGCCATCTCTATCTGGTTTCGTTGTAGCTTTGTATTGCCGTAGACATAAATCATCATCATCTGAAGGAATAACCGAATCATTTATCTCCTCAACTCCCAAAATCGCTCCAACCCAGTTGTCACGGCTGCTGTTAATTGCTTACTCCTACTTTCTACGTTGAGTACTCCGGATAATATCCACCCAAGCTTTGTTGATTGACCCAGGATTTTATCCAATTTCAATATGCCTTCCTCTAAGATCTCTGGATACAAGTCGCCGCCGATTACTATATCAATTCGGTCTGATTTGTTAAAATTAGGATCGGCCAACGTATGATTTTTCAACTGATTGATATCATACTTAAATGATGTGTCCGGATGCGCCTTGGCCAGCTTTGGCAATACTAATGCCTCAATTACGAACAATTCGTCGCTCATAAACCTTGGTCGGATTTCCAACTTTACTTTCGACTTTGCTACTCCAACCACCGTGCTTCCAAGACCAACTAGTTCTAAATTCACTTTCTTCTTTGGTAAATTCAATATTTGCGCAGCTTCTTCTGACAATGCGGTTTTTTGTGACCCTTGGTCAATTAGTGCTCTCAAGGTCAGAAATTCTCCATGCGCTGTTTTTACTCGTACCTGTGCCGTTGCCAAAAGTACAGCCGGTGATGCATCGTCCTTTGTCATCATTGAAGTCGCTGACTCCTGCCTTGGTTCATTTTTTGTTTTATTTACACCATACGTTGTTTCCCAATGCAGCAGAATGTGATGATTTTTACCACACTTTTTGCATTTGGAAGCTCCATTGCTGCATTTCTTGTCCATCTTATGGTATAGACATACATAACACGCGTTGCTTTTCTTTGCCCAGCTGTGTCGATCTGCCACTGATAGCGCAAGGAATTTCCTGCAATTGTTCACACTATGTCCTACTGTGTTACAATATGCGCAGCTTAGTTGTCCCGTATAAAATGAATTTGTAGATTGCTGATTGCTTCGTTGCCTACTGCTTCCACTATTTCCAATCAGCTTCTTTCCTTTTACAGCTTCTAACGCTTGATATTGCAGCTCCAAAAACTGCATCACATCGCTCAGAGTTTGTATCTCCCTAGTTTTCTTCACGTTCTGCTCATATAACCGCAGCCCGTCTCTCTCCAGCTTTCTTATGATGATACGAGCAATTAGTGGCTCCGCATCATCCAATTTGATATTCATCCCTTTCAGAGCATGAACACATTCATTTGTTGTATCGAGAAGCTGCTTTATACTCGATGCTGCCTCGCTGTTGACTTCAGGCTGGTCCAACATTTTGTCCACCAACTTTGTAAACAGCAACCGCCGGTTAGCGTACCGATGTGTTAACATTTCCCACGCTGCATCATAACTTGCATCAACAACATTGAAATGTTGAATTAGCCTTCCAGCTTCTCCCTTTACTAATGACTTCAATCGGTACATTTTCTCAACATTTGAATAATGGCTGACCTCATGTACCAATTTTTTGAAAATATCGTAAAAAGAGGACCATTCGTTTATATCACCAAAAAATGTTGGGATTTTGATATCCTCCAGTTTAAGAGTTGATGGCCTTTTCACTATCTCCAGTGACTGCATCTTCTTTGCTAAGTCCATTGAAGCATCGTTATACGACCTGTCCACTTGGTCTTTTTGCTCTTCTACATCGTCATCGTCTTCTCCCATATCAAATGTCAATTTTGTATAAATTGCATTTATGAGTTGCATTTTCTGCTTCCAACAAGATTTTCTGCATTCCAATTCCGCTCTGCCGGCATCATCTTCTATGCCTTCATCTAACAATAATTTCATGTTGTTCACTTGACGCAAAAATTTTCTTATCAGAATGTCTGCCGGCTTGCCTTCCAGATGTTCCCTCTTGTGCCCTTCTTGCTGCTGTCCTTCACTAGACCCAGCTGCCTCAGTTGCCTGCTTCGGCATAGTAAGGTCGACATCTGCATTTTTTATGTGTGTACGAATTCCGTACACTATTTTCTCAATCTCTTCGAAATATCTGCTCTCAAAATAACTTTCATTTGTTATTCCCATCGACAGCAGTTTCAAGTTGATCCTCTGGAACTCATCCCAGATTTTTTCCAAGTGGGAAGTTGTCTCATCCAACGTAGTTTGACGCAGCTTTTTCTGCTGCATCTTATCATTCATGACGATGATCATCTCGCCAATCTCATTTTGGCGTTGTAACAATTTTCGCTTTTCATTCGACATTTTGTATTCGAAAATAAAAACTTGTATTAGTTAACTGTATACAACCGCTGTTTAAGCCTCGGTTACGCTTATCTCACTGTTTAGGCCGTGAGAAACGCCACTTATTTAAAATTTTAAAATTTCGTTCGCACTTTAGCGAGTTAGACAATTTTAAAAATTTTACAACGACTGTGTTTCCAATTGCACTAGCTCGTTTCCTCGAAGGACCAATGTACGAACTGATGTTCGCGTCGTTTGAGTACTTTTAAGGTACTGATTTTATTTTAATAAAACACCTAAATATATAGGCACAAAAATGCACTTAAAACTAGACAGAAGTAGAATATTATCAGCAGAGGCACGATAAGCGTCCCCGCATAGGCTGTAAACTATTTATTACTTGTGTGTGTACTTTTCTAAATAGCGATAATAATAGAATACATTAGAATTGTAAATGGCCACACAGCCTCAACTCAAACTGAGTGTTACTAAACATAGATTATGATGTGTGAGAAACATATTCTGTTTGACATTTTTTATCACTAGCGATAATTATAGATAACATTTGAAATGTAAAAGTGTTCATAAGTATTTTGAACAACCTTATTGCAAATATCTCCGGTATGGTTAAGTGGATTCGAACAAGTTTCATATCAAATAAAATGTTAATTTCCTATTAATTGCCTTTAGGCCATATCCCAATCACATTATCGATTTAGGCATCATTTATAGAAATAATAACGATTTTTTAAAATTTTTAGCAAAATTTGAATAAAATTCCTGTTTATACCTTGAATTTTCCACCGGTTTTTTACTTGGATGTGAGAATCCAATATATTCAAAAGGAAATGAGTACTTGATCATTAAAATCGGTTGAAAAATATGGCAGTTATAGGCACTTGAGTAAAAATGGAGAAATTAAATTTTTTCGTGATTTTCTTCAAATCAATTAAAAATTACTTATATTCGAGCTACTACGTCTTCTGTGTGTTTCGTAAGATTCTCGAATGAGAAACCAACAATAGTCGCCCATCATAGCTTCGTCCCAAAATCCTTGATAGCGACGTTCCATGGCCTGCATTTGCTGGCGAAAACGTTCACCGTGCTCATCGCTTTCATCACCAAGATTGTCTTGGAAGAAATCCAAATGGGAGTGCAGAAAATGAATCTTCAAAGACATATTAACGCCTGTATACAGAAAAATGGGAGAAATATTAACTTTAAGAACAAAAATGGAAATGATATGAAATCATACCAATTTTCTCATAGTTTGTAAGCAAATCTTGAATAACTTGTTTGTAGTTAGAGGTTCTGTAGTTTCCTAAAAAGGAAGCAACAACACAACAAAACGATTTCCATGCTTGTGCTTCAGCTACTGATAGAATTGAAATGAATTTGGAGTCCACAATTAGTTTCTTTATTTGCGGACCCACAAATACACCCTCTTTAATCTTTGCATCAGATAAATTTGAAAACATTGTTTTCAAGGAAGGAAATACATCTCCATTTTTTTGTAAAGCCTTTAGTAAATTTTTGAAAAGCCCGAGTTTGATATGTAGTGGTGGGAGAATAATCTTCTCCATTTCGACGATTGGATTGCATTTTACATTCTCTTGGCCCACTGTGAAATTCATTCGTTCCGGCCAATCTTTTCGGGTGTAATGCTCTTGACGTGCTCGACTATCCCACTTGCACAAAAAACACATGTATTTTGTGTATCCCTGCTGCAAGCCGGTTAACATGGCTACCACTTTCAGATCTGCGCAAATTTTCCAATTATGTTGTTTATATTTTATTAAATACTAGCTGTTACATACCCGGCGTTGCACGGGTTGTATAAAATTTTAAAATAAATATATATAGGAATTTGCGACAATTTCAATGGCGCTGTAGTTGATGGTTTATTCCCCCCGTGAAACTTGGTGCCAGTTGTAATCCCACCCGGTAGGAATCACCCAAAAAAAGTCCAAGGACGCACTTGGTGGCAGCTGTAATCCCACCCGGTATAATTCAGCCAAAAAAAGTCCAAGGACGCACTTGGTGGCAGTTGTAATCCAACCCGGCATGATCAACCCAAAAAATTTCCAAGGACGCAATTGGTGGCAGTTCTTATCCCACCCGGTATGATTCACCCAAAAAATGTCCAAGGAAGCACTTGGTGCCAGGTTGTAATCCCACCCGGCATGAGCCACCCAAAAAATGTCCAAGGACGCACTTGGTGGCAGCTGTAATCCCACCCGGTATGATTCAGCCAAAAAAAGTCAAAGGACACAATTGGTGGCAGTTGTAATCCCACCCGGTATGATTCACCCAAAAAATGTGCAAGGGCGCAGTTGGTGGCATGGACCACTTAATATTCGATATTTACTATGTTACATATTAATAATATTTTTTTGTTGTATGAGAGGTGCCACGCCCCGTTGTCCAAATCCAACCTGTTATGAATCCAACCTATTGCAAATTCCATTACTAACACAATTTTACCTTAAAATTTCAATAAAATCAGTAAAGCGGTGATATGGGGTAGAAAATTGTATGGGCGGTGCCACGCCCCTTGTCCCATTATTCCCATATTCGACACATAGCTGGGAAAACATACTGTACAACTCCATGCTAAATTTCATTAGAATATATTCAATCGTTGCTTAATTAGCTGGTATTTAAGTTATGTGTTGTGTGGGAGGTGCCACGCCCCTTTGTCCAAGTATTCCCATATTCGCCACATAGCTGGGAAAACATACTATACAGCTCCATTCCAAATTTCATTAAAATATATCCAATTGTTGCTTAATTAGCTGTTATTTAAGTTACGTGTTGTGTGGGCGGTGCCACGCCCCTTGTCCAATTATTCCCATTTTCGACACATAGCAGTACAACTCCATTCCAAATTTCACTAAAATATATCCAATAATTGCTGAATTAGCTGGTATTTAAGTTATGTGTTGTGTGGGAGGTGCCACGCCCCTTTGTCCAATTATTCCCATATTCGACACATAGCTGGGAAAACATACTATACAGCTCCATTCCAAATTTCATTAAAATATATCCAATAGTTGCTTAATTAGCTGTTATTTAAGTTACGTGTTGTGTGGGCGGTGCCACGCCCCTTGTCCAATTATGCTCATATTTGGCATAAAGCTTGGAAAAGTTATTATGCAACTTCGTGCTAAATTTCGTATTTATTATTCAATTTTCTATTCAAATTCAATAAATTACCTTGTAGACATATTTTGTGTTGTGTGGGAGGTGCCACGCCCCTTTGTCCAATCGCAACCCCATATAGCCTATGTTACATGTCGATACCTATAGAATTTATCCTGAAAGTTTCAAGAGAATCGGTACAGCCGTTTAGCCGTGATTGAGGGACAAACAGACAGACAGACAGACAGACATACAGACATACAGACAGACACACACTCAGTTTTATAATATATTTAAGGATAGTAATATGGCCACTGATCCTACGATTCTTTCATATTGGCAGCATGGGCAAGCGGAATTGAAGGCTTGCTATTTCCCTGGTGCAACAAAACAGCTTTCAAACTAAGTTTGCTGCCGTCGATGAACAAACGCCATTGGATTGGATCATATGGCACGCCAAATTCTTCGAACAAACCGATAATGTCACAACAATAGTAAAACGCTTATGGCGATCTCTGAAATTCGTTAGTTTGACGTCAGAAGTCAACAAATTTCTTTCTTCTAAACGCGATGCCAACATCTCTGATTTTTCTTTCGATAGATCTAAATCTCTGATAAGATCGTTGAGTTCTGGTTGCATGAAAAGTTTTGGTTCTTTCCTAACCTCCGCATCACTTTCAACGGATTCAGGCGATTCACAAGGATCACCGAGTGCTGTCCTTGTTGGACAAACTGGATACGAAACTGATGGTGAATGTGGTACGGGTTTCGGAATAGAGGGCACATAGGCGTACTCAACCGTTCGATGCCGCCCATGTTGCTTAATTTTGAGTAGGCAAAAATAACAATCTACTTCGTGACACATAGGTTGTCGCCAAATTGTAGGCGTATCAAATGAGAAGTTACGTCTAAGTAGAAATTGAATTATTTTGATTAAAAGAGCTTACAAAATTATGAAAATATAGGTTCTGCATGTGTTGCACAAAACATTCGGCATCCACGGTTCGCCAAGATTATAGGGAGAAACTTTGAAATATAAACGACAAGTATTTTATAATGCATTTGTGAACTTTCGCGGTGTCGAAAAAATATATTCTGCACAGACGAAACAGAACTTATTTGGATCATTTTTGCACTTATAAGTACGATACGAATAAATGCAAACCGTTATAAAACTAAACTATCGTGAACGATGTAAATATTTTTTTTATTTTAAAATGTACAAAAAAGTAACTGTTCAGGCCAAAAGCATAGTTGCATTTACAATTTAGTAATTAGATTTGGATTTTGAATTGTTGAAAGATAGAGGGCGCTGTAAGCGGCGACCATCTGAAAAATATGGCAACTTTGCTCCAACCGAAGAAATCTTCGGCGCTATTATTCACGAATTTGAAAGTGTAAGTAGTGTACTACAACTCAATGATGCAAATAAACTAATTTGTATATTAATTTTTCTGAACTCTCTGTTTTTCTTTTAATTTTGAGCCCACTAATCCCCGTCTTGGAATATTAAAGAGTTCCGAATGTAGTTACGATGAAATAAAAAAACCCTTCAGCACAATAAAGACTATCACGAAAAAATGTAATTTCTCCATTTTTACTCAAGTGCCCATAACTGCCATATTTTTCAACCGATTTTAATGATCAAGTACTCATTTCCTTTGGAATATATTGGATTCTCACATCCAAATAAAAAAACGGTAGAAAAAATTTTGCTAAAAATTTTTAAAAATCGTCACTATTTCTATAAATGACGCCTAAACCGATAATGTGATTGGGATATGGCCTAAAGGCAATTAATAGGAAATTAACATTTTATTTGATATGAAACTTGTTCGAATCCACTTAACCATACCGGAGATATTTGCAATAAGGTTGTTCAAAATACTTATGAACACTTTTACATTTCAAATATTATCTATAATTATCGCATGGAAATCGTTTTGTTGTGTTGTTGCTTCCTTTTTAGGAAACTACAGAACCTCTAACTACAAACAAGTTATTCAAGATTTGCTTACAAACTATGAGAAAATTGGTATGATTTCATATCATTTCCATTTTTGTTCTTAAAGTTAATATTTCTCCCATTTTTCTGTATACAGGCGTTAATATGTCTTTGAAGATTCATTTTCTGCACTCCCATTTGGATTTCTTCCAAGACAATCTTGGTGATGAAAGCGATGAGCACGGTGAACGTTTTCGCCAGCAAATGCAGGCCATGGAATGTCGCTATCAAGGATTTTGGGACGAAGCTATGATGGGCGACTATTGTTGGTTTCTCATTCGAGAATCTTACGAAACACACAGAAGACGTAGTAGCTCGAATATAAGTAATTTTTAATTGATTTGAAGAAAATCACGAAAAAATTTAATTTCTCCATTTTTACTCAAGTGCCTATAACTGCCATATTTTTCAACCGATTTTAATGATCAAGTACTCATTTCCTTTTGAATATATTGGATTCTCATATCCAAGTAAAAAACCGGTGGAAAATTCAAGGTATAAACAGGAATTTTATTCAAATTTTGCTAAAAATTTTAAAAAATCGTTATTTTTTCTATAAATGATGTCTAAATCGATAATGTGATTGGGATATGGCCTAAAGGCAATTAATAGGAAGATAAATTACCTTTTATTTGATATGAAACTTGTTCTAATCCACTGAGCCATACCGGAGATATTTGCAATAAGGTAGAAGTACTTTTTTTCAAAATGCAAATTATGCAAATAGTGCAATATCTCCAAAACTGTTCTACTTAAAATTTTGGATGTCATATTCGGATTCAGCGGGGGGATTTTACATAGGAAATTACAATCAAAACTCGAGGATACATTTTGCTGTAAACTAGTGATATTAACTTAGGTCTAACAATAATTATTCATAAATTTATAAATTCAACTTAATTTTATAAAAAAATTCAGCCTAAACTATGCTGTGAGATGTATAAATTGCCCTAAATCCATTGATTTAGGCAATTTGAAGTTAGCGTATCTAATATATGAGATATATGTTAGCTTCGTTTAAGACGTGAGGGATTCAGAGGTCTCAGTAAATTTCTAGCTAGAATGTTTGGATGAAACATAAGCTTCTGCTTGTACTTCGAGGTAAGTTTCGGAATATTCAAATCATTGTGGATGTTTGCGTTTCTTATATACCAAGGGGCTCTGGTAATTTGTCGCAGGATTTTTGATTGGCCTCTCTGGAGTTTTTCCACGTTAGAGGGAGAGGCTGTACTCCAGAGTTCAATTCCATATGTCCATATGGGTTTTATTACTTTTGTATATTTAGCCAGTTTAGCTCCAATTGTTTTAACTTAATCTGAGTGATTTTAGATTGGATGTGCTTATGCCATGTGAGACGGTGATCGAGATGCATTCCAAGATACTTGGTTTCGGTACTTTCGGGGAAATAAACGGCAAAGTGTTTATTTTCAGAGCAGGACACGTGCCCCTTCTTAGGGTGAAGGTTAGGTGGCAGCTTTTGGATTCGTTGACTTTTATTTTCCATCGTGATAGCCAATTACTTAGAGTGTCCAAATGTTTTTGCACGTAAAGGGTTGCCATGTCTGGGTTTGAGTGAGATCACAGGATGGCAGTGTCGTCAGCAAAAGCGTTCTATCGCTTTTGGGCATATCTGCAGTATAGAGAATACAAGCAGGGGCGCGAGGACACTGCCTTGTGGTACTCCGGCCAGTATTTCGTATTTTCGGGAGACAAAGCTTTTATATTTTACTACAAATTTTCTATTCGTAAGATAGTTTTTAAGTAGGCAGTGCATATTAGCGGGGAGAATATGCTGTTATTTGTAAATAAGTCCTTCGTGCCAGACTTTATCGAAGGCCTGGGTGATATCGAGAAAAACAGCAGAGCAGTACTGTTTCTTTTCGAAAGTGCTTCTTATTGAGTCTACAATACGGTGCACTTGTTCGATAGTGCCATGCTTTTCGCGGAAGCCAAACTGGTGATCGGGAATCACTTGTTTTTCTGTAATTTTGGGTAAAATCAATTTTATTAGAAGTTTTTCGAATAGATTCGATAACACAGAGAGCAAACTTATGGGGCGGTATGAAGTCATATTGTTGGGATTTTTTCCAGGTTTGGGAATCATTGTAACTTGAGAAAGTTTCCAATCATCTGGGTAGTAGTGACATGTTCTAAGGATTGCATTAAATATGTGCAATAAATGGGTTATTGCAACTGATGGCAGTTCTTTTATCATTGTGGGCTTTGTCAAGTCCGGTCCTGGTGCTTTTTTTGGGTCCAGGCATTTATTTATTGCCTCCATTAGTTCATTTTTTTTCATCGCGACTGTACAGGTGTTATTGAGTGGGATTATTGTTGGTAATGGGATATCACCAATTGTCTGGTTCGGGGTGAATACGGTTTTTAGGTGGTTGGCAAAAGCAGCACCTTTTTCTGCATCGCTTCTGGCCCTGTTTCCATTTGGCAGCCGAATGGGAGGTTCTGCTAGTACCGGTTTTTTCATATTTTTAGCAGCTCGCCAGAGAGAGTAATTGCTGATTTGGTGGGTGCGAGATGTTCAACGAGTTGTTGAAAGTCTCTTTCAGATTTCCACTTTATTTTTTAGAAGCTGTTCCATATGTTTTGGAGTACATTTTGTATAGCTTCGAGTTGAGCTGCTTGGGAAAGCAAAAGTGTGAATTTACTAACAGCTGTGTTTGTTTCGTTTTTCGTTTTTAGTGACACATTAGGGTTAATGTGAGAGCTTATATACTTCCGATATTTGAGCCAGTTTGTGAGTTTACTAGTAAATTTATCTGGTGGGTTGACCTCAGAGCTTGGGATGTACTTTATTGTGATAATAGTAGGCGTATGGTCTGATGAGAGATCTAGAGAAGATTCTATAGTCAATTCGCTCCTTCTTACAGTTTTAAATATTGCAAAGTCAATGACGTCGGGAGTTTTTCAACTGTCAGCCAATAAGTTGGAGTGCCAGAGGAGACAACGTCAAGGCCTAGTCTGTTGACAGTGTTCAACAGGAGCCTGCCCTTTGGTTATATTAGGCGAGAGCCCCAATATGTGTGTTTGGCGTTGAGGTCGCCGGCAACAAGAAACTTTGGTCCAAGAGAATGGAAAAAAGTCTGGAATTGTTGCTCAGTTATTTTGTGTCTGGGCGGACAGTATATAGCTGTTAATGTTAGGCCTTTTAAATATTCATCAAGAGAAATACTTGTCTCTTGAATATATTCTGTGGAATAATTCTGTAGAGCATAATGCTTTATTCGACTTTTAATGAGAATAGCGGAACCACCTCTAGCGTTTCCGCTTGGATGCTTTGTGTCATAGAGCCCATATCCAGGTAGATTGAAAAAGTGTTTTTCAGTGAAGTGAGCTTCAGAAATTAGCATAACGTCTATGCTGGTCTCTTTCAAGAACTCGAGAAGTTCTAGTTTGTGAAGACACAGGCCGTTTGCATTCCAAAATGATATTTTTAAATAATTCATGGTTTAGACATGAGATGTTGTAGTAAAAGACTTTGATTTTTAATTATTTCTTGCATCATATTTTGCATACCAAACATAAATTGTGACATATTTTGTATCAACACTTGCAGAGTTTGTTCAAGAGAACTGCTAGGGGGAGCAGGTTGCGTGAACTCGGGGACTGAGTTTTGTCCTTTTAAAGCGCTAGCGTAAGAAACGCCTTGATTTACAATGGGATTTGCATAAGTAGGTACATTGGATTGTGAGGGATTTGTTGAGATTTTTCTTAAATCCTGTTTTAGGGGGAAAGCATCAGCTTTGGGAGTAGCCTTACTTTTGAAGGATTTGTAGATGGGACAGCCCCTATAGTTTGCTGTATGGTTGCCACCGCGATTGCTGCATTTTTTAACATTAGCATCCTCTTTAATTTTTTTGCACAAGTTTGTGGGGTGGAGTTCGCCATATTACGCACACGCTGGGAAGTGTGCAAAACGATTTTGTGTGACCGTATTCGAAATAACTCCGATAACTAACAATAAAAATGAAATAACTCCCAACTGAAACAAATTAAATAAGTCCAAACCGTAATGAAATAAGTACCAATCGAAATGAAATAACTCCCAATTGAAATGAAATAACTCCCAACTGTCAGTTATATCACATTAACATCTGCAAAAGGTGAACAAAAAAAATTATAAAAATATGCAAATTTTAAAACATTTAAAAATTAAAGTACACAGAAAAATAAAAGTTGGTAAATCTAACCGAAAAGGTTGGTTAAAAACGATCTCACCAACAAAGGTTGTTATTTTTACAATTATTACAAAAAAAAATGTATTATATTTTATTTGTTTATTTGGTTTTACATATTTTTATTTTCTTACTGATTCTTTTTGTTTGTAACAATTTGTAATAACTTGTTATTTACTTAAAAACTTCAACTTTACTCACTTATCCCGGGACTCGAACCCGGACCTCTTGGGAGTTTTTGCAGCGCGCTAAGCCCTTAGCAGTTTGAGCTAGCTCTAACATTATTCAACAAGCGGCTAAGTGTAGTATACTTGTACAGTCTGTTAAATAAAACATATATCTAAAAATATAACACATCATGCTTTCGCGTACATGTATTGGTGCGTCTAAATGTAGTATACTCTGCACAGCTGTTCAATCTAAAAATATATCATGTACAAGTAAAATAACGATTTTGTATTGGTAAAAAAAACAATTTTTTATCGTTTAGATTAACCGATATAAATTTTTTCCAATTTCGTGTTCTTCGAACTTTTGTTTGTAATTTACCAATTAACAATTTTTTTTGGTTAGATTTACCAATAAAAAAAAATTTCTGTGTAGTATAATAAAAATATAAATTGCATGGTACACATGACAAGTAAGTTATTGTAATTTTTGTTATTGTAATTGATGTTGTAACAATACTACAAAAACAGTGTAAAACTATTGCAAACACATTACGGCTCTGCGTCAGATCTCCCAAAACCGAATCGCCCAAATTAAAAAATCTCAAAACGCCCAAAATTTTCGGTTTTTTGACATTATGTCAAATTGCCCCAAAAATAAAATGGCGAATATTCCAAAATGGAAATTAATCTTTTTGGGCCATTTGGCATTATGTCACAACGCTGTATTTTTTTGGTCTTTTGTATTTTCAAATTAACAAATTTTTTTTTAGCATTGCATGTCATTGGGAAAAATCACTTATCCTCCATTCCTAAAATTGCTCCATGATTGCTTTCATGGAATGCAGAGGTCAGCACAGTTTTTCTATTTTCTGATTTATGCATGTTGAGAGAATTCAAGTTCTTGAAGAGAGAACTTGAACGAAGAGTTTATTATACAAAAAAGTTGTACATACATATTTTCAAAAAACAAACTCTTTGAAATTATTTTTTTCAAGGTTTTGGCTTTAGTTTTTAATGTATGTTCGCAGCAGCGCATAGAATATGTACATTTCCATTTTTCTTATTTTAACATTCAACTTTAAATGCATAGTTGACATCACTAAAGATTGTCTATTATGTAATGTTCTATCATGTTATTTTCTTTGACATAAAAACTCTCTCTGTAATTTGGCAATCTCTCACTTCGTCATTTTCGTCAGCCAAGGAAGCACAGCAAAGAAAGCACTTCGAAATAAACAAAAATTAAAATCGAAACCTTTTGGCTAATTATTTAGAGGCAAAAGGAAAGGCCTACAAAAAAGCTTGTAGACTCAATTCATGGTGACCCCGACGTAATGTCGGCTAGGAAGATTTTTAAAATCGAATTTTGGTCAAAATAAATTTGCAAAATTTCGTAAATTTTTGTCAAATTTATCTTCGTATTTCGCTACGAAACTAACTTAGCTGACTTCAGTAAAGTTTTATTTATCGCTACCGTGTTGCCTTCCGTTAATCGAACAGTCTCGAAAAAGGCAATTCAGAAAAGTTCAGTTCATCGCTCGTGTGTTGCTTTCCGTTAGTCGAACGGTCTCGAAAAAGCAATGCAATCAAAAGACAGTGACGTCGCATCAGGTGCCGCTGCTTTCGTCTCTGCTTTCGTCTCTGCTCAGCCGCGCATACTTTTCTACAAAAATAAAAGCGCTTCAACACTAAAACAGTTGCAGGAATCAAAACTGGAAATTGGTAACTATCAAGACCTGGATGTGGCTGCACTGACTGTTCACTTGGAACATGTCGATCGTCTGCGTACAGATTTCGAAACCTTTCAATCGAGCCTTGAAGAGGCTGACCTCTCTGAGCTTGAGAGCGAATCCCGTGCTGTTTTCACAAAGGTCTACTTAAGCGTCAAGGCAGCTCTATTAAGAGAACTGAATGCACACAACAATACGTCAACGCCACAATCGTTATATTATATCGAATCCGAAATCGCGATTGCCAGCATTGCAGTTACCAAAATTCGCCGGATCGTACACAGATTGGCCGGATTTCTTCTCCATGTTTTCTACGATCATCGATAAGGAAGCGGAATTGAGCAAAATTGAGAAGTTTCAGCACTTACGTTCATGCTTAAAGGATTGCGCGCTGGACACCATTAAATCGCTAGAAGTTTGTGAAGATAATTATGATAGGGCTCTTGAATTATTGAAAAATAGATTCGATAATAAGCGTTTGAACTTTCAGGCACATATTCGAAGTATTTTTGATGTAGACAGCGTCAGAGGTGCCCCAGTTTCGAATTTGCGAGAGTTAAGCGATAAGACGAACGCCCACCTACGCGCTTTAGAAACGATGAGCACCAAAGAACAACTTGCTGATGGTCTACTCATTCATTTGATATCGCAAAAACTCGACAAAAAATCTAGAACGAGATGGGAAGAGGAATCGTCAATCAACAAAATACCTACATGGAGTACGATGGCAGCGTTTTTACAAAAGAGGTGCCAGATGTTGGAGAATGTGGAGCAAGCTACGGTAACACAAACACCTAGCAAACAGGTGACAAAAAATCTCGATTGGAGAGTGGTGAATATTCTGTTCGCTTGCCAATGAAGGCCAACTTAAATAAACTCGGTGATTCATTTCATTTCGCTCTTCACCGTTTCCACAATCTGGAAAAGAAACTCCAAACCAATTTAGACTTGAAAATTTAATACCAGAGTTTTATAAAGGAATATATTGAACTTAAGCACATGACTTTAGTTTCGCAGTTGCCTTCGAACATTCACACATATTTCTTGCCACACCACTGCGTTTTCAAGGAGGACAGCTCTACTACAAAGCTACGTGTGGTGTTTGATGGGTCTGCAGTAACCACTTCTGGACTTTCGCTGAACGATGTTCTCTTGTCTGGACCTACGATTCAACCAAAATTGTTCGACATCCTCTTGCGTTTTCGATCTGTTCCTATAGTGCTGACAGGAGATATCTGCAAAATGTATCGATGCGTTCGAGTTTCCCAGCCTGATGACTATTTGCAGTGCATTTTGTGGAGAGAAGCTCCTGAAGATCCGATAACCATTTTCAAGCTCGATACTGTCACTTACGGCACAAGGCCAGCAGGATTTCAATGCTTTTGTTTCGAATCGTGTCAGCGGAATTCAAAATCTCTCAAAAGACATGGAATGGCGTTACGTACCTACGGAATCGAATCCTGCTGATATCCTATCAAGAGGAGCAAATCCTAAAGAACTGGAAAATTCAGGATATTCATTATGGAACCCATTTGTTGATCCGTATTATTCAGCGTGCAAATTTGTCTGAAGAGTACAAATGTCTTGATTCATCCACCAAAATTTATTCGTTAAATCCTTTTATTGACACATTTGGCTTGATTCGAGTTAAAGGACGTCTGCAAAATTCATCATTAGATTTCGAGGCGCAACATCCAATCATCTTGCCTAAACAACACCCGGTAAAAGTTGCAATGATTACTAACTTCCATCAAAAATTCGGTCATGCTGGTCCCCAGGCACTGTTGGCGTCAATTCGGCTTCAGTATTGGCCAGTCGGTGGCAGAAAAGCAATTGCTGGCGTAGTTAACAAATGCGTCAGATGTTTCCGAATGCTACCGAAAGTCATCGAACATATAATGGGAAATCTTCCGAAAGTGAGGGTGCAATCAAGCAGACCATTTTTGGTAACCGGCATCGACTTTTGCGGTCCCTTCTTTCATCTTTCTGAAATTCGTAATCGAGCACCTATAAAATGCTACGTTTGTCTATTTATATGTTTTGCAACAAAGGCCACACATCTTGAATTGGTGAAGGATTTGTCAACGCCATCATTTTTAGCAGCTTTAAAGAGATTTATTTCCACTCGGGGAAAGCCGAATGCCATTTGGTCGGATAATACCACCAATTTTGTTGGAGCAAAAAATGAGCTCGGCGAGCTAAAGCGGTTATTTGAAGCACAGGATCAAACAAATGCCGTTCACCAACAATGTCTCAGCGATGGAATCGATTGGCAGTTCATACCACCACGGTCACCACACTTTGCCGGCCTCTGGGAGGCGTCGATTAAAATAGCTAAATCACATTTCTGTCGCATCGTTGGGCAGTCGATACTTAGCTTTGAGGACCTCAAAACTTTAGTCTGTCAAATTTCAACTGTAATAAATTCTCGTCCTCTTTGCCCAATTACAGAAAATCCTGACGATCTAGAGGTACTTACACCAGCTCACTTCCTGATCGGCGCTCCTTTCACTTCCGTAGTTGAGCCAGACGTTTCTTCATTGAACATCAATCGATTAGGTCGTTGGCAAAGAATTTGTTATTTGCAGCAGTCGTTTTGGAAAAAGTGGAATAGCGAATATTTAACACTGTTGCAGCAGCGCACTAAATGGCAATCTTCAACACCAAACATTACAATCGGTTCGATGGTCTTACTGAAGGACGACAATTTACCCCCTCTTAAGTGGCAGCTAGGCCGCATTACTAAAGTCATACATGGGGATGACGGCACCGTGCGCGTCGCACTCGTTCGTACCAGCAGTGGCATTCTAAAGCGTGCAGTCGCTAAGCTTTGTGCACTTCCAATTGAGGTGAACAGGTCTGAAAGCACATCCTTTCAAAGGGCGGAGGATGTTCGCAGGAGCTCTTAGAATATGTACATTTCCATTTTTCTTATTTTAACATTCAACTTTAAATGCATAGTTGACATCACTAAAGATTGTCTATTAAGTAATGTTCTATCATCAAGTGTTTGCTTATTATTTTCTTATCAGATATAGTAGCTCTCCTGAATCCACCAGTGGACCTACGAAGCTGCAATGGCGCATAAATATTGTGTGAGACCATGGCTACAGATTCCAGAGCGAGATTTTGTATTTTTTTTTGGCGTGGCAGCTCAAATAATGGGAATTGTAGTATTCTCTCCTGCGGACACCAGTGGACCTAGGCAGCTGAAATTCAACATATAAATTCTGTTACACCATGGCTAGAGATTTTTGACCCGGTTTTTAGATTTTTCCAAAAGAGGGCGTGGCAATTCAAAATGTGACCATGTGGACTGTGGAAAGTAAGTTCTGCTGAAGCAAATAGTGGAGTTTGAGAGTGGAAATTTCACATACATATTCTGTGCGACCACGGCTAAATATTCCCGATACGGATTTTTTTCTAAAAAGTGGCGTGGCAATGGGCGAGTTCAATAACGGTCCGTGCGAAGTCACGGGTGATTTGCTATTTTATTTATAAAAGCGCTTGAGAATCATTCGGGTGATATACGCGATATTCCGTTACAGGGCCGTATCCAAAATATTTTTAATATTTATGAATTTAAAAGAATTTTTTATTGTTCAAATTCATAAAAGTTTGTCTTATTTAATCTCGATACCTTAAAGCACAACCATACTATGTCCGTTTTTTTTGGAAATTGAGATTTTGACATTAGGATTCCTAAAAAGAAGCTGCATCGAAGAAGTTATTCTGGTTTGTGAAAATCTGACGGGAAGTGATAAAAAAAACAAGGAAATAAGAAAGTTTTATGTTTTTCGGATTCGGCCGAAAAATAAAATATCGTTTTCGGCCTAAAAAAGCGGTTTCGGCCGAAATTTCTTAATTTCCGCCGAAAATTTCGGTTTGATACGAAAAATGTAATAAATAAATAACAAAGATTACACTGATCGACAAAACTGAACATTTTGTGTGTTAAATATACTTGATAGACAAATTCTTATGCATTTTGGCACTCTGAATACGAAAATAATAATGAAACTTTTACAGTACGCACCAAAAATTTTCATTATTATTTTTGGATTAGGCGTGCCAAAATACATAAGGAACAACCAACTGAATAAAAGCGGTATGTAACACAAATTTAAGTATTGATCATAGTTTCGAAGAATCAGAAGCAACAAAGAAGACAAGTCCCCAATTGGTATTGAAAAAAGAAAAATAAAAAACTTTGAAACTTATTTTCTTGAACGAATTTGTATGTTACATACAGCCTTCATCCATTCACCGCTTCACACCGTTCTCACTCTTCTCCTATCGGAGCAGATCTACTACTCTCGCGATGATTTTTAAATTTCTACTCCTCTATTACTATTGTAAGAAATCTCTCCTCAAAATATTATGTGAGTTTCATACAATGCAAAACTACTACTCTTACAAATCTACTACCATGACAGAAATGTCTACTACTATTGTAGAATCTCTACTATTCTACGCAGAAACCCTAATCTACTCCCCTTTCTTGAAATCTGCTACCTTGACAGTAATTTCTACTACTCTCGTAGAATTTCTACAACTCTACGTAAAAAAATTAAATCTCTTTCTTGAAATCTACTCGCCTAAAATCGGATATCTACAACTCTCGCCGTATCCAAGAGTGAGAACCGTGCTCCTTCAATTGATTTCCACGCATTTGATAGTTTGCTTCTAAATTCACCTAATTCATGATCTGAACTCAAAATGATTGATTTCAGCTTAATTATGTACAACTTTATTACATTTAAATTCACAATTTTTTCTTAACACTGTTGCAGCAGCGCACTAAATGGCAATCTTCAACACCAAACATTACAATCGGTTCGATGGTCTTACTGAAGGACGACAATTTACCCCCTCTTAAGTGGCAGCTAGGCCGCATTACTAAAGTCATACATGGGGATGACGGCACCGTGCGCGTCGCACTCGTTCGTACCAGCAGTGGCATTCTAAAGCGTGCAGTCGCTAAGCTTTGTGCACTTCCAATTGAGGTGAACAGGTCTGAAAGCACATCCTTTCAAAGGGCGGAGGATGTTCGCAGGAGCTCTTAGAATATGTACATTTCCATTTTTCTTATTTTAACATTCAACTTTAAATGCATAGTTGACATCACTAAAGATTGTCTATTAAGTAATGTTCTATCATCAAGTGTTTGCTTATTATTTTCTTATCAGATATAGTAGCTCTCCTGAATCCACCAGTGGACCTACGAAGCTGCAATGGCGCATAAATATTGTGTGAGACCATGGCTACAGATTCCAGAGCGAGATTTTGTATTTTTTTTTGGCGTGGCAGCTCAAATAATGGGAATTGTAGTATTCTCTCCTGCGGACACCAGTGGACCTAGGCAGCTGAAATTCAACATATAAATTCTGTTACACCATGGCTAGAGATTTTTGACCCGGTTTTTAGATTTTTCCAAAAGAGGGCGTGGCAATTCAAAATGTGACCATGTGGACTGTGGAAAGTAAGTTCTGCTGAAGCAAATAGTGGAGTTTGAGAGTGGAAATTTCACATACATATTCTGTGCGACCACGGCTAAATATTCCCGATACGGATTTTTTTCTAAAAAGTGGCGTGGCAATGGGCGAGTTCAATAACGGTCCGTGCGAAGTCACGGGTGATTTGCTATTTTATTTATAAAAGCGCTTGAGAATCATTCGGGTGATATACGCGATATTCCGTTACAGGGCCGTATCCAAAATATTTTTAATATTTATGAATTTAAAAGAATTTTTTATTGTTCAAATTCATAAAAGTTTGTCTTATTTAATCTCGATACCTTAAAGCACAACCATACTATGTCCGTTTTTTTTGGAAATTGAGATTTTGACATTAGGATTCCTAAAAAGAAGCTGCATCGAAGAAGTTATTCTGGTTTGTGAAAATCTGACGGGAAGTGATAAAAAAAACAAGGAAATAAGAAAGTTTTATGTTTTTCGGATTCGGCCGAAAAATAAAATATCGTTTTCGGCCTAAAAAAGCGGTTTCGGCCGAAATTTCTTAATTTCCGCCGAAAATTTCGGTTTGATACGAAAAATGTAATAAATAAATAACAAAGATTACACTGATCGACAAAACTGAACATTTTGTGTGTTAAATATACTTGATAGACAAATTCTTATGCATTTTGGCACTCTGAATACGAAAATAATAATGAAACTTTTACAGTACGCACCAAAAATTTTCATTATTATTTTTGGATTAGGCGTGCCAAAATACATAAGGAACAACCAACTGAATAAAAGCGGTATGTAACACAAATTTAAGTATTGATCATAGTTTCGAAGAATCAGAAGCAACAAAGAAGACAAGTCCCCAATTGGTATTGAAAAAAGAAAAATAAAAAACTTTGAAACTTATTTTCTTGAACGAATTTGTATGTTACATACAGCCTTCATCCATTCACCGCTTCACACCGTTCTCACTCTTCTCCTATCGGAGCAGATCTACTACTCTCGCGATGATTTTTAAATTTCTACTCCTCTATTACTATTGTAAGAAATCTCTCCTCAAAATATTATGTGAGTTTCATACAATGCAAAACTACTACTCTTACAAATCTACTACCATGACAGAAATGTCTACTACTATTGTAGAATCTCTACTATTCTACGCAGAAACCCTAATCTACTCCCCTTTCTTGAAATCTGCTACCTTGACAGTAATTTCTACTACTCTCGTAGAATTTCTACAACTCTACGTAAAAAAATTAAATCTCTTTCTTGAAATCTACTCGCCTAAAATCGGATATCTACAACTCTCGCCGTATCCAAGAGTGAGAACCGTGCTCCTTCAATTGATTTCCACGCATTTGATAGTTTGCTTCTAAATTCACCTAATTCATGATCTGAACTCAAAATGATTGATTTCAGCTTAATTATGTACAACTTTATTACATTTAAATTCACAATTTTTTCTTTTATTTTTTCGGCTTCGGTTTCGGCCGAAATTAAAAAAATAAAAATTCGGCAATTTCGGGTTTGGCCGAAAAAAAAGGCCATTTCGGTTTCGGCCGAAATTAAAAAAGCGATATCGGTCGGTCTCTAGTTATTTTATTAGATTTTTGAATCATGAAGATTCTTTAATATCTATTTTCAAACTGTGAATGAGTTTTTTGTGTGGTTTTATACTCATTTTATGAGTTTGATACCATATTTTACTAATATAAAAAACAATTAATAACAAAACAAAAAATATAGTACTTATTCTTTTAAGTTTCACATTGCATACATATATGTATTTAAATATAAAATAAAATGTAAGGAAAACACTACCCTGCAAAATTTTAACGTTTTGATACTCCATTAACCAAATGTAGCCAAAATGCAGTTATTTCTCAAGAGTAAACTAATCTATTTTAAAATAAAGAAAGAGTAAAAAACAAGTTTTTTAAAATATAACCCTTTAACCGACTAAAAAGCTGAAAATAAATTTCCTTGAAATTAATTTCAGCAATTTCGATTTTAAATTTAGGGTTTTTGGCTACTAGGGCTTTCGATCCCGGTCCATTTTCAGTCCCGAAAATCCCGGGATATTTTTTCCTAAATCCCGGGATTTTCGGGATTTTCGGGATAAATTAGTCCATCAAAAAAGTTGAATACAAGAAAAATACAACTTTTCATCGCTCATAAAATATAAAAAAAATCGTCTAAGCAGAAAAATAGTTTTTGACAACATTTGGACAAACCCAAAATGAAAAAAATTAGAAAACTCAAAACTTAAACATTTTTAATTTATTAAAAAAATTACGAATAAAATTGTTTGTGCTTGAAATTTTTTCTTTAAGAAAATATAAATTTATATTTATTTCAGAAGAAAATTGGTATTTTCACTCTTAGCGAACGCACAAAAATGAATTACTTAATAAAAATATTTAAGTAAAACTGAAAACTGATACAAAAGTAATTTCAGAAACCTTACATATTTTGAATTGAATTGTGTCTTTCCTAAAGAAACAAAAACTCAAATACTAAAAATAAAAAAAAAATTCATTTAATAAATTGAAATTAATGTTTATGTTTATTTATTTACGCTAAAACTATTAGTTTTCCAATAAAACATATCAAAAACCCGAAAAATCCCGGGATCCCGAGATTGAAATTTTCAGTCCCGAAAATCCCGGGATTGCGAAAAGCCTTCGGGATCGAAAGCCCTATTGGCTACTTTATTGCTAATATCATTGCAGATTTTGAAGTCGCCAAAAACCCTTAATTTTAAATCGAAATTGCTGAAATTAATTTCAAGGAAATTTATTTTTAACTTTTTAGTCGGTTAAAGTGTTATATTTTAAAAAACTTTTTTTTTCCTCTTTTTTTTTTTAAAAAAAATTTTTTTCCCCCCCCTTTTTCCCCTTTTTTTCCCCTTTTTTACTCTTTTTCCCAAATGCGAACCTAAGTAAAAAATTTCAGCCTTGTAGCCTTCAAAATACGAGAGTTAGAACTTTAAATTGGCTCCATCCCGCTCCCCTTTGCCCCCACATCCCCATTTCCAAAGGGTACAAAATTTCATTTTGTCAATAAGAACTCACCTACCAAATCATCAATGTAGCTTGAAGGAATTGGAAGTTATGCCATGTTTAAAAAAAAATGTTTGAGTCCCCTCACGGCACCCTACGCCTCTGATGGACCGCAAAATAGAATGCATTGTCACCGGAGTTCTATCAGTGTTCCAAATTTCAGCTCTCTACCTCATGTGGAAGTGTATGAAAAAGCTCGCCGCAGATTTGAGGATATATATATATATATATATATAGTCCGCCCAAAGCAGGTTAATATAAGGTTTATAAAAAATGTTTACGTCATAATTTAGTACTAACGTTTATCTTCAAAACAAGCTATTACTCATATTTTTACGATTTTTTGTTTTGAGTATATGAATGTTTTAGTTCAGTGGCATTATTTTTTTATAACTCTAAGTTACAGTGAAATAGAACGTGTACTCCAAAAAGCAAAAGATTTTAAAGATTTTTTTGATGCTGAACAAGTTGTTGTCCACAGAATTGCTCTATCTCGTCTAGTTTTTGAGTCTAAATAAAAGCATTTTGCATATGGGGTGTAAAATTAAAAGGATTCGCCAAAGTCCTTTTAATTTTATATACTTCTTCTTAAAGATTTTGGATGCTTAACAAGATTGTGTCCCCAGTATCGCTCTATCTCGTCCAGTTTTTTTGTATTTGAGTCTAAAGAAAAAACCATATAATAAAAATTGTATTACTTTTTTCAAATATTCATAACTTTAAAGAAAATCATAACAATAAACGACTACATACACATAAACTTTGAGCGAAAATAAAAATGTCTTAAATATTTCGAAACTTTTAATTTTTTTGAATCTTTGATCCTGAATTCCTCTAAAACCTGACGAGATGGAAAAATTTAAAGACGCCATTTTGTTCAGCGTCCAAAAATCTATAAAAATACCTTGGCTGTGCGAACAATCGCCCAAAAACCAAAAATGAACAATCGCCCAAAAATGTTGGCCCATTCTTCATTAATATATATATTTGTCCAGATCTGTCTGTCTTTCTCTCTGTCTGTCTGTCTGTCCCTAACACCTACCAATTCAAAATTTACAACTTCACTTAAAAAATTTTGTAAAATTGTTAACCTTCTTTTTTTTTAATGTTTTTTTTTTAATGTTTTTAATCTGGTGGTTTGTCTACACGACGCTGCGGTCGTGAGAAGGAACCAGAGCCACTTACAAATATATTCACACATATATTTTTTCTTATAAATGTTAGCCACCCTGGTGAGGTATCGAACCCACAACGCAGCGATTGTAAGTAAGATGAAGTAGCGAACTAAGCGCCTTCTCACCAGAGCCACTAATGCTCATACAATACTTTTACCTAATATCGATTAACTTCATCAAGCCGCATGCTAAATGCTTTCATGTATATACTAAGGCATTCAATCCCGGGATCCCGAATCCCGAAATCCCGGATGTTTTCTAAATCCCGGAAACCCGGGATTTTGAGTCCGGAATCTCGGGATTACAAAAATTAATTTTTTATGTATTGTTTAAGACATTTTCGACGTTTTTCCACAAAAATACAGCAGTGCATTTACTTTCAATCTAATTGGTAAATACAAAAAGCCCACTTTTATAGATTTAGTGCTAAACACACAAAAAAATTAACAACATTCTTGTCAATAACGGTTAACAAAACATTTTTGTCGATCTCATTACAATTTTTCCAATTTTAGGAAATTTTTTTTTGTTCCACAAAAAAGATAGATTTAATTGATAAAATTATTTTGTTGACCGTATATTGACAAAAATTTTATCAATTGGAAAAATGGTTTTGTGTGTATTTAGCTTTTGAATGGACACCAATTTCAAAAGTTTTGAAAAACTTTTAACTATAATACGAAAACTACTGAAAATGAGTTTTTCATGTTTAGCATGAAATGGAGCAGGTTGAATTTCATGATTATATTTGGAATCAGTGTGGCAAAATAAATAATAAAATAACTCCATTTATCACATAAAATGTCAAACTTATTCGATCAATGTAATTTAAAAGTAATAACTTTTTGTTTGTCTTTATTTATCTTACATATTATTTGTATTAAACAAAACAAATAACATTTATAAAATATTATATCTTTGTTGAATTAAAATGAAATTAAACTTAAAATATTGTTGCAAAAGTTTTTTCTTTAATTGAACGCCTCGGGATTGAATGCCTTAGTATATACTAAGGCATTCAATCCCGAAGTGTTTTTGAAAATCCCGGGATTTCGGGATTTGAAATTACAATCCCGGGATCCCGGGATTTGTTCGGGATTTTCGGGATTTTCCAATTAAATACAATAATTAATATAAAATTAAAGATAAATTGTTGCAAAAATATTTGAAGTTTAATTTAATTTTAATTCGACAAAGAAAAAATATTTATTAAATATTACATTAAACAAAACAAATAATATTTCAAATAAATATAGTGGAACAAAAAGTAATCCTTTTTAAATTACATTGATCGAACAAGTAATTTTTTTTTGCCACCTGAACCCGATTATAATCATAAAATTCTGCCAGCTCCATTTCATGCTACACACGAAAAACTTATTTTCAGTAGTTTTCGTATTATAGCGGGAACAGATACACGAATTGTTGTTAAAAACTATTGAAATTGGTGTCCATTCAAAAGTAAAACACACACAAAACCATTTATCCAACAAAATAATTTTAACATATATCTTTTTTGTAAAAAATTTTTTTAAATTGAAAAAATTTAATTCAGATCGATAAAAATTGTTTGTTAACAGTTATTAACAAAAATGTTGTCAATTTTTGTGTGTGTGTAGCACTAAATCTGCAAAAGTGGGATTTTTTAATTTACCAATTAGATTGAATGTAAATGCATGGCTGTATTTTTTTGGAAAAACTTCAAAAATATCTTAAGCAATGCATAAAAAATGCATTTTTTGAATCCCGGGATTCCGGACTCAAAATCCCGGCTTTCCGGGATTGAGAAAACGTCCGGGATCCCGGGATTGAATGCCTTAGTATATACACACCAATGTTCACACCAGAGATCCTCACTGAAAGACACTGTTTCATGAATCACAGTAAAAATTCATTGCCTTTCTTCAAATTCAGACACATTTCCATTCACAATTTTGAATCTGAACAGACATTCGCTCACAGCACACAAAGGCAACGAGCAACAGTGAATATTCATCAAAGGCAGTCAATATACACCAAAGGCAGTGAATATTCATTGCCTTTTTGATGTCTCGTTGCCTTTGAACGAAAGCAACGAACTCGAGAGAATTATTCGTTGTTCGTCGCACGTTGCTCGTTGCTTCAAGAAAGATTTTCACTCAGTGTTGCATTGGAGATTCGATGAATGACACTTTAAGTAACCAATATTTGAAATAATATACAAACAAATTACAACTTTTTTGTCATACAAAAATTCATTCATAAAATGCTTAATTAAAAAAGTTTAAATTCATGTATGATAATTTTTGTGTGTTTTTTTTGTTGTCCGTTGAGGGAAAAAAGGTTTTATTTTGTGGGAAATTCCGAGCGAAGTCCATGGCATCACTGCCGAGAAGTGATGCAAATACATTACTGCGTAGTATTGCAGTATAAAATTACAAGAGTCCGCCTTCATGATTGTTGCAGTTGTTATTAAAAATAATATTGTCGCTATTGTGTAATCAAATTAACAAAAATATAAATATTTGATAATTAAACTGAGGTCATTCGTATTGAAATTTTCGTAATCCGCTTCTTTCTGGCAGAAAAAAGTAAACAAAAAACAAGAAGTCTTCAGTGACGTCACGACAAAGTCACTGTTCACACGAAGGCGGCGGAATCTTTGTGTATAACCATTTTTGACGCATCAAGTGTGTAGCCTTGAAGTATGTGAAGTATTCTATGCCTGGGGGCTCTATAGTCCAACCGCGGCCTGTTAAAGTACATTTAGATGCGAACTGTGAAACTCGATTTGACATTTAAGCACAATTTAAATGGGAAATGCCATTTAATTGACGACTGTGAAACCGAACCTTAAAGTTTTATTCATCAAATCTCCAATGCAACACTGAGTGAAAATCTTTCTTGAAGCAACGAGCAACGTGCGACGAACAACGAATAATTCTCTCGAGTTCGTTGCTTTCGTTCAAAGGCAATGAGACATCAAAAAGGCAATGAATATTCACTGCCTTTGGTGTATATTCACTGCCTTTGGTGAATATTATGAATATATGTTTCTGGTGAGAGTGAACTTCGGAAGCATTCGCGTTGATGAGCCTAGTGCTTGCTTGCCTTTTCGGTATGTATGCGTAAGGCACATTCTCATTCATTTTTTGATAGTGTGGCTCAAAACTAGAAAAGTGAGCATTCATGCCGTTCACTGGTTCACACCAATCATCTTTGATATATAAACAAAAATAGCTTCGACCTAAAGCTGCCACCTTTAAGAAAATAACACTGCCACAAGACTACTGTTGCCACCTAACACTATTACGGTGGTGTATTAGATTTTCATATTACACTTTCCTATACACTGCATATATTCCCAGTACAACATTAAGGTCCGCACACATCAACGCGAAGTACCGCAGCGAAACTTACTCAAAAATGTTTCTTGCAAATGCGAAAATATATTTGTTTGAGGTGAGAAATTTCATAAAAACAAATAAAGATGTGAGTCATTTAAAAATTAAAATTCCCGAAAAAATTACTACAAAATGAAGAAATTGTAAAAGGGGAAATCAAAACTTAAAAAAATTTATATCTCGGAAAACAGATTCTTGCTACAATAAAAGATTCAGATTCGGTTTTAGTACTTCAAAATACATAATACGAAATTAAAAATTGGAAAAATCCAATGATTAAAACTCTGTGCAATAAAAATAATCGACAATCGGAAATAATGTTTAGCCGTAACAGGTGAAAACATTGTTAGGTGGCAACGCTAGGCCTATGACTGCGGCAGTCATAGGTTCAAGCCCGCCACCGGTCGTATTTTTTTTTAATCCATTGTTTGATATTCTTTTTTCTTTTTTTATTCTTTTTTTTTTAATTCTTTTTTAATGTAACAGTTCAACTTTACACAATTACATCATCCAACAAAATTTATTTCTATTCTTTACAAAATTTAATAAAAGTTCACATATTTCACAAATGATTATCATATCCCTATATATATTATAAAACTGAGTGTGTGTCTGTCTGTCTGTATGTCTGTCTGTTTGTCCCTCAATCACGGCTAAACGGCTGCACCGATTCTCTTGAAACTTTCAGGATAAACTCTATAGGTATCGACATGTAACATATGCGGTTGGGATTGGACAAATGGGCGTGGCACCTCCCATACAACACAAAATATGTCCACAAGGTAATTTTGTAACTATTGAATTGAATTTGAATAGAAAATTGAATAATAAATACGAAATTTAGCACGAAGTTGCATAATAACTTTTCCAAGCTTTATGCCAAATATGAGCATAATTGGACAAGGGGCGTGGCACCGCCCACACAACACGTAACTTAAATAACAGCTAATTAGGCAACTATTGGATATATTTTAATGAAATTTGGAATGGAGCTGTATAGTATGTTTTCCCAGATATGTGTCGAATATGGGAATAATTGGACAAAGGGGCGTGGCACCTCCCACACAACACATAACTTAAATACCAGCTAATTAAGCAACTATTGGATATATTTTAGTGAAATTTGGAATGGAGTTGTACTGCTATGTGTCGAATATGGGAATAATTGGACAAGGGGCGTGGCACCGCCCATACAATTTTCTACCCCATATCACGGCTTTACTGATTTTATTGAAATTTTAAGGTAAAATTGTGTTAGTAATGGAATTTGCAATAGGACATAAGAGGTTGGATTTGGACAACGGGGCGTGACACCTCCCATACAACAAAAAAAAATAATTTAAAAAGTAACTTAGTAACTATCGAATATTAAGTGGTCCATGCCACCAACTGCGCCCTTGCTCATTTGGGTGAATCATACCGGGTGGGATTACAACTGCCACCAATTGTGTCCTTGGACTTTTTTGGCTGAATCATACCGGGTGGGATTACAGCTGCCACCAAGTGCGTCCTTGGACATTTTTTGGGTGATTCCTACCGGGTGGGATTACAACTGGCACCAAGTTTCACGGGGGGAATAAACCATCAACTACAGCGCCATTGAAATTGTCGCAAATTCCTATATATATTTATTTTAAAAACTTAATCAACCCGTGCAACGCCGGGTATGTACACAGAAAAAAAAAAGATAGGTTAATCTAACCAAAAAACGTTGTAAAAAAACAATTTTTTATTTTATATGGAAAACACAAACAACAATTACAATTGTTGTGGTTAATCTAATCGTCAAAAAATTGTTAAATGATTTGCCAGCATGGTCGTATTTCGGCATATGATTCGCAATGTCATCGCTCGATGCAGAAATGCAACCATGCCGCAAATATTTCATAATTCTGAAACAGCATGACATTTAATACAAGAGAGAAAAATTATTATATATGGCTGTCTCGTTTTCGCTCTCAAAGCAACAAGTGCTGCATAATATATGAATAATTTATATTCGACACTTGACTCATGAAGTACTTGGTTCCATTAGTATGCGATACTATTATTGGTATTTTAGGGAAGTTTGTATGAAAATTGTTGGGTCGTAATAATAAAAACGTCTTAGAGCAATTGCTACGTGCATTTACTTTACTCAGAGATTTTATTTCAAATCAAAATTGAATGAAAATTATCGTAAAAATTATTAAGTATTCACAAGAAAGTATCCGGTTGTATCGAATACAAAAAAATCGAATTTTCGCAGCACTAGAAGATGGCGTCCAATTTGTTTACATTTTACATTTTTGATATTTCGAAAACAATTTTTAAAATCAAATTATGACTATGTTATAATTCATTATTAACAAATATTGTGATATTACGATTTTAAAAATTGTGCAGAATGTTTTTCAGCTCGTTTTTTCCAGGGAAAACATTAATTTCAATATTACAATATTATTGTAAACTTAATGAAATATTAAAATATTGCGTTTTGTGGAAGCGCGTTAGTTCTAAGTAATGAATATTATATATATTCGCAGTAGAAATGATGTTGCCCGACAAATTTGTGTACGAAATGTAAATTATCTCGTTTTAAAAGTCATGGGCTTACATTAAATTAATTTAAGCTTCATAAATATATTTCAATACAACACATCTACAGAAATACCAAACACATCAGCTATCTTTTTCTTGCATTCTTTTTCTAATATGTATCTATTTATTTTTTCGCTCAATTGGATAATTGCTTTCTCTGTCTTCCATAAAGTAATATACGAACAATTTTTAATTGTACGCCAACAAAATTTGATTGTACGCCAACAACTTTGAGTCGGTTCCATTTACAACGTTTCTTGGTTGCTGCATTTTTAATCGTCTTTTTTGGTTAGATTTACCTACTTTTTTTTTTGTGTGTAACAGCTAGTGTATATATAAATTATGGAGTTCACCATACGGCTTGGTTTACCTAACCGCCATTAGCTGAAATTATTTTATAGCTGGCTGTGGTCAGTTGGGTAGAGCTTCCGCTTTATCTGCGGCAGTCTTGGGTTCAAGCCCGCCACCGGTCGTATTTTTTTTTTAATCCATTGCTTGATATTCTTTTTTTAATCTTTCTTTTTTAATTCTTTTTTAATGTAACACTTCAACTTTACACAATTACATCATCATCTTACTATTCTTTAAAAAATTTAATAAAAAATTACATATTTCACAAATTTCTATAAAAAAAAATTACATTTAAATTTTAAAAACATAGACAATATTTTTGCATCTAAAATATATTTAGTAAACATTTAATTTACTAGTAATGAATAAAAGCCTAAACAATTGCGAAAATCGCCCAAAAAATTATGAATTTTCGCCCAAAAGTTGAAATGAACAATTGCTTAAAATATTGGGCTTTTGTTTTAGTAATACCCAAATTTTGGGCATTATGACCGTCTTCTAAACTGTCCTGAAGCCCAAAAAAATATTTTTTATATATTTTTTTTTACTGTAAAAAATTAAACGATGCATTTAAAGGTTTGCAATTTATGTCTGAATATGGAATGTGCACGAGTATTTCCGAACAAAAGGTTTACCGAACCACAATTTCATATCAAGTGTACCCGCCAAAAACCTTCATGTCTACGATTTTAATGAAACTTGGTGGTTTTGTTGTACTATCAGAGTACATAAATTGGGCAAAAGGGGAGAGGAAATATTGGCCGGTTGCCTAGATACAGGGTTGCCAAGTTTTGGGATGATTTTTTTGAGATTAATTGTAAGTCTTGTGAGTTCGCGATTTAAAAAACTTCGATAGACGTTTCTTATTAATTTTTTCTGTTCTTTCCAATAAAAATAACGTAATATTTTTAAAATAATTATTTATTTAATAAAAGGTAAATTTAATTTTTTTTTCACAAATTTCGGCATTTTTGGAATTTTTTGAAATAAGCTTAAACGAAAGCTGAGCTTTTTTCCTGTAGAATCATGTTTGGTATGGAATGGGATCTCTGAAACTTATAGCAAAAACTAGAATAAATACGAATTTAAAAATTTGTTGCATACTTTAGGGGGGACAAAAGAAAGTCGAAAGTATTTGTTGGTAGCTTTGGCCAAAGCCTACAACAACAATTAAATATATACAAAACGGCCTATAACAACAAAAATTTGCCATACTTATGAGTCAATTGAGGTATTGCGACCAACTTGCCAAGCGCGTCGGCGAGTGGGTCGCTGCTCAGCCGCGGAACGACGATGTTGGTGAAGGTCCGTTACTTTTTTCTTAGCTCTCTCTTGCCTCCCTTCGTTGATGAGGTAGAGACGTCATTAGGGAATCTTTTCTACAGAAAAGTACTGAAAAATTTCGACATGTGCGGAGAGAGCAATTTGTGCATCACTCATTGCGTGACCTATAATATATGGATTTTGGTCATTTACATTCCGAAGTGAATGGCGTATTGACGTGTTACAACAATCTACCAAGATTTAATTATGGAAAATGAGCGATTTTTTGTACCAAATTTTAATTTAAAAACTATTTTTTTTGTTTGAAATGGATGAAATTCCTATACAATTTGTCGGCAAATTGATAAAAATTTCACCCATATTCATTCAAATTTCAGCCATTTTCCATAATTAAATCTTGGTAGATTGTTGCAACAGGTCAATTAGCCATTCACTTCGGAATGTAAATGACCAAAGTCCATATATTATAGGTCACGCATTGCGTGACCACACAAGCCGAAGCAATTGCTCGAACTTTGACAATATTCATTAGAGCTCGTTAAATATAAATCAGTTGCATTTAAAGGGCGGGTACACCCAATTCAAAATATTCATTGTAGTAGACAATATTGAAAAATATAAATGTCTAACTTCAAATTTTGAAATAAAATTTGCACTGGCGACAGTGTCGATCATATAGTAGCGTCTTGTATTGAATCTGAGTAGAATCGCTCAGCTATACTGGATAGATAGATAGATTTTATTCATTCATATATATGTATACATATGTATTTTAAATAAATTAAAATCTCATTATTGACATTAACATTGTATGTTGTGTGTCGTTTTACAATTTTACTAATATCCTTTAAGGCATCAAAGATTGCATTTACATGATGTTTACAATATTTTTCTTAAATTTTATTTTAATTAAATTCATTTATTAATAAATTTCTGTAGTTCAGAGATAGGTACAAAAACTCATAAAGTGCTGTGTAATTTTTGCCATTGAAAATATCAAGAACTTCGGTGAAGGTTAATTCTCTCTTCCCAAGATAATTGAGTCTAGCAGTATTAAAGATTGGGCAAACCCCAATGAGATGATATATATTTTCAGTCTTAATCAAGTTACAAAGAGAACACGAACCCAGCGGCTCACTTCTGAAAGCTCTAGAATTTAAATCCAGCAAACCATCTCTTGCTTTGAAGATCAAGCTTATCATATGAGTCGATTTGTGTAATAAAAGTATTGGATGTTATCATGTTGAAGTTGTGAATATAAATCATGGTGTTCTGAATTTTTTGCACTGTGAATATGCTGTCGCAGTTGTTTGCTCTCAATAAGCGGAAGCAATTTATTTATATGTTCAGTGAGTGTATATGGCAGTCTGTTTGGCGGCAAGCTAAATATTTTTTTGATGTAATTCAGATGTAAATTAAGTGATTCTACAAATTGTGATTTCAAACCGGTTTCTAAATAGAGCATATAGTTTGCGTGTTCTTCGGTAGAAATAAAACCTTTTTAATTAAGTACCGAAATAGCTTTTCTACTTGATCGTACTGTTTATAACCCCAGATTTGGTCTCCATAGAACATAATAGATCTAGAAGCAGCATTAAAAATTTTTAATTTATTCGATTTCAAAATCTTTGGGTTATAAATGCAACCAAGCCAAGTGGCATTTATTGCATTTTTTGCAGTAGCAAGCTTCATCGAAATGTTTTCCAAAAGACAAGTTATATGTTAGTAGTACTCCTAAGTATTTATATTCATTAACGATTTCAATATTTCGATCACCCAAATGACTTAGATACTCTAGAACCTTGTCTAAAAATTAGAATTTTTTACTTACAGAGGTTCACGATAAGTTCCCACAGCTTACAGTAGTCATGAAGAGCGTCTATCATATTCTGTAGCATCTCAGGGGAAGAAGACAACAAAACAATATCGTCTGCGTACATCAGCACCTTGGCCGTTGTATCACCTATTTGTATGCCTCCGTGGAGTGAATCATGTAAATCATTTAAATACAAAGAGAATAGGACCGGGCTGAGCAAACAACCTTGTTTTACACCTTGGTTTACTGCAATTGAATTTGAGAGAGACTCTCCATCCCACACCTGGCTAGTAGTATCACTGTAAATCAAATTCATTGTTTGAACGATTTTGGAGAACAAACCAAATCTAGAAAGTTTGTAAAGGAGAATTTTCTTGGAATTGTGTCAAAAGCACAAGAGAAATCAACGAATACGCATACGTTTTCATTTTCTGTTTAAAATTTAAGTGAACTATACTTGATAGATTGAAAAGATTGTCAACTGTTGAGTAGTCTTTGCGGAAACCCGCCTGGTATTCATTTATAATATTGTTTTGGACTATCCAATCATGTATACGACTTAAAAGTATTCCCGTGAATATTTTGTAAAACGTATATAACAGCGAGATACCTCTGTAATGTGCAACATCGTTTACATTTCCCTTTTTAAACAATGGTACAATTATAGCTTTTCTAAAAGAAGATGGAATTTCGTTTCTTATGAAGATTCTATTGGAAATAAGAAGCACTTCCTCTAAGAAACAACGCGGATTCTATCCATACCAGGCACCTTATTTAGCTTACATTTTTTCAATACAAATAGAAGCTCTCTATACTCAAAAGGGCCATCTAGAAAAGGATCAACAATATTAGGCATCGACGACGATATAACCTGTTTTCTCTTTTAAACGCATAGCAAACACTAAAAATGGCTACTATAGTCATCAGATTTTAGCGAACTACCAATAATATGAACTGATTTTTTAAACGTATTAGCTAATTTCCACCAATCATTTGCATTCCTAATTGTATTCAAACGATTTATATTTTCATTTTGAAATAAAAGTTTTCTAGCCTTACAAATTTTCAGATATTGTGTTCTGCTGGCCACATAATCACTTCTAAACACTTCCAAACTGTGCTTTCTAAAGATATTAAGGTGACTTAACATTTGTTTACGAGCGTTTGCACATTGACAGTTAAACCAATTGTTTTTAGGTTCAAAAAACTTTTTCGAATACCAAAAACCTGAAGCCTCTTTAATTTTATTAATTGCAACAGCGATTTTATCATCAACAATAGAGTTACTCCAGATATACTAGGTATTCGAAGAAGCCTTGAGAAGTTCCGAATAATTGCGGGCATTTTTTGGGTTCCAGAACATCTTCTGTGGTAGTGATAGCTCTATGGACATGGAGTTGCTTGTTGCAGGTATAGAAAATCCTGTAATCAATTTCAACACATTAAACGAACTAATGCAATAATCAATAACAGAGCTGCCAGCACCACAACAAAAGGTGATATACTGTGCTTCTATACAACAAAAATAAATTGTGTGCGAGTAGAAACGGTCGATTTTCATTGAACTACAAGAAAATATACACACGTCATAGTTCGAGCAATTGCTTCGGCTTGTGTGGTTGTATATATAGTAGTTTAAACAAAGAATATCGTACCAGTGAGAAAAAGGTTACTGATGATCTGCTGTAGTGGGCAGTGGAATGCATATAACTTACTTTCTACCTGGCATACAATTTGTTGTTGTAAAAATTCGCAGTTTAACACATTTAAGTTGCACTGAGCTTGAACCCGACTATACACAATATTCATAAATAATTATTTTAAAAATATTACGTTATTTTTATTGGAAAGAAAAGACAAAAATCAATAAGAAACGTCTATCGCAGTTTTTTAAATCGCGAATTCACAAGACTTACAATTAATCACAAAAAAATCATCCCAAAGCTTGGCATCGCTGTATCTAGGCAATCGGTCAATATATCCTCTCCCCCTTTTGCGCAATTAATGCACTCTGATAGTACAACAGAACCACCAAGCTCATCAAAATCTCAGACATGAAGGTTTTTGGCGGGTACACGCAGAGAAAAAACATGGTTGACCCAATCATATTTTAAGGGGAACATATTCTAATAGGCGAAATGATTGCACCAACCATCCCAATGATTAAAAACTAAAATGCACATGATTGCAGCCAAAATGATTGCAGCCAAAATATACATGATTGTAGCCAAAATGTACATGATTGTAGCCAAAATGTACATGATTGTAGCCAAAATGTACATGATTGCAAAATAAAAATGTATATGGTTGCAGCCAAAATGTACATGATGGTTGCAATCATGTTAACCAATTTTTAGTTAACTTTCAATAAAATTTCAATATCCACTTTTTAATTATTTTAAATTGTATTATTAATATTTCAATGTAATATTAGTTGATTGTTATATTATATTTAAGAAATAAAAGTTCATATAAATTTTTCTATACTTACTTACGTTTGGCCGGGCCGAGATTTGAACCCGGAACACTTGGGTTGCTGACGAAGCAACGTGTAAATGCATACATATACTAATCACATGATATTTTCGTATTCAAGCCAATCATTAAATGATTGTCATTACCATTATTGAATATCCAATCATGTTAATTATTGCCTGCATCATATTATGATTTCTGAAATCATTCGCTTTGTCACCCCAACCATAAATGATAGCTACAATCATAATATTATTATAGCAAAAAATGTATGATCTCTGCGATCATGCTCCAACCATATGCGTGTACACTTGACATGAAATGCCCCATAATCTACTTTGGACATGTAAGTAATGTGAGTACCATTTGCATATAGTAGTTAGTTGGTAAATTGCGTTAAAGAAGAAACAACATTTTCTTATTTTGGGCGTTATGACGGCTGTTTGGCCGGCCATAACGTCCAAATTTTATTTTGGGCGTTATGTTACATATGAATATAATCTTACTTATTACGATTGATTTAAAATAAAATTCGAAAACGGCCATATCACCAATTTGTGATAAAGCCCAAATTTATTTGGGCTTTATAGCCATGGGCGATATGACCTGCCACCGAGAATAGATTAGACGAATTTAAAAAAATTTCCATTTTTGGAAATTATTCGTCCCTAAACACCATTGTATGCTTCTACTTCAGATGTAGTTCTTGATTGTTTTTTGAAAACAGTGAAATTAGCTGGCCCAATCTGTAAAATATGTAAAGCAAAAATACGGAACTAATATTGAACTTTTGTGATTTAAAATTCGATTGTTCGCACAGCCGAATACCTTACTTTGATTTATGGAACAAAATCTTGTTGGGTTGTATAATCTATCCATGTCCATGGTAATCACTAGACTGACAGTTATTTGAGGAAATGGCCCAATTTAGTGAATTCGGACCAACCCCTAGAGCTACGCTACTAGATGTGTACAATAATGTTAAACAAAAAAATGTATTTCTCATTCTGAGAAATTCTGCTTCCCTCAGACATAAAAACGACGTCAGTGAAGTTTTGCGTAGATCGGACCACTTTTGATAAAACGAAAATGTTTTAAAATTGAACGATTTTTTTTTAAATAGAGCTTTGTACAGATTTGTTCAATTTTAACGCATATGTACTTTTAAAAATTTTTTTTCAAAATGAGAAAATTTTATTCAATTAATTATTTTATTTATTTATATTTAGTTAACTTTTTATTTTCTCAAATTTGAGACCGGGACTCGAACCCACGCCTACGGAGTATGGATGGCGTGCTGAACGCTTACTGGTTGGTCTACTTTAACATTATTTAACAGAGTCTAACAGGTCTATTCTAGCGTAGTATCAATAGTCACCACATTTGATACAATTCGGTATTCTGAATGATTTCAAAAATCTCTTTCAGTATCTATTGTCATAAAAGTTGTGATATGGTAAATAGGTCATCACAAATGTACATATCTGTCACAAAATAATAAATTTTCCGAAAAAAGTTAAAATTGGTATGGAAATGCATTTTATTTTCTTATTTTCCAATTACTTTTACGATTTCCACAATAGTTCTCTTGATATAGCTACTTTGTAAGAATCCCGAAATTCCAAAAACTGCATTACCATCAAAATGCACATCGCATGATTGTGTTTAGGTATATTTAAAAATTAAAAAAAAGTATTTCAGCTCGTTTTAAAAAGATTTGTTGAAAGAAGAAATCGTGCTTTTGGCACGGGTATTTTAAAAACGGTTTAAGGTCGATTCAGTCCAAACAAACAACAAATAAATGTTAAAAAAAAAAAAAATATGTTCAATAACGATTAACAATTAAAATTTTCTAGTTGTTTGTTTGTGCTGAACTTTCACAGTTGCACATTTTTTAATTTGTCCAGTATATGGGATAACTTCTCCAGCGCCTGACTCATTGCCGCAATACTTTGGTCGAGCTGCTGCAATTAAGGTATTCAATCCCGGGATCCCGGACGTTTTCTCAATCCCGGAAACCCGGGATTTTGAGTCCGGAATCTCGGGATTCAAAAATTTATTTTTTAGCATTGTTTAAGATATTTTTTACGGTTTTCCACAAAAATTCAGCCTAGCATATACTTTCAATCTAATTAGTAAATACAAAAATCCCAATTTTGTAGATTTATTGCTATACACACAAAAAAATTAACAACATTTTTGGCAATAACGACTATTAAAAAAATTCTCATCGATATGAATAAAATTAAAAAATTTTAACGATTTTTAACATTGGTGTATTCTTTCTCGCTATAATACTAAAACTACTGAAATTGAGTTTTTCGTGTTTAGCATGAAATGGAGTTGGCAGAATTTATGATTATATTCGGATTCAACTTCATTTAACACGTAAAATGTCCAATTTGTTCGATCAGTGTAATTTAAAATTAATGGCGCATGTTCATAGTCAGGGCCGTAGCCAGGAATTTATTTCGAGGGGGTGGGTCAAAAAAAAAAGTAACGAAAAATACCAAAAAGTAACACTACCTGACATCAAAAAAAAATGGGGTAACCCCCACTAATTTCTTATGTTAATGATTTAAAAAAAATATTTTGTGGTCACACAAACAGTTCATATAAACTTTTCTAATAGTTAAATTTTAAAGGTTACATTAGTTCAATCGCCAGGTAGAGGGGGAGATGGTTAAAAGGATATTCGGGCAGCTCACTTGGTAGCACCAAAACAACTGACCCAGAGCCCACCACGTGGAGGTGGCTGCACATCGGGCTCCACCCACGTTCTACCCAACCAACCAACCATATGAAGGACGTGTATATTACGACTTAGCGCCTTTAAAGACGCTCACAAAATTTCCCCTTACTGTCGCATATGCACGCAGAGAAAAAACATGGTTGACCTAATCATATTTTAAGGGGACCATATTATGATTATCGTAATGATTGCACCAACCATCCACATGATTGGAAACTGAATATGTACATGGTTGCAGCCAACCATTCACATGGTTGGAAACTGAACATGTACATTAGACCGTATCACCTTATAGGGGGAAAAAAAAAATTAACCGCACACCATCCAATTTGAAGCATATTTGGAAGGAGATTCCGGAAAAAATTTTCTTTTTTTTTTGGCCGACTTAATTCGATTTTACTTTAATTTCTTTAATTCATGTTGTAGAAGTTGAGAAGTTGAAAAAGCAAACATTCCAATGTATACATTAGAGTACATTATGGTTGTACTAACTGAGATCTGGTAGGTAAGTACTAGAAGGGTGTACTTGAGGGCAATGACGTATGAGGCATTTTTGTAGGTCTCCTGGAGACAACAATTTTGATATATTATACTTTAAAATCGGATCATAAATCGGATCATAAATGGTGACAATATGATGAAATATGTCAATGCGCTACCCCTACGTTCGGTAAAAATATTAATTATATTTTTTATAAATAGTTCTAATGGTATAATCGGTATACTTCCTTTGCAAGAGTTTAATGATTTTTCGAGAGCTTTAATTTTCTGCACTTGGAATGGTACATTAGGGTGGTACTAACTGAGATCTGGAGGGTAAGTACTAGAAGGGTGTACTTAAGAGCAAGGACCTCTGAGGCATTATTGAAGGTCTCCGAGACAAAAATTTTGATATATTATACATTAAAATCGGATCATAAATAGAGACAATATGTCGATGCGCTACCTCTACGATCGGCCAAAAAAAAAAGAAAATTTTTTCCGGAATCTTCTTCCAAATATGCTTCAAATTAGATGGTGTGCGGACAACTTCATTTTTTCGAGACGGTCTAATGTACATGCTTTCAGCCAAAAATATACATGATTGTAACCATTACACACAGAAAAAAAAGTCATATTGCCAACAATTTTATACTTAATCTCAACAACTTCTGTTGTCATTTCATGCCCAACAACTCAACATTGTTGTATCAAAAACAATGTTGTTTTTCAAGTTTTTCTACTCTTGATTCAACAGTTTTTCTATTTGGCACAAATTGTGAAATTGTTAATTTAATAATCAATAAAAAGCTACTTTTTTTTGCTATTTTTATTATTACATTAAGGGAGTTCACAAAGGTCATAAAGTCATATTGTTGTATAAATATACAATAGTCATAAAAACGTTGTTGCTTTTTTCCATACAAAAAATTTTACGACCAATAAAACTCAGCAAGCTGTGTTTTTCGACTCTCAGTACGGGGATCAAATCCCCGTTCCGGAAAAAGTTTTTTTATTTTAATTTTTTTTTATAAAATTGTAAACCACAGTTCCTTCAAGTAACTTATTTAACATTCTTTAACTTATTTTCAAATTAACATTACCATTTCAAATAGATACCTTTTCACACTGAACTGGATTTGAATACCGGACCTTCGGATCTTGAGTTTATCACTTTACCCCCTGTGCTACTGCGCTTCATAGATTCATGTCGTCCAAAGTCAATCTGAATTTGAAATCTAAAAATTTCTATTTAAAAAAACTTTTTTCAATTAAGACGAGATTCGAACACGGGACCTAAAGTTTATAAGTCCCGCATCTACACGCTGTGCCACACGCTGTGTACAAAAACAAATTTGTTTTGAAATTCAAAAATTTCTTCTGTTTATTTTTAAATTTTCCATTCTGGTCAAATATTTTTTTATTTTGGAATATATCTCATTTGTGTAAATGTGTGCGTTTTGCTTCGAAAATTTTTGCCAAAACCAAATTTTTGTGGGATGATAGTATTGTATGTAGGAGTAAAACCCTAGCTGGGTTTTCATTAGTATGAACTGTTTAGCGGTTGAACTGATTTAGATAATCCAGTAATCTTTTTTTTTTTTTAAAGGTAATTTCTTGATCTTTCCTCCAGTTTTAAGGAATTGAAAATCGATCTAGGAGTTGTTGAGAAATGGGAATTTGAACGTTGCACTTTTGAATTTTTTTTATAAAAAAAGAAATACAAAACAAATAAAAGTATAAAAAATTAAAACGTTCAACGTTCAAATTCCGTTTTCTAAACAACTACTAGTTCGATTTTCAATTCCTTAAAACTGGAGGAAAGATCAAGAAATTACCTTTCCAACAGAAATAAAAATATTACGGGATTATCTAAATCAGTTCAACCGCTAAACAGTTTTTACTAATGAAAAGCTGTAAAAATGCATTATGACGTCTAAAAAAAAAGGGGGTGAGGTGGAGCAAAACCTAGCTAGGGTTATACTCCCACATACAATACTATCATCCCACAAAAATTTCGTAGAGGCCCTAAAAAATTTGCTCAAATTGGTGCACAGTGTAATCAACAACGAAAACAGTTTTGATGACAGTTTTTCACACTTGGCGTAAAGATAAGTTCTCAAATACTCTTAAGTTAGATTTTCAAGAATAATATTCTTATGGCAACCATTTTACCTTTGAGTGAAAAACTTTATTATAGTTTTCAGTTTAAAAGTTTTTGAACTTTTGTATGAAGAGCGCCGCATTTGCAAAAAGTATTTGGATTAAAACAATGATATCTTAATACAAAGATATCATTGTTGGCGGTAATACTTTTTCGTTAAAATTTTTCAAGAGCTTGAAGTATTCGTTTTGACCACATAATAGTTACCATAACCATTATGTGATCAATAAACCCCACTTTTTAAGTTTATATATATTTTATTTATGTATTTAGTAAAAATTAAATTAAAATTGAATAATCACAATAAGAATAAATTTACATTTAGAATGAATATCAATTGTTATAGAGAATTTAATAACGTTAACGGTTAGACAAAGAATGCAAAATTAATATAAAACCAAAAGCGTGTGGAACTTAACATACATACATTACGTTAGCATATTTGATGCTGTTCCCATGGGGACAGCTTGGCGAGAGAGAAGAGTTGACCGAATATATCTGTCAAGAGCTTCGGGACCGATGACTTTGGCTGAGGCTTCCGTGACTACCCTGCAAGAAACAACTGACTCCCATCTTAATGGATCTATAGGGTATACAGCCATTTTATAGGTTCAATGGGTGAATCAAGCACTTTTAGAGCTGTAGATTGGTTTCGAACCATACACAGGTATTGCAGAGGTAGTGACTTTCAAACAAAACTCAGTGATTTGTGCTTGGCTTCGTTTCGTTTATCTTTCAGAGAAGATTGCCGAACAAAAACCGAGTAATCTGTGAGTAAACCAGTTTTTCAATCAGTTGTTATTTGTGAAGCGAATTAGAAGGTGGTTTCGTATAAAAATAATATCAGACAAAATTAAATAAAGTAAAATTTAATAAAAATGTGAAAAATAAGCAAAATTATGAAAAAGGATATTGTGAGTGATTTAATGCTAACATAAATTATTTTCAAAGCAAACTATATTTTTGTTGCACGCCTGTGCGACATAAATACAAAAGCAACGATTTCGGTTTTGGCGTTCGAGTATTAAAATCAATGCGTACAGTATGGTCAATGAGTGAAAGAATAGATTTTTATATTTATTTTACCAAGTAGTAAATTTGCCCGTGCCATGCATGGGAAAATAAAGCACTAATTTGAAAAATTAAATGATTATTAAATATATTGTGTATATTTAGATGAAAAAATATTTTCTATGTTTTTATATGTAATTTTTTTTTAAAGAAATTTGTGAAATATGTGAACTTTTATTAAATTTTGTTTGATGATGTAATTGTCGCGTAATGTGTAAAGTCGAACTGTTACATTAAAAAAGAATTAAGAAAGAAAGATTAAAAAAAGAAAAAAAATATGAAGCAATGGAATTAAAAAAAAAAAAACTACGCTTGAACCTATGACTGCCGCAGTTATAGGACGAAGCTCTAACCAACAGACCACAGCCAGCTATAATGTCATTTCAACTAATGGCGATTAGGTGAACTCCATAATCTATATATACATATAAAAATCATTTGTGAAATATGTGAACTTTTATTAAATTTTGTAAAGAATAGAAAGAAATTTTGTTTGATGATGTAATTGTCGCCTAATGTGTAAAGTTGAACTGTTATGTTAAAAAAGAATTTAAAAAAAAGATTAAAAAAAAGAAAAAAATATGAAGCAATGGAATTAAAAAAACAAAAACTACTCTTGAACCTATGACTGCCGCAGTTATAGGCCGAAGCTCTAACCATAAAATAACTTCAGCTAAAACGATATAGTTCAGCAAGCTGTATGGTGAATGTGTATATACACACAAAAGTAACAAATATAGCTTTGATTTACCATTATTTTTATTGCAAAGCGATATAATCATTGGATTTTTTCAATTTTTATTTTCGTATTATGTATTTTGTCGTACAAAAACCGAATCTGAATCTTTTTTTGTAGCAAAAATCTGCTTTCCGGGATATAAATTTTTTAAAGTTTTGATTTCCCCTTTTACAATTTCTTGAGTGACTTCTAAGAAAGGTGTTCATTTTGTAGTATTTTTTTCGGGAATTTTAATTTATAAATGATTCACATTTTTCTTTGTTTTTATGAAATTTCTCACCTCAAACAAATATTTTTTATTCGAATATCGCATTTGCAAGAAACATTTTTGAGTAAGTTTCGCTGCGGCTGCGGTATTTCGCGTTGGTGTGTGCGGACCTTAATGTTGTACTGGGAATATATGCAAATATGAAATGTAATGTAATAGGAAAGTGTAATATGAAAATCTAATACACCAACGTAATAGGTGAAAATAAAGTTAGGTGGCAACGGTAGACTTGTGGCAGTGTTATTTTCTTAAAGGTGGTTTTGTTTATATGTGAAACATGATTTTTTGTGTCGGTATATACATGAAAGCGTTTTGCATACAGCTTGCTGAAGTTAATCGATATTAGCTAAAGGTATTGTATAAGTCAAATTGGCTTTGGTGATAAAGCGTTTGGTTGGCTTCTTCATCTTACTTACAATCGCTGCGTTGTGGGTTCGATTCCACACCAGGGCGGCTAACATTTATAAAAAAAATATATGTGTGAATATATTGTAAGTGACTCTGGTTCCTTCTCACAACCGCAGCGTCTTGTGGACCGAACCATCAGAATGACTAACATTAAAAAAAAAAGGTTAACAACTTAAAAATCTTAAGTGAAGTTGTGAATTTTGAATTGGTTAGCGACTGACAGACAGACAGACAGAAAGACAGACAGAAAGACAGACAGAAAGACAGAAAGACAGAAAGACAGACAGACCTGGACATAAATATATATATTAATTTAACATTTTTACATATTTTTGTTTATAATTTTTTTAATTTTTAACATTTTTTCCTTTTTTTACAGTTTTAAAATATTTTATTTTGTGATTTTTTCTTAAAATTTTTAATTTTTTACTTTTTTTTGCATTTCATATTTTTATAATTCTTTATTTTCAGATAATATTTTGGAAATCAATGTTTTTTTGTTACAAAAATAATATATTTATACAAAACAATATATACAAAATAAAGTGGTACTTAAAAAAAACTAAGATTGAGTTTTTTTTTGCGAAAAAAGTTTTTTAATTTACTGAACGCTAGTATGGAGCTAAGTCGTAGTAACTGGTTTTTAACTGGCTACAAGTATTGTATAGGGGCCAATTTTCCACCGCTAGGAAAGAGCTAGATTGTAGTGGCTACTTCCGAGCTGACCGGAGGTAATGCAGAGGTGGCAGCTGGTAGCTTCCTCCAATGACAACGCCATGTTAAATTCGCCACTACACCACATGTGAAAGAGATTTGGGTGGAACCAGTACCCCCTACTGCATAGATAGTTCGGAACTATTTTGGAACTAGACCGGTTTCTTGCAGGGGTAACTTCACAGTTTTCTCCATAGCATCAGTGTGGCAAGGAAAAGCCGTGAAGTTCCATTCAGGTTCTGTATAATCATTTGCCTTAAAATTAACTTTTTTGTAAATATTGTACCTTACTTGAGACCCTAAAACACTTTCTTGTTCCTCGTTTGATTTCAAGGTTTTCTCCAGGGCATCTCTGCGAACGTGAAGCCTTGGATCCGTTACCATTTGAAGCAGAATACACTGGTTGACAAAACTGAACTTTTTGTGTATTAAATGGACTTGATGGACAAATTCTTATGTATTTTGACACGCTGCACGCCAAAAATTACCTCTTTGTGATTTTTATACTGTAACTTTAAAATGGATACATTGATTCTACAAATTTTAAAAGATTTTTAAAGAACATTGTTAGCTATACAACTTTTGTATCTTTTATGGTTTTTAAGATACAAGAGCTCAAACGCAGAAAATACAAAAAATGTGTCAATTGTTGCCCTTTTAAAATTACGTAACTTTCCTTGTAATGGAAATTCATTTTGTTAAATGAGAAACTATAACTTTTTCTTATGTATTTTTTCACGCTGAATCCGAAATATAATTTGTACCACGCATAGTTTTGAAGTTATACTCAGTTATTTACTATCATCCTTATCGCTATCATTATCTGAATCTCTTTCCGTGCTTGATATATCCAGAGTATTATCTACTACGACAGGTTCGCTGCATAGCAAATTCAACACTTCAGGTGGGAGTTTCAAGCGTTGTCGTTGTTGCATGCGTTTACTAAGGTCATTGCTGGATATTAAAGGATCTGATGTATCCAATGCCCTAGTAAAAACATCTGTTAAATTTTATGTGCTACTGGTTTTTCGTGCATGATGGAGCCTACACTCAAAGAATTTTTTCGTTCGTAAGAAACGGAAAATTAGACAAACATATATTCGTTTGTTGTTTCGTTTGCGACCAACGTTTAAGTAACTAACAAAAATTTCATCTCAGCCAAGATTAGAATGCGGGACGTTATGTTTATAAGTTGCGCACATACACGCTGTGCCACTGAGCTACTTTCATTTTGGTCGATTTTAACAATGTAAACGTTTAATAGAAATTAATTTGCAGCACTTTAAAAACGTTTCCAATAAAAGTAAAATGCAAAATGGAAACTTATTTAAATTGTCGCAATTTATTTATTATTTGCGGCAAAACGACTTAATTTGGAGCAAATGTTTCAAAAGTAGTATATTTAAAGATTTGTACAGTTTATGTCTGGATTCAGCTTCATCTTCCCCCAAAACTCCTAGTGGCAGTACTGAATTTTCTATTATTTGTCTGGAATGTATAAAACTTTATGAACAGTTGTTGAACAGTTGGCAACCATGGATACTTTTGCACTATTATGTGAGCCGTTATAAAGCAGTAGCTTTCAAATGTTTCTAAATTTATTTGAAGTTGACAAGACAAACAAATGAGAATAACTTTTAATTGAAAAATTAAGTCAATATCAACTCCAGGGATTTCTGAAAATATCGAGTGTTGTTTAAATGTACGGCGAGCAGTGTTTCCATCGTTTCTACTGCCTAAGCCTCCAGATCTAGGTTTGTCATCATCTAAAATTCCACCCGGCATAATTCACCCAAAAAATGTCCAAGGAAGCACTTGGTGGCAGTTGTAATGCCACTCGGCATGATTCAACCTAAAAAATTACCAAGGACGCACTTGGTGGCAGTTGTAGCTCCACCCGACACGATTTATCAAAAAAAAATATCCAAGGACTCACGTGGTGGCAGCTGTAATCCCCACCCTATATACAAACAATTTTCAAGGACGAACTTTGTTGGCAGCTATAATCCCACCCGGCATTATTTACTCAAAAAATGTGCAAGGACGGTTGACATGAACCATTCAATATTCGATGGTTACTAAGTTAAATTTTTATTACATTTTCTGTTGTGTGGGAGGTGCCACGCCCCGTTGTCTAAATCCAACGTCTTATGTCCTATTGCAAATTCCATTACTTACACAATTTTACCTGAAAATTTCAATGAAATCATTAAAGCCGTTTGACCGTGTATGGGCGGTGCCACGCTCCTTGTCCAATTATTCTTATATTCGACACATAGCAGGGAAATCATACTATACAACTCCGTTCCAAATTTCATTAAAATATATTCAATACTTGCTTACTTAGCTGTTATTTAAGTTACGTATTATATGGGCGGTATCACGCCCCTTGTCTAACTATACCCATATTTGACACATAGCTTGGAAAAGTTACAACTTGTCTTTATATATTCAATATTCAATTGAAATTTAATTCAATAGTTACTTAATTATATTGTCAACATATTTTGTCGACAGTCTCATATACCCTTTGTTGCATGTCGATACCTATAGAATGTATACTGAAAGTTTCAAGAGAATCGGTACAGCCGTTCAGCCGTAATGCTGGAACAAACCGACAGACAGACACACAATCAGATTTATAATATATATAGCACTATGGGATAGAATACAATTCTATGTGGACACAATTTAAGCTGTGGTTTGATATAAGGACTGTACCGAAAAGAAACTGCACACCTTGATGTGCTTATAAAATTAAGACTTTTAACTTTTTTTGTGAAATTGTATTAAAAAGCAATCTACTTTAATTTACATTTAAAGAAAAAAGTTATTCTCTTAATTTTTGCCGGATTTTGCGTGTTGGTCCCTTTTTTAAATTCCGCACAACTGCTTCAGTAACGGTACTGTTTGTCTTACGCAAGTTTTTTTGAAATGGTTTCACGTCACTAGCAACTCGACAATTTTTCATCAAGTTTCACTTGACAATAGCTCAATATCTCTCTATTGGGCGAAATTACGGAGCTTTTAGTGGGTTATCTTAATTTGCGTTATTTTAAGATATTTCCCTCTAACAAAGCCACTGGAACGGGAGTGACTTCTAGTAGTTAAATCGTTTATCATTGCGTTTATCTAAAAATAGTATAAGGTGGCTCTATAGAAACTCTTTCTTGTAAATATCGGAAGATATAGTGCCCATTGTGAAAAATTTATAATTTTAAGGTGGTCCGTGCAAAAAGCCCTTTCAGATAAGATCTTTCCCGCCACATTTTTCTATTCCAATTGTTGATACTGACTGGGCCGTCTCTCTCTTTTATGTAAAATTGGGGACCTGGTAATGTTCTTGAGTCCATTGTAACAACCGTTTCATCATTCATTGTAATGTATTCAACTGCATCTCGAAACAAATGGTCGTTCAATTTTCGAAGCCTTGTTATCCCGACTTTCACTTGTCTTTCACTTTTGTTTGGTACTTTTGGTTTTTTATAGGTATTCACATTATGGATTTGCTTTACTCTTTAGACCATATAGGCACTGGTTCCAATTTTTTTTGTCAAATCTCAAATTGATATTAAATTATTTTTGATTATAAAGGTTAATATCTTTTAATCAAATTCCTGATCTCTTGGACCCTTTTTTCTTCCAAATTTCGGCATATATTTGAGAGAAGAGGTATCTCTGAACTTGTTGTAATATTTCTGACACCATTTAAACTAACTTTGTAGCGTTTCGTCGAATATCTGTACGAAATTCCTCTTTTTGTGAAGTAATTGTGCAGAATTTTTTTATTTCTCCGAGTTGTTATACAAAAACCATTTTTTTTTACTTAATATTTTATTTATTGGAAATTTCTATTTACTTAGAACTAACAATAATTTTTAACGATGCAATTCAACAATTTAATTAACATTTGAAAGTACTAATTCTTGTTGCCCTAATCCAATGATTTGGGCAACGTTATGCAGTTCTCGGTGGTTATGGCGGCATCAAATTGGTTTTAACATGCCGGCATAGTCGGAAGCGACGAGGGTTCCGGGGCTATCTTATCAACTGCAATAGAATGGTTACGCTTTAGACGTAGGAGTCGGGTGGGTCTAACCAAATTTCTAGCTAGAATATTTCGATGTAATTTCAGCTAATCTGCATACTTTGTTGTACGTTTAGGGATCTCTTCAGATATTTTCGGTATTTGCAAGTCTCTGTGGATGAGTGCAATTATTATGTACCATGGTGCTCCCACGATTTGTCGCAGAATTTTCGATTGCGTTCGTTGGAGTTTCTCAACATTTGACGGAGATGCTGTTGGCCAGAGTTCAATCCCATATGCCCATATGAGTTTAATAACACTTTTGTATAAAAGGATTTTATATGTTGTGTTGAGTCTTGATTGCTTCGAGAGTAGCCAATTGAGTTCGAGTTTTTTTAATTTGATTTGTGTAATTTTAGAGTCGATGTGTTTTTTCCAGGTGAGTCTGCGATCAAGAAGCATACCAAGATATTTAGTTACAGTACATTGTGGTACACTGAACCAAAAAAGTAACAAAAATACATGAAAAAATTCATTGTCCCAATGAATAAATCATCGATTTTGATCCAAAGTTTGCGTTCATTGGTTCAATGAATCTCTGTTCATTGGGACAATGAATATTTTCATGGATCCATCTACTATTCTCAATGAAATCTTTCATTGAATCAAGGTACGCATTCATAAAATATATGATGTTGTCCATACAAAATAGGAAAATATTCATTTGGTCAATGTAAACAATTCATACTGCAAAGGAAAGATTCTTACAAAAAAATCCTAGGGCTATGATCTATACATACATATCAAGAAACGCATTCATTGAGCCAATGAAAGCGTGCATTGATTTCGAATGAACAATTTCTTTTCTCCCATGAATCTGTTCATTATGTGAATCTAAATAATTCATGGTGCCAATGAATTCATTCATTGATTTCGAATAAACTATTTCTTATCACCAATGAATCTGTTCATTACGTGAATGTAAATAGTTCATGGTGGCATATTTTTGGTTTACCTAAAAATATAAATAAAATTAAAAAAATGATATGTATTTGGAATTCAAAAATGTTTATTCAATTCGAAAATATGCCACCTTGAACTATTTAAATTGTTAATTTATAAGTAAGTAAGTAATAATTTATATTAAGATGCAATTGTAAGTACAAAGAATATGTATATGCAAAAAATACAAAAACATGTGTAGGTATTTGAATTATAATAGATTTGTGGCTATACATACATATGGAATGCACATTAGACCGTCTCGAAAAAATAAAGTTGTCCGCACACCATCTAATTTGAAGCATATTTGGAAGGAGATTCTGGAAAAAATATATATATTTTTTTTGGCCGATCGTAGAGCGCATCGACATGTTTCTTCATATTGTCACTATTTATGATCCGATTTAAAAGTATAATATATCATCTCGAGGAGACCTATAAAAATGTCTCAGAGACACAAATTTTGATATATTATACTTTAAAATCGGATCATAAATGGTGACAGTATGATAAAATATGTCGATGCAATACCTCTACGATCATGTAAAAAAAAAAAAAAATTTTTCGGAATCTCTTTCCAAATTTGCTTCAAATTATATGGTGTGCGGTTAACTTTTTTTCCCCCCTACAAGGTGATGCGGTCTAATGCACATGCATATTTATTTTTATAATTATTTCAAAAATTCAGTTAAAATAAATGCTTTTGAAGACTTATGGTTTTTTTAGAAGTTTTAATTTTATAAAAGACGAAAATTGGCAACATGCCAAAGGATACTCTAAGTCGAATAGGTGGAAACACCTGAAACATACATCTACAGATCTCAAAAAACTTGTAAATACAAATTGAACACCGTCCAAATATACATAAAAATTTGAGAATGTATCGAAGCTTTTATCGCCAAAAGCAAGAATGAACGGCTGAATATTCTCCGACTTGTAACTGTTAATTTTTAACTGCCAATATGAACAACAACAATAGGAATACAACGCCGTTGTCAACTAGACAATTTAAGTGACGAGCAACTTTGTGGGAGAGGGAGGCAACTTATATTTTGGTTATTAACTGTACACTCTCTTTTGATGCGGTCGCAAAAAAACCTCCACAAAAAGAAAAAAATACACGAAAACATTACATTTAAATGAATACAAAGTGCTCGAAAAAAACAACAAAGTGATCCTTTTCACTTTGCACGCAGTCGGCATCGTCGGAGCCGCTGCATAAATCTATAAAACACAATCAAAACTATAAAATAAATTGCCAAAAAATGGGAATAGAACATTCTCCTAAAAAATCGAACGCGTCTCTCACGTCGAACTCAGAAGAAAGTGCGAAAATGACACAAAAACAAGAAAGTGCGCAAAAAATTATGTGTCTCCGATTGCCCCCGATATCGTGACGCTCTCCGTCCATCATTGCACAATGCAACGCTCTCTAAGAACACCGTATCTCTGGGGTTGCCAAACACTCCCGTTCAACAGCCTATACACGGTGGATCTCTCACGCCGGTTCTCTCCCGGAGCCAACAATGTGTTACCCCAAACACACACACAGGAAACTCTGTTTCGCCTTTTGTTCTCGAAATTCCATATCAGCACAACATGCAAATTCTCCTTTGCATTACTCCCGCTCAGAACATAAATGAGCAAAAAAAATATGTCGATAAACCTAAAACAACAAAACTTCAAAGTAACTCCATCTCTAGAGAGCACAATATAAAGGCAACGGCAGCGCAGACAGGCATTGACGTCTACTTCAAACGAAGAGGTTCTCCTACCGGAAATATGAATTCCTCAAAAATACAAAAGACTAATCCCAAAAAGTCTATTGAGTTAGGCAAAACCGATTAGCCATTCTTGCCGAAACAAAGAGTTCAGACCCGATTCTGAAAGTTCAAAAGCCTCGCGAAAAAAACTCAAATCCTCTCATAACAAAACTTTCTCAAATTATTGGTGATCACACATTTCATGTAATCCCCATTCTTAAAGGAAGAATTCATGAGACTAAAATTCAAATCTATAGCGAGGCAAATTATAGAAAAATTACCGAATCCTTCGATAATTCAAAAAAGAGCTATTACACATATCAGCTCAAAAGCTCCAAAGGTCTCTCTGTTGTCCTGAAAGGCATTGACTCGTTTGTTGAATGCAATGAAATCAAAAGCGCTTTAATCGAAGAGCGCTTCCACGTTAAATCCGTTTTTAACATACAAAATCGAGATAAAATTCCTCAACCACTATTTCGAGTGGAACTGGAATTTGATCCAAAGTCCCTAAAAAAGGGGGAATCTCACCCAATTTACTGACTGCGGTATCTCCTCCATCGCAAAATTACAGTGGAAAAGCGTATTGCACACTTCCCAGCGTGTGCGTAATATGTGGCGATCTCCACCCCACAAACTTGTGCAAAAAAACTAAAAAGGATGCAAATGTTAAAAAATGCAGCATTTGCGGTGGCAACCATACAGCAAACTATAGAGGCTGTCCCATCTACAAATCCTTCAAAAGCAAGGCTATTCCCAAAGCTGATGCTTTCCCCCTAAAACAGGATTTAAGAAAAATCTCAACAAATCCCTTACAATCCAATGTACCTACTTATGCAAATCCCATTATAAATCAAGGCGTTTCCTACGCTAGCGCTTTAAAACCATGAATTATTTAAAAATATCATTTTGGAATGCAAACGGCCTGTGTCTTCACAAACTAGAACTTCTCGAGTTCTTGAAAGAGTCCAGCATAGACGTTATGCTAATTTCTGAAACTCACTTCACTGAAAAACACTTTTTCAATCTACCTGGATATAGACTCTATGACACAAAGCATCCAAGCGGAACCGCTAGAGGTGGTTCCGCTATTCTCATTAAAAGTCGAATAAAGCATTATGCTCTACAGAATTATTGCACAGAATACATTCAAGCGACAAGTATTTCTCTCGATGAATACTTAAAAGACCTAACATTAACAGCTATATACTGCCCGCCCAGACACAAAATAACTGAGCAACAATTCCAGACTTTTTTCCATTCTCTTGGTCCAAAGTTTCTCGTTGCCGGCGACTTCAACGCCAAACTTACATACTGGGGCTCTCGCCTTATATATCCAAAGGGCAGGCTCCTGTTGAACACTGTCAACAGACTAGGCCTTGACGTTGTCTCCTCTGGCACGCCAACTTATTGGCCAACTAACAGTCGAAAAACTCCCGACGTCATTGACTATGCAGTATTTAAAACTGTAAGAAGGAGCGAATTGACTATAGAATCTTCTCTAGATCTCTCATCAGACCATACGCCTACTATTATCACAATACAGTACATCCATAGCTCTGAGGTCAACCCACCAGATAAATTGACTAGTAAACTCACAAACTGGCTCAAATATCGGAAGTATATAAGCTCTCACATTGACCCAAATGTGTCTCTAAAAACGAAAAACGAAATAAGCACAGCTGTTACACCCAGAGGAAAAATCGTGTCAAATTAAATAATTTTTAACCAATTTTGTGGGTAATATTTTTCAAACCGATCTTTCAGGTTGTTTTATCAAGATGCTATTGTTCAAAATGACACTCTCCTATATGTGTACGTGTACATGTGAAGAGGTTTGTCATTAAACTGGGAAAACTGGTAAATATACGTTCATACAAGTCATTGCCGGTAGCTCAGGGAAGTTTTTAATTTATTTTTTTTATAAAATTGTAAACCGCAGTTCCTTCAAGTAACTTATTTAACATTCTTTAACTTATTTTCAAATTAATATTACCATTTCAAATAGATTCCTTTTCACACTGAACTGGATTTGAGCGCCGGACCTTCGGATCTTGAGTTCATCACTTTACCCTCTGTGCTACTGCGCTTCATAGATTCATGTCGTCCAAAGTCAATCTGAATTTGAAATCTAAAAATTTCTATTTAAAAAAACTTTTTTCAACTCAGACGAGATTCGAACACGGGACCTAAAGTTTATAAGTCCCGCATCTACACGCTGTACCACTGAGCTTCTTTCGTTCAGTTCACCAAAAACAAATTTGTTTTGAAATTCAAAAATTTCTTCTGTTTATTTTCAAATTTTTCATTTGACAGAATGGTCGAATATATTTTTATTTTTTTTTTAAAAAAAAAAAATTTCTCATTTTTGTAAATTGTTTTTGTTTTGCGTACAAATGTTTTTCATGTAAATATAACATGAATCGTGGTAATTAAAATACATGAAGATTTCTCTGGGTGTAGTAAGTTCACACTTTTGCTTTCCCAAGCAGCTGCAGCGGCCACTTCCGTTTCAATCCCAAACAGCTCGCCCACTATGAAAAAACAGTTAAAAGATATCACTCAAAATCCACAAAAATAGGAAATCCGAAAGAGACTTTCAACAACTCGTTGAACATCTCGCACCCACAAAATCAACAAATTACTCTCTCTGGCGAGCTGCTAAAAATATGAAAAAACCGGTACTGGGAGAACCTCCCATACGGCTGCCAAACGGAAACTGGACCAGAAGCGATGACAAAAAGGGTGCAGCTTTTCCCAAACAACTAAAAAGCGTGTTTACCCCAAAGTTTTGGGCCCAAACGCGACCACTGGTTATATCACATTACCAATATTTATCACACACAATAACTCTAGTACACTTGCGATTAAATTAACTTATGGATACAATAAACAAATGCTTGGATCCAAAAAAAAGCATCAGGATCAGACTTGATAACACCCACAATGATAAAAGAACTGCCAACAGTTGCAGTAACTCAATTATTGCACATATTTAAACCGATCCTTAGAACATACTAAGGCATTCAATCCCGGAAGTTTTCTCAATCCCGGAAACCCGGGATTTTGAGTCCGGAATCCCGGGATTCAAAAATGCATTTTTTATGCATTGCTTAAGATATTTTGGACGTTTTTCCACAAAAATACTTTCGTGCATTTACTTTCAATCTAATTGGTAAAGTAAAAAAACCCACTTTTGTAAATTTAGTGCTACAAACACACAAAAATTTACAAGATTTTTGTCAATAACGGTTAACAAACAATTTTTATCGCTCTGAATAAAATTTTTTCAATTTAAACAATTTTTTTTTTCAAAAACGATATATGTTAAAATTATTTTGTTGACCGTATATTGAAAACTTTACGAATTGGATAAAGGGTTTTGTGTGTGTTTTACTTTTGAATGGACACCAATTTTAATAGTTTTAAACAACAATTGGTGTATCCGTTCCCGCTATAATACTAAAACTACTGAAAGTAAGTTTTTCGTGTTTAGCATGAAATGGAGCCGGCAGAATTTTATGATTAGATTCGGATTCAGCGTGGCAAAAAAATAGTTTGTTCGATCAATCTAATTTAAAAAGAATTACTTTTTGTTTGACTATATTTATTTAAATATTATTTGTTTTGTGTAATGTAATATTTATTAAATATGTTTTCTTTGTCGAATTAAACTTAAAATATTGTTGCAAATATTTTTTCTTTAATTTTATATTAACTATTGTTTTTAATTGGAAAATCCCGAAAATCCCGAACAAATCCCGGGATTCCGGGATTGTGATTTCAAATCCCGGGATTTTCAAAAACACTTCGGGATTGAATGCCTTAGTCACTACCCAGATGATTGGAAACTTTCTCAAGTTACAATCATTCCCAAACCTGGAAAAAATCCCAATAATGTGACTTTATACCGGCCTATAAGTTGGCTTGTTATCGAAACTCTTCGAAAAACTTCCAATAAAACTGATTTTACCCAAAATTACAGAAATAAATGTGATTCCCGATCACCAATTTGGCTTTCGAGAAAAGCATGGTACTATAGAGGAAGTGCACCGCATTGTAGACTCAATAAAAAACACTTTCGAAAAGAAACAGTACTGTTCCGCTGTTTTTCTCGATATCACACAGGCCTTCGATAAAATCTGGCACGAATTACTTATTTACAAATTACAGCATATTCTTCCCGCTAATATGCACTGCCTTCTCGAAAACTTTCTCACGAATAGAATATTTGTGGTAAAATATAAAAGCTTTGTCTCCCGAAAATACGATATACTAGCGGAGTACCACAAGGAAGTGTCCTTGCGACCCTGCTATATATTCTCTATACTGCAGATATGCCCAAAAGTGATAAAACTCTCATATCGACTTTTGCTGACAACACTGCAATCCTGTGCTCCCACTCAAACTCAGACATGGCAACTCTTTACGTGCAAAAACATTTGGACACTCTAAGTAATTGGCTATCACGATGGAAAATCTAAGTCAACGAATCCAAAAACTGCCACTTAACCTTCGCCCTAAGAAGGGGCACGTGCCCAGCACTGAAGATAAACGGCCAAGTTGTCCCTGAAAGTTCCGAACCAAAGTATCTTGGAATGCACCTCGATCGCCGACTCACATGGCATAAACATATTCAATCCAAAATCACCCAGATTAAACTAAAACAATTGGAACTAAATTGGCTTATCTCAAGGACATCTAAGCTAAATCTCACATACAAAGTCCAAATATACAAAAGTATAAAAAACTCATATGTACATATGGAATTGAGCTCTGGGGAACTGCCTCTCCCTCGAACGTGGAACAGAGAGTCTAATCTAAAATCCTGAGACAAATTGCCAGAGCCCCTTGGTTTATAAGAAATGCAAAATATTAACAATGATTTGAAAATTCCTGCAGTAAAAGACGAAATTCCGAAACTTACCTCGAAGTACATGCAGAAGCTTATGTTTCATAAAAACATTCTGGGTAAAAATTTACTGAGACGTCTGAATCCCTCACGTCTTAATCGAAGCTAATATATATTCTACTAGTTGAATACCCTGGCGTTGCTCGGACTTGTACTTAAAGAAGTGAAAGTATTCTCCCGTAAACCTTTCCGTGAACCCCAGAACACCAGACCATTACATAAAAAATTGCAGAACTCCGGGTTCAACTGTTTGCTCTGAACGATGATGAGTCAGTCTATCACCAATCATTTAATCAATCGGGACAAACACTTTTATTTTTGTAATTGCGTGGCGCCTGATTTGAAGTTATCTTGAAGTAATACTTAAATTGTATGAGTGGTACCCCGCTTCTTTTACCAATCAAGCTCAAAGTAGTACATAAACCTTCCGGAGCTCACAAATAAACGTATGGTGTTTGTATGTTTCTGATACGTTTAGTGGTTTAGCCGTCAAGTTCACTCATACATATGCAACAACGTTTTTATATATTAAGATATATTAGATACGATAACTCCACATTGCTAAATCAATGGATGTAGGGCAATCTATACATCATAGCACAACAAAGTTTAAGGCTGTATTCTGTTCTGCGTGAGACATCTGTAAGGAAAATATGGAACTAAAAAAATGTTTTTGTATTTGGTTATTCAGCTCAATTTATTCTTTGTCATTTGGAAATATTTGAAAAAAAATTGTTTTCACAATATAAAAAAAAAATTAATTTTGATAAAATTTTTTTGAAAAAAAATAGTTTTCACTGGAAAAAATCCATGAAGAGGCGAAAATAATAATGATCTTATGATTGAAAATTATTAATAATATGTTAGATTTCAGGACTGTATACCAGGATTATAATTTAACGGCAAAATGTATCAATTATGAACCTCCAAAGTTAGAACAAAAAATGCATCTACATAATTGCCTTTTTTTACCAAACCACTGAACAGATTGGAACCGGACCCTCTTAAGTGCACATGGGAAAGATGGTAGAATTTTTTGAGACCGACATCAAGATTAAGAAATGCTGCAGAAAGCCGCAGGAGCGTTATCTCAGAAACCATAAAAGTTGTAAACTTGAGACCTTCTTGCACATGGGACCTTTTGATCTTTCAAAAGAGTCATCAATGACGTTGTTACAACACCTGTGAGCAGCGCTATTGCTTTTGAAAGATTGGCCTGATAAACAAATACACCCTTAAGCTGAATTTTTATTTTTATACCCCCACACTCATTGTGGCAGGGTATACTCACTTTGACACAACGTTTGTAACGCCCATAAGGAGGCGTGTCCGGTACGGAAAAGTATATATATTCTTGGTCAACATCACCGCCGGAGTCATTTAGCCATGTCCGTCCGTCCGTCTGTCCGTCTGTCTACACGATTGCGGTCTCAGTTTTGAAGATATCGACTTGAAATTTTGGGAACAAGTTTTTACTTCAAAAGTAAGAGAAAGTTCGAATATCAGCCAAATCGGACAAAAACTAGAGTGGGCTCCCATATAAAAAAATTAATATTTTTTCCAATTTTTTTTTATAGTTTGATTGGAAATGTTTAGAAACGCCAAAAACCCTTGACATGGTCCGAGGTTCCGAAACCATATATATAAGGGTCAAAATGGGGTCTTGAGACCAAATTTTTTTTTGTAGATTCGATTGGAAATTTTTAGAAATTAATTTTGGACATGGTCCGAGGCTCCAAAACCACTTATAAATGGCTCAAAATGGGGTATTGAGACCAAATTTGTTTATGTCCGAATTACTTCTAAATTCCTACTATGTGGGGGTATTTCAGCTTCGGCATAGCCGAAGATAGTACCCTCTCTAGTTTTTAAATTAAGTTGAATTTCTGAATTTATAAAAGTTCATTCTTAGACCTAAGTGAATATTAGGTGATTCAAATGAAAAGTACATCCGGTTTGAAGGACCAAATGTTCCGCTGGGTGGACTTCCACAGAAATGTCCAACGTAATTCTGGATGAGTTGCGTCCAAAAATAGCAGCTTCAAAAATCTGGTGGCGGGCTGTAGAAATCTTCAGAATGGCGAAAAAAAATAAGAAAACGACTTTTTGGCGATCTATATTTTTATTTGGCGATTTTGTGGCAATTTCATTTTTGCCTAACATTTTTATAATTTTTGTTGCGATTATTTGCTTTTCTCAAATTCTTAAATCGAACTAAAAAAGGTTTTAAATTAAATTGTGACTAGCCTACCAAAGAAGAAGGAGATATTTTTTGCAGGCAGAAAACAAAAACCGACTGTGAACAAGAAAAAGTAATAATGGGTTTCATTTAAACGTGTACCTGACCTTGTAAACTTACGTCCCGGTAAACTATTAATGCATATCTACTGACATTTGACCAAAAAAAACTTTTTCAAATTTGAAAACTTTTCAGAAAATTACTTTTTTTATTTAAGAGCAAGGGTTTTTTTTATAAAATAGTGAACAAAATAAAGGAGATGTGTTATTTTTAACTTCTTTTTAACTTGTTCGATAGAAGCTGTTTTACTAAATGCAATTTTAAATAATACTGGAAAGAGATTGTTTTGTCGACGATGTATATTTTAACGTTTAAAATCGACCTGTTAGTTTAAAATTTAAACTAACAGATCTATTCTAGCGTAGTATCAATAGTCACCACAGAAGTCACACGATTTCACAAAGCTCCTTCAGTATCTATTGTCAAGAAAGTTGTGATCTGCTAAACAGGTCATCACAATCTGTCAAAAAATAATAAATTTTCCGAAAACAGTTAAAATTGGTATGGAAATAAATTTTATTTTCTTATTTTTCAATTACTTTTACGGTTTCCACAATAGTTCTCTTGGTATAGCTTCTTTGTAAGAATCCAAAAATACCAAAAACTGCATTACCTTCAAAATGCACATAGCATGATTGTGTTTAGGAATATTTATTTACCCAAAAAATTAAAAAATTGATTTCAGAAAATACGGTCCACTCTAACATACATATGTAAAAGTTTATTACGGCGCTCACGAAATTAATTTTGGTCATAGTCCGCGTTCGCAAGAGAATGGTTTACCATACTTGATCATTCTCAACGATACTTGACCATGCTTTAATAGCTATAATACTGCTGAGAGGTTATCTTTTGAGAGTGAACTTAATGTTATGGTGCTCCTGTTAAATTAATTAAACGAGGTGCGTTCCCTTTTCTTACTTAAATCTGAATGCTTTATTTGTTGCTCACTTCTCAGCAACAAAGCTGACAAAACCCAAATACAATACTCAGCTAAATCAAGGGAGCAATGCTCGCCTTAATGGTGACCTTCGCTTTGTCGGATAGGATTTGACTCATGAAGTAAGCATTGTTCTGTTGATTATTTATTATACTGGGTGATGTCGAATTCAGTGGCTCAACGCCGCAATACTCCAATGAAAATTTAAAGTAATGGTAAAGCAAAGTTACTACTGACTGCAGGACTTTACCTATTTGTCCATGTTGAAGAACTACTTTTAATGAAGCCACTGGTTAAAATATTTGCTCAGTAACTTTCTGTTTTTTTGTTATTTTGTGAAATTAAATTTTCGTTTTGTTATAAATTTTTTATTCCGTTTGTTCGGCTCGAATAGAGCAGACATTGTTCAATAAATAATTTTAAATAATAGCCTATCTAAGAAAGGTTATGGGCCCAGGCTATTACGGGCAAGAATCAAGGAACCATTTTTTTTTTTTAATAATAATTTTATTCAATTGAATCACCTAATAATAACTTAGGTCTAACAATGATTTTTTAAAAATTCAGAAATTCAGCTTATTATTATAATATTCAGATTAAAACTATTTGCCCTATATCCATTGATTTAGACAATGTGGAGTTATCGTAACTAATATATGGGGAATATATTAGTTTCGTTTGAGACGTGAGGGATTCAGAGGTCTCAGTAAATTTCTAGCTAGAATGTTTGGGTGAAACATGAGCTTCTGCTTGTACTTCGAGGTAAATTTCGGAATTTCGTCTTTTACTGCAGGTATATTCAGGTCTCTGTGGATGTTAGTATTTTTTATATACCAAGGGGCTCTGGCAATTTGTCTCAGGATTTTAGATTGGACTCTCTGGAGTTTTTCCACGTTCGAGGGAGAGGCAGTGCCCCAGAGTTCAATTCCATATGTCCATATGGGTTTTATTATACTTTTGTATATTTGGACTTTGTATGTGAGATTTAGCTTTGATGCCCTTGAGATTAGCCAATTTAGTTCCAATTGCTTTAATTTGAGTGATTTTGGATTCAATATGTTTATGCCATGTGAGTCGGCGATCGAGATGCATTCCAAGATACTTGGTTTCGCAACTTTCAGGGACGACTTGGCCGTTTATCTTCAGAGCAGGACACGTGCCCCTTCTTAGAGTGAAGGTTGAGTGACAGCTTTTGGATTCATTGACCTTGATTTTCCATCGATGTAGCCAATTACTTAGAGTGTCCAAGTGTTTTTGCACGTATAGAGATGCCATGTCTGGGTTTGAGTGAGAGCACATGATAGCAGTGTCATCAGCAAAAGTCGATATGAGAGTTCTATCACTTTTGGGCATATCTGCAGTATAGAGAATATATAGCAGGGGCGCGAGGACACTGCCTTGTGGTACTCCGGCCAGTATTTCGTATTTTCGGGAGACAAAGCTTTTGTATTTTACTACAAATTTTCTATTCGTGAGGTAGTTTTTGAGTAGACAGTGCATATTAGCGGGAAGAATATGCTGTAGTTTGTAAATAAGTCCTTCGTGCCAGACTTTATCGAAGGCCTGGGTGATATCGAGGAAAACAGCGGAGCAATACTGTTTATTTTCGAAAGTGCCTTTTATTGAGTCAACAATGCGGTGCACTTGCTCAATAGTGCCATGCTTTTCGCGGAAGCCAAACTGGTGATCGGTAATCACTTGTTTTTCTAGAATTTTCGGTAGAATCAATTTTATTAAAAGTTTTTCGAAGAGTTTCGATATTACAGAGAGCAAACTTATAGGCCGGTATGACGTCACATTACTAGGATCTTTTCCAGGTTTGGGAATCATTGTAACTTGAGATAGTTTCCAATCATCTGGGTAGTGACATGTTCTGAGAATCGCGTTAAATATGTGCAATAAGTGGGTTATTGCAACTGTTGGCAGTTCTTTTATCATTGTTGGCGTTATCAAGTCCGGTCCTGGTGCTTTTTTGCTTTTTTGCTTTTTTCGGGTCCAAGCTTTTGTTTATTGCCTCCATAAGTTCGTTTTTTTTAATCGCGATTGTACAAGACGTATTATGTGGAATTAATGTTGGTATTGGGATATCACCAGCTGTCGTGTTCGGGGTTGGCAAAAGCTGCACCCTTTTTTGCATCGCTTCTGGCCCAGTTTCCATTTGGCAGTCTTATAGGGGGTTCTGTCAGTATTGGTTTTTTCATATTTTTTGGAGCTCGCCAGAGCGAGTAGTTTGTTGATTTTGTGGGTGCGAGATGTTCAACAAATAGCTGCAATTCTCTTTCGTATTTCCTCTCAAGCTGCTTTTTTAGAATTCGAGAGACATCATTAAGCTGCTTTTCAGATTTGGGGATCTGTTGTTTTGCCAATCGCGACGTATTTTCCATTGGCGCATACTTTATTGTGATAATAGTAGGCGTATGGTCTGATCAGAGATCTAGAGAGGATTCAATAAACAATTTTGTGTCTGGGCGGGCAGTATATAGCTGTTAATGTTAGGCCTTTTAAGTATTCATCGAGATAAATACTTGTCGCTTGAATATATTCTGTGCAATAATTCTGTAGAGCGTAATGTTTTATACGACTTTTAATGAGAATGGCGGTTCCACCTCTAGCGTTTCCGCTTGGATGCTTTGTGTCATAGAGTATGTATCCTGGTAAATTGAAAAAGTGTTTTTCAGTGAAGTGTGTTTCAGAAATTAGCATAACGTCTATGCTGGACTCTTTCAAGAACTCGAGAAGTTCTAGTTTGTGATGACACAGGCCGTTTGCATTCCAGAATGATATTTTTAAACCATTCATGGCTTAGACATGAGATGATGTAGTAAAAGACTTTGATTCTTTATCATTTCTTGCATCATATTTTGCATACCAGACATAAATTGAGACATATTTTGCATGAATATTTGTAGAGTTTGTTCAAGGCTACTACTAGGAGGAGCAGGTTGCACGTGCACAGTGGCAGAGTGACCGCTTTTTAAGGCACTGGCGTAGGAAACGCCTTGTTTTGTAAGTGGGTTTGCGAAGGATTGTGCAGCGGATAGCGGAGGAAATTTTTGGGTTTTCCATGTTTCATGTTTTTGCGTCACATTTTCCGCCTTTTTTATGAAGCTTTGATAGATTGCACAGCCTCTATAGTTAGCAGTGTGATTGCCACCGCAATTACTACATTTTTTAATAGTGGAATCCTCTTTTGTTTTTGTGCACGAACCTGTTTCGTGCAGGTCTCCACAAATTACGCACACGCTGGGAAGAGTGCAGTAAGACTTTGTGTGGCCGTATTCTTGGCAGTTATGACACTGAATCGGTCCACTGCGCTTGTGGGGCACTTCAATTGTAATGTAGCAGATATCTGAGAGAGTATATCGGGTGGGGTTCACCTTTTTTAAGCAATTTTGAGTCGAACTCTAGTTCCACACGAAAAAGGGGTTGTGGGATTTTTTTTTGATTCTGGATATTGAATGCGGACTTTATTTGGAAGCCTTCATCGCTTAGTGCAGTTTTGATTTCGTCGCACTCAACGAAAGGTTCGATACCTTTCAGTACGACTGAGAGTCCTTTGGAACTTTTGAGCTGGTAGGTGTAGTAGCTCTTTTTGAGTTTATCAAAGAGATTGACAATTTTTCCATAATTGGATTCGCTGTAAATTTGGATTTTTGCTTCGTGTACTTGTCCCCTGAGAATAGAAATCACGTGGAAATTATTAGGACCAATATTTTGAGTTATATCTTTGATGAGCGAATTAGAGTTTCGCTCACGCAGGTAGATAGGTTGGGGTTTTTGCGATTTCGGCTTGGGATCCGAATCATTTTCTTCATCAAGAATCGCATATCGATTTTGCCCAAGCTCGAGAGATGGTTTGACGGGACTCGTATTTTGAACTTTTGCGGAATGCCTATTCCCATTAGTGCGGGACGATAGTACTCGCTTTGCGAAGTAAATGTTGATTCCTGTCTGCACTGTCGGTATTTTGCTCTTTTGACCTGTAATAATGGAGCGAGTAGCGACCTTTGTTATGCGATTAGCGATTTCAGAAAATCCGCTATTCGTCTCACTTGAGTCAGGAATGTGGGTAAGGCCTACGGGGATTTCAATATATTTGCTAGGGGTATCAACCAAAGAAATTGACGATACAGAGTTACCTGTGTTTGCGTGTGCAGTATCGCTATGGGAACTCCACTGTATATCTGGCGAGGGAATTTGAATAGGTTGTTGTTGTTGTTGCGGAAGCTGCTGCTGCGCACCGTCTTGCTGTGGAAGCTTTTGCTGCAGGGGTTGCAAAAGTTGTTGTTGTAGTTGCAGCTGCTGATGAGCTGTACCATTTCGTCCACTGTCTACTGATGACGGAGGGGTAAGTTGCATGACGAGCGGTCACACTGGTACTAATTTCGCGTTTTTAAGGTTCTGGCCACCCTAATTTGAAAAGCGACGCATAGAGGGCGCGATATATATGCGGTTTGTGTACTCGCTGATCGCTGCAGACAGATGTTTTTTGGGATATTTTTTTCCGAAAGATATTTTAACGTCAACGCTGTGTTGACTTTGCTGTCAGTGGATCAGCTGATTATATTTTGTTTATTAAGAATGTGTAATGTTTTAGCAGATATGTTGCGCGGGATAAAGTTTTTGTTGATGAAGCGAATTCGAATTGTGATTTTATTTGGCAAAAATTTTCGTTTTGTTTTTAAATTTCACAAAAGTGTCCAAGCAAGTGATCGCGAGCCCTATGCAAACGCGTCACTGTACTAACACACGAAGCCTCAGGGCTGTTTCAATATTTTTAGAGTAGAACTTCCGATATAAAAAATTGATTTTATGAGAGCAGATTTTTGTTCGCACAACCGATTGAACTGACGATTCACTTTTTCAACACACACAAAAAAAAAGTCGGTATATCTAACCGAAAAGACGGTTGAAAACGCTCCAACCCTCCAATGTCGGTACGTTTAACCAATGAGAGACGGTAAATTTATTGTACCATTTTTTACTCGGTTAAATTGTAAATTTTTCAGTAAATTTGTGAAAAATTAACATTTAATTAAACATTGTTGTAAAAGAACTTACAACAACTTCTTCGATTATTTGAACTATTTTATGTCGAATTTTGACAACTATTAACATTTTTTTTTTAATAATCCAACCTACCAGCTCGGTTAAAAAATTTACAATTTTCATACATTTTGAAAAGTTGTACGTATATTTCGTTATCAGGCCAATCTTTCAAAAGCAAAAGCACTGCTCCCAGGTGTGGTAACAACGTCATTGATGGCTCTTTTGAAAGGTCCCATGTGCACTTAAGAGGGTCTCAAGTTTACAACTTTTATGGTTTCTGAGATAACTGACTTCAAATATTGGAAAATATGATTTTTTGCAATACTTTTGAACGCTCCTGCGGCTTTCTGCAGCATTTCTTAATCTTGATGTCGGTCTCAAAAGATTCTATCACCTTTCCCATGTGCACTTTAGAGGGTCCGGTTCCAATCTGTTCAGTGGTTTGGTCAAAAAATGCAATTATGTAGATGCAGGTCCAAAATAGATACGTTTTGATTTTAAATTATAATCCTGGTACACAGTCCTTAAATCTAACATATTATTAATAATTTTCAATCATAAAATCATTATAATTTTCGCCTCTTCATGGACTTTTTTTTTACTTTTAAAAAGAGACAAAAATACTGAATTTTGGTGAAAAACTTGAAACTAAACCAAATACACAAACCAAAAGTAAAGTTTTTATATCGATACCTTAAAGCACAACCATCCTATGTCCGTTTTCATGAAAATCGAGTTTTTAGCATTTTTGGATTCCTGAGAAGAAGCTGCATCAGACAGGCTATAGTGGTTTGTGGGAATCGCAATGAAAGTACTTGAAAAATGAGGAAATAGAAATCAGTTTCCATACAAAACATACCAATTTGAAAACTTGTTTTTCATTTTCTAGAGTTTTGAAAAAATGGACATAGGATGGTTGTGCTTTAAGGTATCGATATTTAAAACTCTAGGCGGCGCCACAAATTTTGTGTTGAATAAAATATTTTGATTTTTTGATATTTGCCTACTTGAGAAATGAGTTATTTACAGTGTAGGTAGCCGTGTTTTTTTACAACAATTGGCGAAAAAGGTAAGGTTTGTTAAGGAAGCGAAGGTACAATGAAAATGCAAGCAAAAGCGCCGGGACACGTTTTTTTTGGTAATGCGACCGCGAATAATTTTTTGGGGAATTACTTATTTTTTTCGAAAGGGGATCGTGCATTTAGTATTGGCATATTTTTCCAGTATTCATTACAATGTTTTCATTTTCAAATTGTTGTGCGATACGGAATTTCGAAAAATTTGATCAATTTGACCCTTAACAAATTTTTTCGGTTAATTTTACCGACGTTTTTTTTCTGTGTGGCATCTATCTACAATATCGAGAAATTGGAGGATGTTAACTACGACGGTTGGAAAATCCATATGAGGATAATTTTGATTCATGCAGATCTATGATGTTACGCTAATGGCGATATGATCCAGCCAACAGAGGAGCCGGAGGTAAAGAGATGGAAGTAAGCTGACCAGAATCCTTTGTCAACTATCCTTTTGTGAAGAACTGTATCATGTCTAGAAAAACATGGATGGCTCTGGAAAAAAAATTAAGCCGCGTGGTCCTGCACGAAAAGTGTATCTATTTCGGAAGATTTTGGCCTTGAAGATGTTACTGGGAATATCGATGGCAGAGCATTCGATTTCAGGTATATATTTTATAATCTCATTGGCCCTACTCTAATTTTTGGATGTTTAAAGCGGTCCTCCGCTGTAGTTTAAGCTTGGCGAAGTCGCCGCAATAAATGAAAGACTGTTTTCAGTTTGAAAGCCAAAAATAATCTCTGATTTGTTAGTGGCCATCGCGGCTCTTTTATATCTTTTCCATATTGGTTCTAAGTCTATCCTACTTACTTACACTACAATAATATAAGGTACTGCATTTCATTTGCACCCGTTGGCCTGAGTACGCTAATTTGGTCTTGACGAATGGTGTCGTAGGACGGTCACCGTAATTGAGTGCATTTCAATATACACTCAATTGTTGTTGACAACGTCCAGAACCGTACTCAAAAGTGCAGCGTTAGCATATCGATACTTTGTCGGTGCATTAGTACAAATGAAATGCAGGGGCAGGTAATGTAGACATGTATGTATACACTACACCCTTACCCTTAAGATGAAAATTATTTGAAAAACAATGATTTTTTTTTTAAAATTTCAAAAAATATTGTAATTATAAAATTGTTGGGTGATATGATTAAAATATTTTTATAGAATATTGATTTAAATTATGAAATAAGCAAATATATGATTATAATTATTAATAAAAATGTTATTTTTATTTTTTTTTAGTGTTAAAATATTTTTATGAAATAAACAAGTATGATTTAAAATAAAGCGTTGTAAGCGAAAGTAAAGTACGGTATCCACTTGTCCCATTCATGGTCATTTGTTGATGTTAATAGAAATTCATTGAGAACTCTGTGGTTCCTTTCAAGTGACCCTATCGTTTGATGATGGTATGGAGTAGAAAATGTTTGTTTTATTTTTAATAGTTCACATATGCTATGCAATAACTCATTTTTGAATTCCGTACCATTATCAGATTTTAGTACTTGAAAATGGCCATACTTTAAAATTACTTGTTGTACGAGTGTTCTTGCGACAGTGTCGGCGAACACGTACCTTTGTTTTAGTTTTATCATTGTTCTTCTAACTCCTAAGTGTCCTGTTGTGTGGTATTCGTCAATGAGCTTAAATTTTGTAATGTCATCCTGTATTCTTTGGAATATTCTATCATTGTTGGCTAGCGCTAGCTCTAATATGTTTTCTTTTTTCATTTTGGATATCAGTTTCTTCATAATCGAATCTAGATTCGTTGAATTATCACTGTATCTCGCATGCGTATTTAAATTATTTTGTTGGGTAGTTAGCTTCTTCGAATACGAAACTGGTTTCGTTGAATTATCACTGAATCCCACGTGCACAATATTATTTTCAATATATATTTTATTTTCTTTGGCCATATAAAATTTTTAATTTTTCATATTCCTGACATCACTAACGGATGTGCAATCCCATATTGGAAGTTGATCAGACTTCTGGGTTTTGTCACTATCCACAATGATTTCTTCATCATTGTTTGCCTCTTTATTTCAATGGCTTCTTTATTTGCCATGCCTCTTGTAATTATAAGTGTTTTCTTGCCATTTTTATCATCTTCTTGCGGCATCATATTTTTTAAAATTTCAGAATCAATTTGGATTCGGGATAATGCATCGGCATTTGTATTCATGCTTCCTTTTTTTGTAAACTATGTCATAGTCGTAATCGCTCAAATCCAGACGAATTCTAGTCATTTTCGATGAAGGATTTTTGTGCGAAAATAATGAGACTAGTGGTCTGTGGTCAGTTACCACTGTAAATAGGTATGGCTTGAAGAAATTGATCCCCCAGTGAATGGCTAGAAGTTCCTTTTCAATTACTGGTTTATTCAAATCATGCTTTTGCAGCGATTTGCTTGCATATGATATAGGTAAATCACTTCCTCTATCACCTTGCGATAGTACTGCGCCTAAAGCATAATTTTAAGCATCAGTCGTTAAAATGAAAGGTTTGCTCAGATCTGGATATTGTAATAAAGGAGGAGTTATTAATTTTTCTTTTAGTGCATCGAAAGCTTGTTGTCTTTCTTCAGTTCAAACAAATTTACAAGATTTTTTTGATAGTGCGTTAAGACCTTTGGCAATGTCCGCAAAATTTGGAATGAATTTTCTGTAATAGTTGCAAAATGCAACAAATCTTCTAACTTCGTCCGCATTTTTCGGAATAGGGTAATTTTTTATAGTGTCATATTTGGCCGGGTCAGTTTTAACACCATCGCCAGTAATTAGGTGTCCCAAGTATACTACTTCTGGACGCAAAAAGCAACATTTCGCTGCATTCAATTTTAAATTATAACGTTGCAGCCTGTCTAAGACTTTGATCAAATTTTCGTTGTGGTGATTTATGCTACAACCGTGGATGATTATGTCATCCACGTCATACGTTGGAAACTGTTTCATGAGATTTTTAGTCCGAAAGGTAATCGTTTGAAGTGATAATGTCCGTTCGGTGTGGAAAAAGCTGTCAAATTTCGAGAATTTTTTTCAAGTTTGATTTGATGAAATTAACTGGTCATATCAAGTGTTGAGAACCATTTTGCTCTTCCTAACTTGTCTAGAATGTCTTCCAGTCGAGTTAGAGGAAATTTATCATTAACAATTTTATCATTCAGTTTTCTGTAATCCACAACAAGTCTCCATTTCTTTTTGTCATTAACGTTATTTTTAGGAACTTAAAGGAGTGGGGAATTATAAGCACTAACTGATGGTCCTCAAGCATTTTCTTGATCTGTTCATTTATTACTTCCGTGTGTGTAATCTATAATTTTTTATGTAAACCGGTGTGTTGTCTGTTGTCGTTATATTTTGGTCGTAGAAATTATTTGTAGTTCAAGGTTCGTTATCCAAATGGAATACGTCCTGGTATTTGTTGAAAATCGTGTTTAATTTTTGCATTATTGCATTGTATGTTTAATGTCGTAGTTTAAAATGTCATAATTGTTCAAAGAATCAGTTTCCAACTGAATACCATTTAAAGTTACTTCCTTATCAGTTGTATTCAAAATTTTTATATGCGTCATGCCATTTTTTGGTGCTATTGAATTACTGAGAAAAATACCTTCTTGAACTTCTTTATTGAAAATTACTTTATCTTCCGTTAATTTTACTCGAATTGGTTGGAGAATTTCTGTTCTCGATGGAATTTTTATTACCAGTGTATTATATGACTTTGAGTGCAATGGGTGAATGATGTGTGACTCGTTTATTAACACTGAAATTGTAAAAGTTTCGTAATCTATTTTGCAAAGAAATTTCTTCAAGAAGTCTCTACCTAATATACCATCAGTCTCAACTGGAAATTTCGAACTGACCAGTTGAAACTCATGTTTGCTAAATTCCTCCCCAAAATTAAGTATTAGGCTTATGCTACCTAGTGAAAAAATTTCCTCGTTTGTAATGCCAGTTAATTTGCATTTTTCATCAGGATTATAAAAATTGTTATCTACATTTTTGCTAATTTTGCAAAGTGCTCCAGTGTCAATTAAAAAAGTCATTAAGTTGTTCTTGCTCTCCGGAATAACTGTGTTTTCCGAGCCCTGATCGTTTCACTGATCATTTCCTTCATTGTTTACGATTCTTACGTTTCGATTTGTGTTGTTGTTAGGTTATCTGTTTCTGTTGTTAGTGTTATTTCTGTTTTGGTTACGGTTGGAAGTGTTGTAGTTGTCATTTCGGTTTCGGGTGAAACTGTTGTTGTTGTGATTTCGGTTTTGGTTTCTATCGTTGTAATTATATCTGTTAGTGCTATTTCTGTTTTGGTTAAGAGAGTGATTGTTTTGTGTATTTCGATTTTCATTGTACCTGTTGTTAAAATTTCGTTGTGTGTTTTGTCTGGAATTGTATGGAGTATGGACATTTCGCTGAAAATGCATAATTGTATTTGCTGAAGTCATTGACTCGTTTTCAAGCTCAAGGGCTAATTCCGTGGCTTCCAACAAGTCTTTTGGTTGCGCAGCGTATATAGTTGTTTTTAGATTGTCGTTTAGACCTCTTTTAAATGCTTTAAAAGACTCGTTGTTTCTTTTAACTATCACATTTTGTTCGGCTGGTGTGGATTCTGATCCTAGACTTTCAATTCCTAGTCTATTCAGTCCTTCTATTATGCGAAGTAGCTGTTGATTGTAAGGATGTACCTTTAAATTGCGTTGTTGTAGGTTGTTTAGTCTTAGTTGTAGTTGTGCTTCTGTGGTATTGTCTTTGTATCTAAGGCGTAATTGTTCTTTTAGAATTTCAAAACTTGCTGGTTTCGAATTGCTACCTAACGAGGTGCGTATTGTAGGAAATCTATTTTGCCTTCGAGGTTTAATGGTTTGTTCACAAGTTCTGCTGTAATAATAAAGCTGTCTAGATCCCTAAAATTTGTTGTGAACGTTGTTAGTGCCTTTAAGGCAGTTTCTAGGTTAAAAGATGCCATTGTGTGGTTTCTTGATTCATTTATTTCGGTTGAGTTCTTTTTTTCTTCTAATTGTGCCATTAGTAGCTGTCTAGTTAGTCGGAGTGTACTATGAAATTCTATTCTAATTCCCTTATGGCTGTCTATATCTTCTAATTGGTTTTCCAAAATTTTAAAGTCATTGTCCAAATTTTCTATTTCTTGTAATTTTTCCAATATAGTTTCTTCCTTATATGGTCTGTTGGAACTCTTCCTGATTCTTATATGTATTTTATCTAAGTAATTTTTTAAATTTTCCATTAGGATTTATTTAAGTACATTTATTTGAGATTTTTATATATTAGTGACATAAGGTCTGTTAACATTGTGCTTATGCACGTAATTTTTAAAGTATTTGTTTAATTTGTATGCAATGAAAAGTAATACAATTATTATAAATAATGTAAGTGCTGACTCTAGGGTTTGAAGGTATTGTTATTGTTTCCACAATGTTGTTTTTTACTGTTGTTAGTTGTTCTTTCGGCTTGCTCTGTGTTTTGCCCATTCTGCTTCCTTTTGTCTTCTGTTTGCTTGGTTGTTGTCTATTGCTATGGATGAATGGCGCACAAATTGGTGTCCACAAATAGATTGATTAAGTAGGCCTCTGAAATTTCATGAAGTGTGCCAATGGTGGACTCTCGGTTGCGAAGGATTCGAGAAGGCATAATATTTGGGCGATGACGACGGGTTTTATCATGCAGCCGGTGCAGATTTGAACGATAGTTGTCGAATTTATCAAATTAAAAGTTATGCTTAGCAGATTCAAGTTGTATGCGATCATTGTCGATACTCGAAATCAGTTCCTTGGAGGAAATGTAGTTGGTTACATGAAATTCTGCCTGCACGCAGAGAAAAAACATGGTTGACCCAATCATATTTTAAGGGGACCATATTATGATTGGCGAAATGATTGCCCCAACCATCGACATGATTGGAAACTGATCATGTACATGGTTGCAGCCAACCATACACATGGTTGGAAACTGGACATTTACACGGTTGCAGCCAACCATCCACATGGTTGGAAACTGAACATGTAAATGATTCACATTATGTGATCAATAAAACCCACTTTTTATGTGTATATGTATTTTATTTATTTATTTATTAAAAGTTAAATTAAAATTGAATAATCACAATAAGAATAAAGTTACTTTTAGAATGAGTATCAATTGTTATAGAGAATTTAATATCGTTAACGATTCGACAAAGAATTCAAAATTAATATAAAACCAAAAACGTGTGGAACTTAACATACATACATTGCGTTAGCATATTCGATCCGCTGAGAGTGAGACAGATTCAAGTTTCCTTTGGTCTTCTTGTCATAGGCCCAACTGAAAGCAACTGCTACCAAAATTTGATATTAGTATACAAAAAATTAGCATCGCACTAATACATACTTGACAACCAGGAAAGGAAAAACAGCTCAACCCAAATGTAATATCCGTCCCTCTTGTCGACAATATGCAATTGTAATAAAAGCGAGTCCAAGATTTTGCACAGATTGACAGCTACAAAGAATTTCGCAATTTCCCCAGATGGATTGATGTTCCGCTGCATCCAACCTGAAAAATATGGATTTTTAGTTCTTTGTTTCGTTTAGCAATTGGAAGCATACCCCAAATCAAAGCTCATATAAAAAACATTACACATGTTCCAGCTGACAACAGCAGCACCACACAAATATCGGTGTGTCCTTGGTAGAATTAAATTGGCTGCATCACCCATAAATGAACGGTGCTTCCGAATCGAGCCACGGACAGCTGCAGCCCAAAAACGTTTGAGCCACAGCACTGCGTAGGTATTTTGCGCCACAGCCAGCGACTCTGCGCCAATCCCGAAAATGAAAATGAAAATGAATGTGAACTGAAAATTTCTTAAAATTGTAAATAAACGAAACGTATATTCGCGCAGATAGCGCATAGACTGAGTCGACTTGGAACTCAGGTAGTCTATGCGCCACCAGCACTCTTTGCCAGTGCATTTCACATATCTAAATTTTCGCGCAGAAGCGAAACAAAAGTCCGCGAAGCTGCACCGAATAGCAAACTGCGCACCAGCACCAAACAAAAGGAAATGTGCGAAGGGGTGCTTCGCGATTGTTCAGCAAACCGCGCCGCCTCCACCAAACAAAAGAATATGTGCGAAGGCTTTCGCTGTTCGCGGCAACTTCGTACTTTTGTTATGCTTCTGCGCGAAAATGTACATATAGCTGTGAAATACACATAATTGTATTTCAATACTTACCATTATTGAAAAACAATTCGTAATTGTTTTCTGCGTAAAATATTAAAAACACTTATTTGTGGACGCCCGCGCCCGTTAGTGATGTGCCGAATAATACTTGTGGAATACATTTACCAATCGAATAGTTATTTCTAAAATTATCGATACTCAAAGTTGTATTGATTTTTGCATGATCATTGACAAAAACAGGTCCAAGTGCAGTTTTTACGCGCACTTCTCTGCAATCATGCTCCAACCATAATTTTCTCTGCGTGTGTATTTATTCCCAAGGTTGGAAACTGGCAAGATCGACATATAATATTTTTCAGGCATATATTTTATAATCTCATTGGCCCTACTCTAATTTTTGGATGTTTAAAGCGGTCCTCCGCTGTAGTTTAAACTTGGCGAAGTCGCCGCAATAAGTGAAAGAGTGTTTTCAGTTTGAAAGCCAAAAATAATCTCTGATTTATTAGTGGTCATCGCGGCTCTTTTATATCTTTTTCATATTGGTTCTTAGTCTATCCTACTTACTTACACTACAATAACATTAGGTACTGCATTTCATTTGCACCCGTTGGCCTTAGTACGCTAATTTGGTCTTGACGAATGGTGTCGTAGGACGGTCACCGAAATCGAGTGCATTTCAATATACACTCAATTGTTGTTGACAACGTCCAGAACCGTACTCAAAAGTGCAGCGTTAGCATATCGATACTTTGTCGGTGCATTAGTACAAATGAAATGTAGGGGCAGGTAATTTAGACATGTATGTATACACTACACTACTATGGTAAGAAATCTACTCCTCAAAATATTATGTGAGTTTCATACAATGCAAAACTACTACTCTATCTAAAAATCAGCTTCCACGACAAAAATTTCTACTGGCCGAAATTAAAAAAAAACGATTTTGGTTCGTCTCTAGTTCTGGGGTTCACGGAAAAGTTGACTGGATGGTACTGTCACTACTTTAAGTATAAGTCCGAGCAACGCCGGGGCATTAAGCAATTTTATTGCATAATGGTCTGCCTGAAGATTTCGAGTCCTTTGTGGTAGCGATTGAATCGCGTTACTAGCTACCATCATTGTAGCAATTAAAAATTAAACTATTGGAGGAGTACGAGCGACGGAGTGGAGTAACTAGTCACATGTGCTGTGACGAGAGTATGTTCGAGAAGCTGACGCAGCACGCAGAAGAAATTGTGCTCGCAGCAGATTATACAATCAGTTCGGATAACTCTAGACCTCATGAGGTATGGGTATATTCACTTTGGTCTGATGTTTGTAACATCAAGTCCGGTTTGGAAAAGTATATATATTCCTGATCAGCGTCACCTCCTGAGTTGATTAAGCCCTATCCGTCTGTCCGTCCTCTTTTCTTGTAAACACGATTGCAGGAGCTACAAGGTCGAAAATTTAGGTTTAATTTTTCAACCTTCTTCAACTTTTTCAGGTTTAAATTTAAATTTTCAACTATTTTGGGTTGAGATTTTAAACTTTACAGGTTGAAAAAAGTATATAATCAAAATTTCAACTTAAAGGTTGAAATTCTCAACCTAAAAGTTTAAATTTTAAACCCAGAGGTTGAAAAACTCAACCCAAAAAGTTGAGAAATCATTTTCGTCAAAAATTTAAATTTTTAAGGTTGAAATTTTAAACCCTGAGGTTGAAAAACTCAACCCAAAAAGTTGAGAATTTATTTTCGTAAAAAATTTCAACTTTTAAGGTTGAAATTCTCAACCTTAAGGTTGAAATTTTAAACCCTGAGGTTGAAAAACTCAACCCAAAAAGTTGAGAATTTATTTCCGTAAAAAATTTCAACTTTTAAGGTTGAAATTCTCAACCTTAAGGTTGAAATTTTAAACCCTGAGGTTGAAAATTTCAACCTAAAAAGTTGAGAACTTTTAAGTGTTTTTGGGAACCCGGGTTCGAATCCCCCACGGCACGAATTAGATTTCCGTTTCCGTTTCCTATTTTTTTTTTTTTTTATATTCCTTTTTTTTTAAATGTCATATATAAATATATATATAGATAAATATATCCTCAAATCTCCGGCAAGCTTTTTCATACACTATTTTTTTTTGGGTAATTCCTATAAAAAATGGAAAGTTACGAATGTTTTAGTTTTTGATAAAATTTGATTATGTATAAAAAAAATATTTTTCTTTGATATTAAGTAATTAGTTTGGGGTTTTCAAGAAATTTATGTAAATGCTTCAATTCATTTTCAAAAATATTGTATGAAAAATGTATATAAATACGTACAAAAAGTACTGCCGAAATTTTAAGATTTCATCAAAACACTACGAAATTTTGTATGGGCGGTTTTTGGGGTCGCTGATTTCGAGTTTGCTGTCGCATTTTCAAAATTCAAGATGGCGGATCCAATATGGCCCAGTATATATATTAGTCGACTTGCCCGACTGAAACTTACTCACTTGTTTGATTTAAGGTGGTCAAATCGGAGAAAAAATCAAGTACAATTATGGTTTTTTGCACGTATTTTTAATTAACTAATTTTTTTTTCCTTTTTGCAGTCGACCGATTTTGCCCATTTGCAATACCAACTCCTTCTAGTATAAAAGTATAAATCCAAAATTTGGGGTCCCTAGCTTTCTTCTAGCTCCTGCAATCGTGTTTACAAGAAAAGAGGACGGATAGGGCTAAATCAACTCAGGAGGTGACGCTGATCAAGAATATATATACTTTTCCATACCGGACATGTCTCCTTCTTGGTGTTACAAACATCAGACCAAAGTGAAAAAATGGGACGGTCTAGAGCAGAGATGATTTTTTTGGTACAATTGTACTTTTTTGTTACAATTTCAAAGACAAAAGTACATTTGTACTACATTGACATTTGTGGTACAATATATGCGAAGATATCAGATTAATCAAAAATGAATTTAATCAACTTATTTTCCAATTTTATTACTCAAATATTTTTGTCGCTTAAGGTTCGTTTCCAGCTCCAAAGTACCTAATTAAAAAAAAGCTAAAAAATTGATAAGTAAGTTTTCTTATATACATTTTCTTTAACTCGTATACACTTCGGTACAATTTTTTGTAACTTAAAATGAGAGGGCACAGAGTGGCCGTGTCCACCCTGTGAAATTTGTAGAAATTTGTAATTGTTTCCAATTACTTTAGAAAAGTTGACAAACTTAGAGCACTAACCAAAATAGAAAGCAAAGGTTGATGAAGAAAAGCGACAATGTGCAATCAAATCTGCGGTCAATCAATTCTGCCCTAATACAATTTTGCAGCATAAGACCAAATTGGATTAATTTTTCTTGAATCGTTTCTTTAGAGCTGGAGCTTATCGTTACATTTATGTGATATTAAAAGTAACTTTTTTAAAATTTTTTTTATTAATCTTTCTTTGGTAAAAGCTTCATGAATTAAAGTATACTTATATAATATAAAACTTGTTTACGTTTTTGAATGTTAATAAACTTTTCTGTTCATATTAAAAACCTCAATGCGAAATCGAAAAAAAAAATTTCAGGGCCACCTTAATATGCACGAAACGACGATTTTCAACGCTGGCACTGTCGATTTGGACATCTGAATGCAAGAAGCATGTGCGAGTTATCGAAGAGGGAAATGATGCATGCATTGAATTTCAAGACTTTTCCGAAAGATTTTACTTGTGAAACGTGCTTGAAAGTCAAATTATGCAGACAACCATTCCCGAAAGCCAAGATGTCCTGCAGCTTGTTCATTCGGATGTATGTGGCCCAATGCGAGTTACTTCATATGGCGCTGCGAGATATTCATCTTGTTCATTGACGATTTTTCGCGAATGACATTTGAAGGGTTTTAAGTCTATTGGGTCTAAGTACCAAACAAATTATTCTGAAATATAAAATTTGTATAATATGAAGGTGATGTATAATAAAAATGATGCTGCCTGTGCAATTTCTTCCGTTTCACAAGAAGTGAAAGATCTAAGCTGTTATGCAACAAGCCAATAAAGCCAACAACAAGAAAACTCCGCCACTGGTCATTAACCCATTCACAACGAGTGTTACCATATGGTAACGCTGATAGCGTTCCACGGTTAATTAATTTAAAAAGATATTTGAACAAATTACACTAATTTGTTTTTTGATTTTAATAAAGCATGCTTAGATCTTTCTTTTGATATATAACTCTAAGCAATCGCACCTCAGTAGCGGCCGCCAAGGATGATTGAAAAGTAGTATTTTCAAAAAGTGGGAAAAACAGCGAAATGGCGCGACCTTTCCGCTAAGGATATTTTTCAGTGTTACAAAAAGTTATATATTATGGGTGTTTGATTTCTATCATTTGAGGAAAATGTCAAAGTATAATAAAATGTGTTTCATAAATTATTTAATTACTTCGGTGTTACTTTTTTATCATTTTGCCTTTAGCTATTATTATATGGTCGCGCTCGTCACAACCCTAGTAAATTTAAATTTGTACTAAGACATATTTTTTTAAAGCTTTTTTCATATAAAATTCTATATATTTTATCTACAAATTGGTTTTAAAGTAAGATTGTGTACTTGTTATACTTATGAAAAATTAGCATAGCCTCTTGAGTGGATTTTGCCAAATCCTTATGTCAGCTTGTAATTTAGTATGTCCATCCATCTGATTGGTAAGAAGATTGAAGGAGCTAGAAGCAAGCTCGGCGGTCCAAACTTTGGACTTAACTCTTGCAGGTCCTAGAAGGAGTTGGTATTGCAAATGGGCAGAATTGGTCAACTGCCACTCCTACCTTCCATACAAGTGTAAATCGTCTTTAGTAACAAATGTATCCCAATTTCATGGAAATTGTGGTAGGAAAATTCTCAATAAGATCTATTGTCCGCTTTGCGTTGGTGGTGAGTGCCGCAAAAGCTATATGAGCAATACCCCGATCACGACATGACATCATGATACATACAAAAATACTAAATCTAAAAAATGGAGCACATAGTGCTGTGAGTACCGTCGGTGGAATGAGCGGATGATGGTGACCAGGTTTCAGATGGAATGGTGTACGGCATATATAGGTTCACTTCGACCGGCTGAAACTAACTCACTTGTTTTTTAGCAAATTTTCATTACGATGAAGACATTTTGGCGAGCACAATTTTCCTAGATTTATCCGGCTCGACAAGATGATTAGGAGGAAAATGAAGCAGGTACTGTCGATGGTCTTCATCGAACACCTCTTTTACAACAATGTAAATTGTGTATGTCAAATGATGAGGTGGACCTTGAAAACTTGAGCAGTATTATTGGTGGCGGACTGGTAATTAGAGCCAACCTTTTGTAGTAATTTTGAGTGGCTACCCAAATTTTAAGAACATCAACTTGGTTACCATTGAAAAGGTATATTGGACCCCATTATATGATGACTACCAGGATACTTATCAAGAAAATCCTAGTTAAAAACTGACCTACTTTTTTAACTTTTTTCCTGGTACACACTTTTTTTGTACTTTTTTTGTGTGTTTTTTAAAAAAACTACTTTGCTGAAGAAACTTTTCCAATCGAAACAGATCCTAAATTTAAATAAATTTAAATTTAAAAAAATGGTCAATTTAAATTTTTTTTACAAAATAAATGTTTACACATTGCCAAACTTTAAAAAATGTACCAAAAAAATGGGTATAAACAATAATATCATTTTGCTAGGGTTGTGAGAGCGTTTATCGACCTCCGCTGCTCACATTATATCTGTCAATGCGATTACTACATCGATTACTACGCCCCTTGCTACGACCTCGACTGCAACGCCTGTCAATTGCATTGATGGTTACTCAGTTACTCTGCAATCGTTGCTGCTAATGAGCCTGTGATGGCCTCTCCCTCTCCAGTCGCTTTTAATGCCGCCGTCGGTTCCCTTCCGACAGCTAATGTATGGAGGAAGGCGAACAAAAAGAAAACAAAAAATAATGCAAATGTTATCATTGGAAGCAACGATAACAATGAACTGGATGTAGCTCTGAAAAAGAAGTGGTTACATCTCTCATCGGTCAAGCCATCAGTTACAGCCGCTCATATAATCACCTACGTTAAACAACATGCAAAAATTGACGAACATCATTTGGCTTGCTATCAGGGACGTAACCAGGAAATAATTTCGGGGGGAGTTTTCATAAAAATTTGTTAAGAATACTGAAAATCGTAAAGTACAAACAAAATCAAAATCAACAACAACGTAATTTTTCTTTTATTCAAAATAAATCTTTAGATTTTTCATTAAAAAAAGTAAAGCAAAAAAGTAGTTTTGCAAAGAAAACCCGAAGGGGGAGTTTATGAAAAAAAGATTCATTCTTAAATCGACGAATTGTGTTCATATATTTTGGGTTTTATTCCATTTCTAATTACTAAAGAACATTTCTTTAAAACTAAACCGCTGTATTTACCTATTGTTTTTCAAATATACTTCAAACTATATTGAAATATATGATTCAAATGCATGTCTTTTTGGATTGGAAAACGAAAGTTGATATCTAATTGAGAAAAAACCTTTTTGAATGATTTGGCGTCATATTCTTTTTTAGTACACGAAAGTTTTCAATTTAAAAATACATACTGAAATTTCTCTTCAGGTCTGTTAAATTTGTTTGTATTATTTTAGAGATTTAGAGGGGTTTGACACAGAAGATTTTACACGGAAGTTTTTAATAAAATAAAGTATCAAGGAAATACTTTAATTCTGTTAAATTTCATAACAATTCCATACATTTTTCTATTACTTCATAGATTTCGGGGGGGGGGGGGTTTGAAAACCCCAAACCTCCCCCCTGGTTACGTCCCTGCTTGCTATAGTCTTACAAAAAAAGATGCGAACCTTTTAAATTTGCGAAGCATCAATTTTAAGTTGGGTATAGCTTCCACTCTTTTTGAAAAGCTTTTCGATCCTACGCTGTGGCCGGCTAATATTAAAGTTCGACCATTCGAATTTTGTCAAAAGTCGACGAATCGTTGCAAAATTAGTTTCCTTTCAAAAGATACAGCCATCTAAAGTTTGCATGTCCTACTGTACTTTTGAAATCAGTTTTTCGATTATAACATCTAAAAATATTCAATATTTTGTATTACTTTCTTGAGCTAAATTGCTGGTAATGTTCTGATAAACAAATTATGCATAAAAACTAACCAAAAAAAATACCACGTTTGCATTTTGAACACCAATGTTAAAAAAAGTCTGCACTTTTTAGTATTTTAGTTTATTTAGGTAAAAAAAGAAAAAAAGTACATACATATTATTGAGAGTACTGACTGGAGCTGTAAAATTTCTAATAATGACGTTGCTGGCGGTTTTGATGTGTTTTGTACTGAAATAAACGACATTTGCATAAAAAAATGTTCCAGTAATACAGCATAAAGTTTATAAATTACCTTGGTATACCAAAAACCTTAAAAAATTTTAAAACTTGAGAAATAAATTTCTTAATAAGTATAAAGCCACGAATGACTTTATTGATAAAAACAAATATCTGCATTATATGAAAGAGTTTACTACCTTGGAAAAGTTCTTGTACAAGAATTACATCTTAAATTTTGAGAATAACATAAAGAGTAATCCAAAGTTGTTTTGACTGTTTGAAAAATCTAAAAAATCACGTTCAGATATTCCAACCATGCTGACCTACAATGGAAATACTTCGAATTCTGCTGTTGGAATTTCTCAAAGCTGGGCATAGTTAATCAAGAATTTAACTTCGTTAACCCGGTGAAAAGATAATTTCGTCGAAAAGTTAACTTCGTTAAAAGTTAAATTAAATAGTAAATTTTTCTATAAAAAACAAAAAAAAAATTTTTTTACAAAAAAAAACACAAAAAAAACATTTTAACTATATTTAATTGAATGCCTGCACTCAGAGAACCTTTTTCCCGGTATCTATATGCAAATTTGCTTTAAAATAAATTATCAAAATTTGTATCAAAAGCGAAATTTCGTGTATGAAACAATTTATTTATATTCATATAAAGCCATACAAATTTTATTAGAATATTAAATAATAAGGATGAAACGAATGAAGTTTGGTTAAGAACAAATATCACAGGCCATTCTAAACACAATGGCGTTCTCAGCTTTTCGGCATTTGGAGAAATTTGAGAAATGGAAAATACGATGTACACATCCTGACGATGTAAGTCTCACGTGATGGCTGAGAACGCCATTGTGTTGAGGATGGTCCATTCGTACATAAAAATAGAATACTTCCAAATATATCGGCTTGTATATTTAATTTTTTTGCGAAATGATTTTTAAATTAAATGTCAATTTCAGTTAAAAATAGTATGAATTCTTAATTTTTACTTTTTTTACATTCCATAATACAAAATTTTTTTCGTTTTAAAGTTAACTAATGCTAGTTAATTGAAGCAATTTAACTTCACTAAATGCAAAAGTTATTGGTTTTCGAAATTAACTGAAACGTTAAAAGTTAACCAAAAATTTAACTTCGTTAATTAACTAGTTTATGCCAAGCTTTGGTATTTCTAATCCTTTTGCAAATTTTTGTATTCAAACTTTGAAACTGATTCCGTTTTAATCGACAGTTTTAAATTTAAAAATGTCTGCTAAAGCTGATTGTGATTGTGACTGTTACTAATTTGATGGTTTTCTCAGCGTATTGCTTTTCAGCCTTTGAAGATCGTTGCCAGGTTGACACTGTTTACACCGACTTTTCAAAGGCTTTTGATAAAGTTTGGCATGAAATTCTTGTTCTAAAATTGGAAAAACTAGGTTTTCATTCCGCATTTTTAAAGTGGATAGAGTCAAACTTGTGCCAAATTTTTGGTTAAATTTTATTATTTTAAACGACATGTTTGAATATATATATATACTTCCAAAACCATATGCAATGTTAGCATTTGTACTAGGAATGTGACGGAGCTCCGCATCCGCCCCCGCATCCGCGGACCATCCGCACTAAATTGACATCCGCGTAGACATCCGCAAATCCGCATTCGCATCCGACTCCGCATCCGCGGATGTCATTTTAAAACATCCGCATCCGCATCCTCAACGAGTCTTTTTACAGCCCCGCATCCGCCTCCGCAAAACTCACATCCGTCACATCCCTAATTTGTACGTCATAATAGTTCCCAGTTGCGGGACCCTTATACGTATAAGCATCTGTTCACTGTATTTGTTCGATCAAGGTTGCAATACGCAGCAATTATCTGGAGTCCTTTTTATGTTATTTACCTTTATTTTCAGCAACCGATTCCTTCCTATAAGTCGCGCTGCTTACTGATCGATTTGAAATCGTTAGTGAGCAGACGCATTATTAATTCATTGATGTTTGTCTATGATATCATTGGTAGAGCCCGACCGATAAGCATTTTCAGGCCGAAGCCGAAGCCGATGCCGAAGTTCAATTGGCAGCCTATTACTTCGGCCGACGCCGAAGGCCTATACCGAAGCCGAAGCCGATACTTAAGTAAAAACCCTTTAAAAACAGTTTTTTTTGTGTATTTTCAATCAAATTCGAGTATATAAATACACATTTAGTTTTTTAAGGAACTAAAAATTTGTTTAAATAAATAATAAAAGTAAAAAAGAATTCACAAACAAATTTGGGCCTCCTAGGTCAAAACTAACAGTAAGAAAAATTTTATTTTTTTAAAAATTTGGAGTAAAGATTAAAATATTGGGAATTTAGTAGAAATGGTAGAGAATTCTTCAAAGAATAAATCCATCTAAGTAGCTATTTTTTAAGAACTCCCCAAATCCGTCAGGTGATGGGCAAAGGATTTTCTAGTTGATGGTAAAAACCACCTGTGAAGCTTTGTACTTTAAATGTAAATTGTTGGCGCAGCAATTCGGGCTACATTTCTAAAAGGTAGAATCCTTCCGTGAGCCTCCTACCCCTATATTTGAATACAGTTTATATTTCATACAGTTTACCAGGACTCCTTTTAACATAGACATCAGAGCAAGTAGTAAGCTTCTAAATATATGGTTAAAATTCAGTAATCCACCCAGAAAATGTCCAGGGATGTACTTTGTGGCAGCTGTAACCCCGTGCCACGCAATTTGAGGTGAAATTCACTCAATATTCGATGATTACTAAGTTAAATTTTAATCATATTTTTTGTTTTGTGGGCCTCTTATGTCCCATTGGAAATTCCATCAATTACACAATTTTACATTCAAGTTTCAAGAAAATCAGTAAGACCCTTTAGATGTGATGTGGGCTAGAAAATCGTATCGTAAAAAATTAGTTTTAGTTTTCGGTGTCGCAAAAATAAGAAAAAAAATTGAAAAGCTTCGGCCAAAACATCGGCCATTTTTTAGAAAAACGGCCGAAGCCGATGCCGAAGCCGATTAATCGGTCGGGCTCTAATCATTGGTGACGATATCGAATGCTCAAGCCAAATTAAGTTGTTTGTTCCAATTAGAACTACTCGTCAGAATAAGATATTTTCTATTAAACTCTGTAAAACAATTAATGCTCTAAATCAACCTCTTATTAGATCTCTTATTGCATTTAAGGAAGCAGCTTCAGGTTTTTCTTTGCCAAAACTCATTTTTAGAGAGCTTGTAAATATTATTTACTAAATAATAATTACCAGGGCTCTCGAAGTTATTCGAATAATAAAAAAACCGGTTAACCGAACGTCCGATTAGTAACCGTTTGTACAAATACTATTCGGTTAATGATATTCGATTAGTCGCTCAGCTTCGACTATTCGATTAACCGTTCACTGTCGACTAGTCGGCTAACCGTTCATATTCGGTTAAACGAATTAGAGTTCAAATATAAATAAAAAGTAAAAGTTTCAACTGCCAAAACGAAAATTACAAACGAAATTAAATTTGCTAAGCGTCGCACATTGCATATAATTTCTCTTTTGACCGTTTCATTGAAGATTTCAATTTTAAATTCATAAACGTTTGTAACGCCCATAAGGAGGCGTGTCCGGTATGGAAAAGTATATATATTCTTGATCAGCATCACCTCCTGAGTCGATTTAGCGATGTCCGTCTGTCCGTCCGCACGATAGCGGTCGCAGTTTTGGAGATATAGACTTGAAACTTTGGGTACCTGTTTTTCTCGTGAATACTGAGATCAAGTTCGAGAATCAGCCAAATCGGATAAAAACTGGGCGTGGCTCCCATACACCGAAAAAAAAGGTTAACATTTTGCAAGTCTTTTGTATTGCTGTATTGGATTGGAAATGTTTAGAAACGTATTTTTGACATGGTCCGAGGTTCCGGAACCACATATATAAGGGTCTAAATGGGGTCTTGAGACCAATTTTTTTTTTTTGGTGGATTTGATTGGAAATGTTTAGAAATGGATTTTGGACATGGTCCGGGCTCCAAAACCACCTATAATTTGCTCAAAATAGGGTCTTGAGACCACATTTTTTTACGTTCGAGGTACTTCTTCCTACTGTGTGGGGGTATTTCAGCTTCGGTATAGCCGAAGATAGTCCACTCTCTAGTTTTTTTTTCTTTTTGGTACTTAGAGCCAATAGACTTACAAGCCTTAATTTGTATACATGTTGAAGAATTAAGAAGAAGTATTGAACGCATATCAAAGTTTCGTTGCAACGGCCGAAAGACAGACGTCAAAGAAGCTGAAGGTATTACGGAGTGATAATGGCCGTGAGTATCTAAGTTCTGAGCATGGTAGTGCCGCTGTCACTTACAATGATTAAAATGCCGATTTTTTTAGGTATGTTTGTTTGAAACAAATTAAACAGCGTTGCCACCGGCTGAGAAATATTTTTGGGAATTGAACAATTTTTTTAAATCTTGTGGATAAAATTTTAAATGATTCTACAATTGAAAGGTTTAATGGATGTAGGCTGTAGTAACATACAAATTATTTCAAAATAAAAAAGAGTAAAGAACAAGTTTTTTAAAATATAACCCTTTAACCGACTAAAAAGCAGAAAATAAATTTCCTTTAAATTAATTTCCGCAATTTCGATTTAAAATTAAGGGTTTTTGGCTACTTTGTTCCTAATATTATTTCAGATTTTGACGTCGCCAAAAACTCTTAATTTTAAGTCGAAATTGCGGAAATTAATTTAAAGGAAATTTATTTTCTGCTTTTTAGTCGGTTAAAGGGTTATATTTTAAAAAACTTGTTTTTTACTCTTTTTTATTTTCCTCTTTTATTTTTCTCCCCCCTTTTCCCCCCTTTTTCCCTTTTTTTACTCTTTTTCCCCAATGCGAACCTAAGTAAAAAATTTCAGCCCTGTAGCTTGAAAAATACGAAAATACGAAAGAAAATTTCATTTTGCCAATAAGAACCCACCTTCATCTTTGTAGCTTGAAGGAATTGGAAGTTATGGCATGTTTAAAAAAGTCCCCCCACGGCCCCCTACGCCTCTGATGGAGCCCAAAATTTAATAGAATGCATTGTCCCAATTTCAGCTCTCTAGGTCATGTGGAAGTGCATGAAAAAGCTCGCCGCAGATTTGAGGATATATATATATATATATATATATGTATATATATATATATACGTCAGTTTTCCGTCGAATACACTCCCCAACAAAACGGAGTTGCAGAGCGTGCTAACAGAACACATGTAGAAATGGCGAGGTGCATGTTGAATGCATCAAAAATATGAATTAGTCCATAAAAAAATGTTCATACAAGAAAAACACATCTTTTCATCGCTCATAAAATATAAAAAAATCGTGTAAGCAGAAAAATAGTTTTTGACAACATTTGGACAACCCCAAAATGAAAAAAAAAAGTTAGTTAGAAAACACAAAACTTAAAAATTTTTAATTTATTAAAAAAAATTACATATAAAATTATTTGTGCTTGAAATTTTTTCTTTAAGAAAAAAATTTATATTTTCAGTCTTAGCGAACGCACAAAAAAGAATTTCTTAATAAAAATAATTAAGTAAAACTGAACACTGCTGCAAAAGTAATTTCAGAAACCTTATTCAAGCATATTTTGAATTGGATTGTGTCTTTCCTAAAGAAACGGAAACTGAAATACTGAAAATAAAAAAATGCCTTTAATAAATTGATATTAATATTTATGTTTATTTATTTAAGCTAAAACTATCAGTTTTCCCGGGATCCCGGGATTGCAATTTTCAGTCCCGAAAATCCCGGGATTGTGAAAAGCCTTCGGGATTGAATGCCCTAGTGTAAAGCCATCGTGTTGGATAAGCGCCCCGGAAAATCAAAATTTGAAGCGAAAGGGCTAAAATGTGTTTTAATTGGTTACTGCACAGATTCCAAGGCTTATCGGTTGTTCAACATCAAAACTCAAAAACTGTATAGGAGTCGAGATGTTAAGTTCCTCGAAGACTCAACGCACGCATCACAAACATCAACGAGTGGTGTGTATGATATTTTCTATTCAAGAGTGATGAATACGGATGAAGATGAATTTCAAAACATTGATGTGTTAGTACCTGTGAATCTGCAGGTGGCAGAACCTTTGGAGACACCCATTGAGAGCATAGCAAACGAGGAAGATTATAAAGTTCTGAGATCCGGTAAAAGAGTATTTAACAATTTCTTGGAAGCCAAAAATGGGGTGCCGACAACATTCAAAGAAGCTTTGTTAAGCGAAAAAAATTTACAAATGGATGAAATCTGTGATGGAAGAATAGGAATCGCTGATGTCAAAGAAAACGTGAGTTTTAGTAGAAAAACCGGAAGATGTCCCAATTATAAAATGTGAATGGGTTTTTACTATCAAGAAGGACCAACACGGACAGGTTGAACGTTACAAGTCGAGATTAGTTGCAAAAGGCTGTTCGCAAAAATATGGTATCAACCATACATTTTCTTCTGTGACTCGATATTCAACTGTTAGAATTATGTAGACTTTGGCCGTAGAGTTCAAACTCTGGGTTCATCAACTGGACGTAACAACAGCGAATCTAAATGGAGACATCGATGTTGATATTTACATCAGCCGGAAGAATTTTATGATAAAGGACATTTAAATCTAGTTTGAAAGCTACAAAGATCACGGTATGGTTTGAAGCAGTTAGGGCGCAAGTGGAACGAGAAGCTTGATGAAATTATGAAAGATATAGGATTCACTCGCTGTCATACTGAACAATGCGATTATACCATGAACAAAAATGAAGATATCAAAAGTGGCAAAAGTTACTAGTTACTCGTGCCCGTCCCATCGCAAATACGTTTTAATAAGCTTGTAACGACCCAAAAATGTTGGTGTCGTCACAACGCTGACGCTAGCGTAATATTTTAGTTTTCTTTCATTATCTTTTCATTTATTTTTTTTATTTTTATAATTTTTCATTTTATATATATATTTATATATATAGTCACCTTCCACATGTATATACGAATTCTGAAGTAAAATTTAATGATATGTTTGTTACTGTTCTTAATAATAAGACTATAATGTAAATTAAAATTTAGTAGTATTCATTTCGCCTAAACGGGGGCGAACAGTGGTAAAAGGGTAACCCACATCGATCAAGGGGTACACGGCTACCCAGCTTTCAACAATCGAAAGTGGCTTTAACACCAACGCGCGACATGGATAAAAGGGCTATGAGCGAAAAAGAGACGACGATAGAAATATGAAGATAGTGACCGTAACCATGCGGCAACATTTCACCACATCAAACTACAGAAAATATGGCTACAATACACCAACGATTGGTGATTCCAAACGACTATAAAAGAGAAGCGCACCCCTGATTCGGTCTCTTTTTGGAATTCCGAATCAAGTAAGTCAGAGCTATTTAGTGAGTAGAAGTAGTAATCTGGAGGGAATAATGGTAAGGTAATTTTAGTGCACCATTACGCGTATCAACTACTGACCATGGCATTATTTCAGATAGGGAAATAGAGGGGGATATTGGCAAGGTCATTTTAGTACACCATTACGCGTATCAACTACTGACCATGGCAATATTCTACCTGAAAAGGAATGTACAAATAAACAGAAATATAGGGAACTAGAAGATAATATTGGTAAGGTCATTTTAGTGCACCATTACGCGTATCAACTACTGACCATGGCAATATTTCACTTTAGTGAAATGTGAAGGAATAATGGTAAGGTCATTTTAGTGCACCATCACGCGTATCAACTACTGACCATAGCATTATTTCAGATAGGGATCTGAAGAATTTATAAATGAGAAGAAGCATAGGGAAGGGCGGATATTGGTAAGGCCATTTTAGTGCACCATTACGCGTATCAACTACTGGCCATGGCAATAACTTTCCCTCAGTTAACTAAATAAAGAAATTGATTTTTGAATTTACATTAAATAATGATTAACGATTGGTTCCAGGAAATTGATAAAATAATTAATTAACATTAATTAATTAATTAATTAATCCAGGAAATTGATAAATAATTAGTAATTTGATTAAAGGAAGTTTGTAAAGAAATAATAAATTGAATTATAGGAAATTTAGGATTTTGTATAAAAAAAGGAATTCCGAATCAGAAATTCTATCGAGAAAATACGATTTGGAAGTTATATCTTTCAGGCGTAGCAGCAAGGTAGTGGCGACGTAGAGAGCAAGTGAACCAGCAGGGTGACAACGCACCGAAGTTGAAAGTCACATCGAAGTCAAGTCAACGAAATCAATATTCGCCGAGTACAGTCCGGCAGTCCCCTTTAAGTCGTAGTTTAGCGACACGTCGAGTCACGGAGAACGTAGTACAGTATTCCGTTTCCTGATCTGCGAGTGTCCAACACGAGTCCCACGTTTAAGTTGAATCGAGTCCACGGAAAGCGGTTGAAGAGTGCCCGCTGCACCCAAAAAAAAAGTAGGTAAATCTAACAAAAAAAGACGGTTACAAATGCAGCAACCAAGAAACGTTGTAAATGGAACCGACTCAAAGTTGTTCGCGTACAATTAAAAATTGTTCGTATATTTCTTTATGGAAGACAGAGAAAGCAATTATCCAATTGAGCGAAAAAATAAATAGATACATATTAGAAAAAGAATGCAAGAAAAAGATAGCTCATGTGTTTGGTATTTCTGTAGATGTGTTGTATTGAAATATATTTATGAAGCTTAAATTAATTTAATGTAAGCCCAAGACTTTAAAAACGAGATAATTTACATTTCGTACACAAATTTGTCGAGCAACATCATTTCTACTGCGAATATATATAATATTCATTGCTTAGAACTAACGCGCTTCCACAAAATGCAATATTTTAACATTTCATTAAGTTTACAATTATATTGTAATATTGAAATAAGGGTTTCCCGGGAAAAAACGAGTTGAAAAACATTCTGCACAATTTTTAAAATCGTAAAATCGCAATATTTGTTAATAATTAATTATAACATAGTCATAATTTGATTTTAAAAATTGTTTTCGAAATATCAAAAATGTAAAATGTAAACAAATTCGACGCCATCTTCTAGTGCTGCGAAAATTCGATTTTTTTGTATTCGATACAACCGGATACTTTCTTGTGAATACTTAATAATTTTTACGATAATTTTCATTCAATTTTGATTTGAAATAAAATCTCTGAGTAAAGTAAATGCACGTAGCAATTGCTCTAAGACGTTTTTATTATTACGACCCAACAATTTTCATACAAACTTCCCTAAAATACCAATAATAGTATCGCATACTAATGGAACCAAGTACTTCATGAGTCAAGTGTCGAATATAAATTATTCATATATTATGCAGCACTTGTTGCTTTGAGAGCGAAAACGAGACAGCCATATATAATAATTTTTCTCTCTTGTATTAAATGTCATGCTGTTTCAGAATTATGAAATATTTGCGGCATGGTTGCATTTCTGCATCGAGCGATGACATTGCGAATCATATGCCGAAATACGACCATGCTGGCAAATCATTTAACAATTTTTTGACGATTAGATTAACCACAACAATTGTAGTTGTTGTTTGTGTGTTCCATATAAAATAAAAAATGTTTTTTTACAACGTTTTTTGGTTAGATTAACCTATCTTTTTTTTTCTGTGTAGTGGTCTGGTTTATGTCATGGCAACGCTTAAGTTCGCCTGCTGTTCATGCTATGCTACACCCGCATTTACCCCTTGCTACGCCTGTGTTGTATTAGCCTCGCCCACGCCTATTTCTACGCATCAAGAACGCGCATTAAGCATATCTACGTGCGACGACCAGACGCCGCTGTTCGCCCCTGAAAAACTATATCTGTAAGTCTTACTTGAAATTATTGAATAAAAATTCTGTTTTAATACAAAGTCTCTGCAAATTACAAATTTTCTGTGTACGAAGCCCTGGACATCCGACGAGTTCATACCCCAGCAATTCGCGACGTTACAAGCTTCAGCTTTGAAAAGCTTCGCTCACATGAGGCGACTGAAACGCAAACCATAAGAAATAATTTTAGTGATGGGGAAATGTTCGGCAACGTTTCTAAAAAATCCTATTCAACTATACGTTAGCAACGTAAATAGGGCGTTGCTAACTTCCTCATTTAAAAGTTTAACAAATTATGGTGAGAACACACCAAAAACCTCAAAGTCAATTGTGCCCCATTGTCACAGCTACCCCAGCTTACCCTACTATAAAATTTATAGTATATTACCCCAAAATTGTGCTTCGGCCCAATGTGAACGAATAGTTGACGTATAGTTGAATAGCGGCTTATCGCCACTGGATATCAACATTATCCTTACTATTTATAAAATTGAAAACGCCAATTTGGGTTTAACGGGTATGAGCAAAAACTAGCCAACGGATTTTCATAATTTTTTTAAAACATCCTATTACCCCAAAATTGTGCTTCGGCCCAATGTGAACGAATTGTTGACGTATAGTTGAATAGCGGCTTATCGCCACTGGATATCAACATTATCCTTACTATTTATAAAATTGAAAACGCCAATTTGGGTTTAACGGGTATGAGCAAAAACTAGCCAACCGATTTTCATAATTTTTTTAAAACATCCTATTTGTGCCAAGGAAGAGAATAGGATACTTTTTCGAAAGGTAAATATCTTAATTTTCGGTATAAAGTTTTTGTGAACATTCAGTCGTATGCTTAGAGATTTCCGTTCGATTGCATTGACATAGTCTGTGCTTGCAAAACATTATTGTACGTTGCTTTCCACTCTCTTCTGCGTATAGATCGCTGAAAATGGAGAGTTATTATTTTGATATGGAGTTTTTGTGCTCTCTATATATGATTCAATTAGTATATTCGCAGGAGCGTTAAAACAAACTTGACGTTGATTCGTTGATAGCTCGTACAAGAAGAAGGCTAAAGGTTTTTCGTAAAAACCGAGGAGCCTTCATTTTAAAATTTAACATCGTTTGGGACACACCTTAACAGAAGGTTAAGCCGTGTTCTAGAAGTTTCCGTATCTGAAAGGTGTATCGGCTAAACAACCTCAAACATAAAAAAAATGTGGTCTCAAGACCCCATTTAGAGCCATTTATAAGTGGTTTTACAGACTCCGATCACGTCTAAAATTCGTTTCAAAAATTTCCAATCCAATCCATTAAAAAAACACAATTATATGTGATCTTGGAAACTCGGACCATGATAAAAATTAATTTCTAAACTTTAAAAGTTGTCCGATTCACTTATTTTCACCCATGTGTGGACGACATATTGGTAGTTTGTTCAAAAGACACTATAATGAAGCACATAAAGAATGAGGTTGGAATTGTTGGAAGTATACGACATGAATGAATGCAGAAAATGCTGTACTGCATTGGATTCTGGTATGAAACTTAAGCAAAGGTCGATGAGAAGAGTTTTCAATCATTGATTGGGTCCCTCACGTATATTGGGATTGGCACGAGACCTGATGTAGTTCACTCACTTTGATGTGATCCACATCAAAAACATTTTGCTGGCGCAAAATATATTTTGCGATAATTAAAAAATACAACAGATTATGCATTGCATTTTAAACCTACAGGCATATTTTGCGATATTTAATAAAAAAAAGTAAAAACCACTTTTTTAAAATATAACCCTTTAACCGACGAAAAAGCAAAAAATAAATTCCCTTTAAATTAATTTCCGCAATTTCGATTTAAAATTAAGGGTTTTTGGCTGGTTTGTCAGATTTTGAAGTGGCCAAAAAACCCTTAATTTTAAATCGAAATTGCGGAAATTAATCTAAAGGGAATTTATTTTTTGCTTTTTAGTCGGATAAAGGGTTATATTTTAAAAAACTTGTTTTTTACTCTTTATTATTTTCCCCTTTTTTTAATTTTTTACCCTTTTTTAAAAAAAAAACCCCCCTTCCCCTTTTTTTCCTATTTTCCTCTTTTTTTATTTTTTTCCCGAATGCGAACCTACAAAATTTAAGTCCTGCAGCTTAAAAAATACGAACGTTGGTCCATCCCGAACTTTAAAAAGGCTCCATCCCTCTCCCCTTTATCCCCACACTCCCCATCAAAGGGTGTAAAATTTTATTTTGTCAATAATAACCCACCTACCAAATTTCATGATTGTAGCTCGAAGGAATCGGAAGTTATGCTATGTTTAAGAAAAAGGGGTTTGAGTCCCCCCACGGCCCCCTACGCCCCTGATGGACCCCAAAATAGTATGCATTGTCACCGGAGTTCTATCAGTGTTCCAAATTTCAGCTCTCTAGCTCATGTGGAAGTGTATGAAAAAGCTCGCCGCAGATTTGAGGATATATATATATATATATATAGTCAAGCCAAAGCAAGCTAATATAAGGGTTTGCAGCATTCCACATCTTCCAGATCGTAGTTGAGCCAGTGTGGTTCTGGTGTGGCGTGGTAATCGTGGTAATAATATACTACACACAAAAAAAAAGTCGGTAGATTTAACCGAAAAAGGCGGTTTAAAACGCTCCAACACTTCTTCGTCGGTTAATCTAACCGACAATTTTACCGACCTTTTTTTTCTGTGTAGAGAAATTTACTCGCGGAACTTAGTTTTGAAAGGTATGTCAAACAATCTACAACTTTATATGGTGACAACATTAGTGCACAGCAGCTGGTTCGCAACCCAGTATATCATGGAAGAAGTAAGCATATAGATATCAGAATACATCATGTTCGTGAAGTCAATCAACAAGGCCATATTTCACTAAAATACGTGCCATCAACTGAATATACAGCAGATATTTTAACTAAAATTTTACCAAAAACTAGAGAGTGGACTATCTTCGGCTATACCGAAGTTGAAATACCCCCACACAGTAGAAAGAAGTACCTCGAACATAAAAAAATGTGGTCTCAAGACCCTATTTTGAGCCAATTATAGGTGGTATTGGAGCCCAAACCATGTCCAAAATCCATTTCTAAAAATTTCCAATCAAATCCAAAAAAAAAAAAATTTGGTCTCAGGACCCCATTTAGACCCTTATATATGTGGCTTCGGAACCTCGGACCATGTCAAAAATACATTTCTAAACATTTCCAATCGAATGCAACAATAAAAAAGACTTGAACAATTTTTACCTTTTTTTTCGGTGTATGGGAGCCACGCCCAGTTTTTGTCCGATTTGGCTGATTCTCGAACTTGATCTCAGTATTCACGAGAAAAACATGTAAAAAAAAGTTTCAAGTCGATATCTCCAAAACTTCGACCGCTATCGTGCGGACGTACAGACGGACGGACAGACAGACGGACATCGCTAAATCGACTCAGGAGGTGATACTGATCAAGAATATATATACTTTTCCATACCGGACACGCCTCCTTATGGGCGTTACAAACGTTGTGACAAAGTTAGTATACCCTGCCACAGTGAGTGTCGATAGATTTAACCGAAAAAGACGGTTAAAAACGCTCCAACCCTTCTTCGTTGGTTAATCTAACCTTAATAATTTGTTGGTTCACAATTTGAATTGTAAACATTCAGCAAAAATTTGTTTCGATACATATTTTTTAGTAAGAAAACCATTAAAATTTATTGGCTTACAATTTTAATTGTAAACATACAACAAAAATTTGTTTCGTTACATATTTTTTTAAAAGGAAACTTTTTCGTTGCATTTGTTTTTTTTTTCATTTGAAAACAAAAAAAACATATTAAACACAAACATATTAAACGCAAAAATAAAAAACACGCAAGATTTCATGTTTAAAAAAAATAAATATTAGCTTGAGCGCATAACTGACACAGGCTCTTATTTTCCAAAATTAGTATTACAAATGCAGTATTACAAGCAAAAAATCTCTGTTTGGCTCCGCTCAAGCCTCCATAAGGCACAACATTCATAACACGATTGGGAATGAAGATGCGCGAATGGTAAATTGCACAAGTTGGTAAAAATTCAAATTTAACCACCGATTGCGATAAAAAAACATTCAATTTCTGTAAAACAACAATTATTTTTGGTTATTTCAGCTATTTTTTTACAATTTTTTGTCGGTTAAAACTACCGACGGGCTCGGTTAAAAAATTTACAATTTTCATACATTTTGTACGTCAACCACTTTTTTCGGTTATTTTTTTTTCTGTGTATATACTAAATTGGGAATTGAATAGTGATTTCATTAAGAGCCGGTGTTGTAGAACTACTTTTAATGCAGCCACTGGTTAAAATATTTGGTAAGTAACTTTCTGTTTTTTTGTTATTTTGTGAAATTAAATTTTCGTTTTGATGTTATAAATTTCTCATTCCGTTTGTTCGACTCGAATATAGCAGACATTGTTCAATAAATAATTTTAAATAACACCCTATCTAACAGTCCAAATGGTTTGCTGTACAGGTTCAGTGAAGTAACCGTTTACCTTTGGAAAAAAAGTCCAAACCAAATGCGCGATTTGTTGTGTGGACATTATTCGATTTTCTTTCGGGTAAAATAAAATTGAGGCTTGTTGGCGACCGCTCGAAATAGATAGTCATGGCTTTACTCATATTTTTCTGATTCACAAACGCATTTTTAATCATCATTACAATTTTAAAAAAACATTGGAAAAACAACACATTTTTTTTTAAATCTGCGACCCCAATGATTGCAATTACAAACTTTTACATATTGCTCATTCCCTGCAATAAAGAAACATCTCAAAATTTTTTGTTTTTTGAGTTATGAATGCCACTAGGATCCTCAGATGTTTATCTATATGTCTTTAATTTTTGATATATTTTACCTTTTTTAAAAACATTCCAAGTGCTGAAATTCATATAAAATACTGAAATTTTAAATTTCAAATCGTGATTTTCCAACAATATGATTTTTTGAGTTGTGTCTATATTGCAGGGAATGAGCGATATGTATTTACTTCCTAACTATTTAATTTTCATTATTGTACAACATTTGTTTCCATTATTGTTCAAAATTATTTTCATCTTTTTTTCTATCATTATATTCAAAAGTGATTTTTAATCGTAAACAGTTTACAGATTTATCTTTTTTTACAGTTTTTTTGAGCTCTGTCAGATTTTAAGATTTTCTCCCAAAAACTACAGATTTTTTATAAATGTAACAGATTTTTACAAAATAAATTCAAATTCACTCTGATTTTTCTTGAAATGTATTCTTTTCGATAAAAAATGTATTTTGGAGTAACTGAAGATCATGTAACACATAACAACAAGAAATCTCAATTTTGTTCTGCCATTGTGAAATTGAATAAGAAAAAAATTCGGCTAGCGCCGTTTTCTTCTGAAACCGTAAAGGAAATGAACAAGATTGGCGGTTTAAAAACTAAAAAATCTTATTGTTTATTTCTAAATATGATTTTCTCGCTTAAGGAGCCGTGATACTCATTCATACCCATGTTCTTAAAATTTCGGAAGCCAATATAAATTATTACAGAAGGCAGTACCTAATTAACTAGCAGTTACTATATGTATTAACTAGTTGGTCTAAATTTAAAAACAATTTTATTCAACAGTGAAACCCAGTGGTCAAAAGAATGTGTCTGCAGGCATGCCAGTATGCCTCTTTAGGAGTTCGGATGCCTTCCCTCCCCGCTTCCAAATAAACAGGCCTACGTCTGTCGCTTCCATGCGTATGCGTAATTTTTTGCAACTTTTAGTTTTTTTTATATAAATTGCAGAAATTTATCGAATTAATTCGAATTAAAAAAATCATTATCGACTCTTTAATGTGGCTGCATAGCAAATTGTATGTTTAGAGTTCATTCAATTTGATTTCTCCTCCTCTAGAAAAGGATGTAGTAATTATCATAGATGGCCACTTTGCTGCACCAGTAAAATTACAGTAAAAATAAATTATTTTTGCTCTTAGCTTTTCTTAAAAGAAGGATTTCAAAATTTACATCGCTGAGTGTTTGCCTTCTGGAACGATGCACAATCACAGCGAACGAAAACAGCCACAGTTCCATTCTCAGTGATGAGCTTGAGTACTTGGAGGAATACCTAAAGCTTATGGGCCCTATAGCAGAAGCGATCGATTTTCTTCAGGGAGAAAAAAACCATGTATTTTGTCTACTTTGTCCCTAGTATAGTGTCTTTATATTTATATTTATATTTATATTTATTACTAATTATTTAAAACAAATTTGTATTACAATACACTTTCTGGTGTTTGTGATTTGATAACTGATTCATTGATGCGCTGATTTCATGGTAGTTAACTGTTTTTCGGTTTTAGTACCACAACTTTTGAACGGATTAAATTTCAAATGAATTTCTATATTGAAAAGTATAAATTTTTTTAGCAACCGAAATTATTGAACTTTTTTTTGGGAGGCTGATGCAGATTGTAAAGAATTTTATGACCTCTTTTAAACATATTGCAATTTGCAAACCAAAAATACAGAAAAAATTATCTTAATTCCAGAAACAAATTTTGGGTATTTTGGTATAAATGTGTATGGATTTGCATTAAATAACCTTCGGCATCCACAAAAATTCTTTCAAGCCTCCAAAAACGAATTCTAAAATGTCTGTATAGAAAAATAAATCAATTTTGCAAAATAAAATAAATCATATTCCTAAAATATTTCCAAATCAATATGTGATATTGTTGGAAATTTTAATGTTTTAGAAAATTCAAGAGATTTTCTATTCCGTTATCAGGCCAATCTTTCAAAAGCAATAGCGCTGCTCACAGGTGTGGTAACAACGTCATTGATGACTCTTTTGAAAGATCACAAGGTCCCATGTTCACTTAAGAGGGTCTCAAGTTTACAACTTCTATGGTTTCTGAGAAAACTGACCTCAAATAGTGGAAAATATGATTTTTTGCAATACTTTCGAACGCTCCTGCGGCTTTCTGCAGCATTTCTTAATATTGATGTCGGTCTCAAAAAATTCGATCATCTTTCCCATGTGCACTTAAGAGGGTCAGTGGTTTGGTCAAAAAAGGAGGTTCATAATTGATACATTTTGCCGTTAAATTATAATCCTGGTATACAGTCCTTAAATCTAACATATTATTAATAATTTTCAATCATAATATCATTATTATTTTCGCCTCTTCATGGATTTTTTCCACTTTTAAAAAGAAACTAAAATACTGAATTTTGGTGAAAAACTTGAAACTAAACCAAATACACAAACCAAAAGCAAAGTTTTCATATTTTAAACTCTAGGCGGCGCCACAAATTTTGTGTTGAATAAAAAATTTGGATTTTTAGATATTTGCCTACTTGAGAAAAAACCTTTGTAACCATAAAAAGTAAGGTTTGTTAAGAGCGAATGTACAATGAAAGTGCATGCAAAAGCGCCGGGACACGTTTTTTTGGTAATGCGACCGCGAATATTTTTTTTTAGCGAATTACTTAGTTTTTTCGAAAGGGGATCGTACATTCAGTATTGGCATATTTTTCCAGTATTCATTACAATGTTTTCATTTTTAAATTGTTGTGCGATACAAAATTTCGAAAAATTTGATCAAAATGAATTTTTTTTTATATTGTGAAAACAATTTTTTTGTAAATATTTCCAAATGACAAAAAACAAATTGAGGTGAAAAACCAAATACAAGAACTTTTTTTTAGTTCCATATTTTCCCTACAGATGTCTCACGCAGAACGGAATACACCCTTAATTCAATCTGGAAAGCAACTATTTTGATTAGATTGATTAATTCAATATTTTAAAAAACATTTGAATTTGGAAAAAAATCCACATGGTTGAGTGTAGGTATTCCATTTTATTTCATAATCTGAAAGAGACAAAATAATGTTCCACAATATTGTGTTCCTTTAAAAAAACTTAAAAAATATAATACTAATCAAACAATTCGTTCAAAAATTGTGGTTCTAAATCTGCTCAAAGCTTCGTTTTCACAATTTTTACTACAACTTAAAAACAAGAGCTGATAACGGCAAACCGTTAACAGATCTAAAATTAGAGTACAAAAATGTATTTAAAAAAAACGAAAAAAAAATAGTCATAATCAGGATTTGAGCCCACGATCCAAAAAACATTCGTATTTTGAGTGATACTTTCCGAGCCCTGATTAAATATACATAATTACTAAATTGCAATTGAAGTATAAAAAATTTTATTATTCTTATGTAAGAAATTATGTAATATATTAGTACATTAGAATTACTCACTGATTCCATTTTAAATTATTTCTGTTGTATTATTGAAAATCGAAATGTTTGATTTTTCACCATAATTTAAAACTCTTATCAATTTCCGTGAATTTCATTTTATAATATTATCGATTTTACTTATTTATTGCCATTGTTCATTTATAAATTTATCTATCAATTAAGCATTTAAAAATTACTTGCACATGTTATATTTTTTAAAGCGTTTGAAATAATCTTCATTTGTATTTACTTTGCATAGTTTATATATTTAAATTATAGCAATAAATATATAAGTATAATTTAATACTTATATATTTCACAATATAATCCGAAAGGAATTCGAATTATGAAATTTCACATGTCAAACTAGATTTTATTGATCTACACAGTTTACTGTTATCTCAGTGCAAATTTCGGTGTATGTCGTATGGAAAGATCGATTATTCGGTCGATTATAGGTGACTGCAACTGATTCAATTTGCATGTTTTTGCACCTCATCTGCAAAAACAATTCTATTTATAAATTTGTGCAACGAAATGTAATTTTCTTTATATACAATATTTCCAATGTATTCTGTAGAGCTCAAGTAGCGACGTACATGCTCTAAACTAGACAAATTTAATCAAAAACACTGAAATAAACGCATGAGGCGTTCAGAACAAGAATGGACCAAGATTATACCCACGGCTTCGCTCGTAATGTCCACATATAATGTGGCCAGATGGCCACTTGCACTTTTCGTGAGCAACTTGTGGAGAATATTGAAACAAAGCTCACGTGAACCAAACAATTTCTTCCGACCATTGATTTGGGATTGAAAACTTTTTGGATTTATTTAGTTTGAACCTTTATCTAATGAAGAAAAGAAAAAATCAATTTTTACCTTTTTTTTCGGTGTATGGGAGTTACGCCCAGTTTTTGTCCGATTTGGCTGACTCTCTCAGTATTCACGAGAAAAACATGTACCCAAAGTTTCAAGTCGATATCTCCAAAACTGCGACAGCTATCGTGCGGACGGACAGACGGACATGGCTAAATTGACTCCGGCGGTGATGCTGATCAAGAATATATACTTTTCCATACCGGACACGCCCCCTTATGGGCGTTACAAACGTTGTGTCAAAGTGAGTATACCCTGCCGCAGTGAGTGTGGGGGTATAAATATATAAATAATGAAATTTTTCAATATAATCGTCATACAAAGTACCTTTTTACATATGAAAATTTAGACCCCATATCTGATTAGTGCTGCGTTTGCACAACAGGCTGGTACTCCGGAACCGGAAGTCAAAAAAATTTGTAATTTTACTTTTAGTGTTTTTTGACCAAAAAAAGCTATCTCATCAAAAATCTCGAAAAAAATTCGAACTTTTTTTGCTCTGGACGGAAATGAGTTAGCACACAAAAAGTTCCGTTTTGTCGATCAGTGTTTTACGACTTGATGATAGTTGTGAATTCCCTTAATATCTGTTCTTTGAGTAACTAAAAAAATACACTAAAATAAAATAAAATTTCGTTTTAGAACAAGATAAATAGATATTATAAGTAGAGACCGACCGAAATTTCGAAATTTAAGCTGAAAACGAGACCAAAAATGTACATTTTTGTCAATATTAGAAAAATCATTCAAAAAAAATTTTAAAGTAACTTTTTGTAACTATTTTGCAATCACTTTAGGCAGCTGCATCAAAATATAATTTCTTTAATATATACATTTTGCAGAAAAACAAAATTCGAAGGAGTGTTCTAAATTAATTGAAACTAAGTTTCCAAATGAATTTTAGGCCCGCGAATTTCAAAAATGTATCGGTTTAGCTAGAATCCTTTTTATACAATGCTCACTACTGTCTCACTTTTTGAAACGCCCATAAGGAGGCGTATCCGGTATGTAAAAGTATATATATTTTTGATCAGCATCCTACTGAGTCGATATAGCGATATGTAACTCAAATTTCAAAGTGAATTCTTGGTAAAAGTTAAGTGACTAGGAATGTTAAATTGCAGATAGTTTGCTTCTAAATTCATCTAATCATGATCTGAACTTAAAATGAACGATTTCAGCCTACTGAAACGTACTACTTTATAATATTTGTTCTTGTTTTTTTTCGGTTTTGGCCGAAATTTAAAAATAATAATTTCACATTATTTTTCCAAAAATTAGAAAAATAGCTAACAACCATCCCACAGTAGAAATTATATATTTTCATTTCAATCCCAACATACTACGACATACTTATATATGAGGGTTGTAGCCAAAAAGCAACACTATTTGACAGCCAAAAAAACTGGGTTAACCAACACTAATTTCTTATGTAAAATGGTAAAAAACTAGTAAGAGAATTATCTTATGTCTGACCGAAGCTATAATACCCTGCACATGCGAGTACGATACATTCTGAGTAATTAGTAATTTTATCGAAATCGGTATTTTATTGATAGTTTTTCGATATTTTATGTATATTTTATTCATAATTTTTCGATATTATATCGATTTTTTATCGATAATTGTTCGATAATTTATCGATTTTTTATCGATAATTATTTGATAATTTATCGATAATTTTTCAATAATTTATCGACTTTTTATCGAAAATTTTTCGATAATTTATCGATTTTTTATCGACGCCAGAAAGGAAATTTCGTAATTTTAAAATTGCAAAAATTAAAAAATTTGTGGTATTTTCTGCGTTTGAGATACAAGATATCTTAAAAACCATAAAGGATACAAGAAACTGACAATTTCTTTTTAAAAACTTTTAAAAGTTTTAGAATCAATCTATCCATTTTAAAGTTACAGTTGAAAACCACAAAAAGTGCACTTTTGTCGTTTGCGCAAAAATGGTTATGGCTATTTTCGGATTCAGAGTAGCGAAATACATAAGAATTTGTTTATCAAGTCATAATATATCGATTTATTATCGATAATTTTTCAATCATTTATCGATAATTTATCGATAATTTTTCGATAATTTATCGAATATTTTTTATTTTTTGAAAATTTTCCAATATTTATCGCTAATTTTAGTTTCCTGATTTATTTAAAAATTGTGTTTTCCATTTTGTTCCGGTCCAATTCCATTTCGTTCCAGTTCCCATTTCGTCCCCGACCTCATTTTCAACCCAATGCAAAAAACCGCATCCAAATCGGTTCAGTATTTCTCAAGATAAACGAAAATAATACAAATTTGGCGGCCATTTTGTATGGGAGGTAGGCGTGGCTCTTACCCGATGATGCCCATTTTCAATACCGTCCAATCATTCGCCAAAAAAAGAGGAATCCCAAAATTTGGGGTCGATATCTCAAAAGCTACGACAGTTATCGTGCGAAATGACAGACAGACGGACAGACTTTTAAAAGTTTTAGAATCAATCTATCCATTTTAAAGTTACAGTTGAAAACCACAAAAAGTGCACTTTTGTCGTTTGCGCAAAAATGGTTATGGCTATTTTCGGATTCAGAGTAGCGAAATACATAAGAATTTGTTTATCAAGTCATAATATATCGATTTATTATCGATAATTTTTCAATCATTTATCGATAATTTATCGATAATTTTTCGATAATTTATCGAATATTTTTTATTTTTTGAAAATTTTCCAATATTTATCGCTAATTTTAGTTTCCTGATTTATTTAAAAATTGTGTTTTCCATTTTGTTCCGGTCCAATTCCATTTCGTTCCAGTTCCCATTTCGTCCCCGACCTCATTTTCAACCCAATGCAAAAAACCGCATCCAAATCGGTTCAGTATTTCTCAAGATAAACGAAAATAATACAAATTTGGAGGTAGGCGTGGCTCTTACCCGATGTTGCCCATTTTCAATACCGTCCAATCATTCGCCAAAATAAGAGGAATCCCAAAATTTGGGGTCGATAGCTCAAAAGCTACGACAGTTATCGTGCGAAATGGCAGACAGACGGACAGACGGACATGGCCTAATCAACTCAAGCGGTGATGCTGATCAAGAATATATATACTTTTCCATACCGGACACGCCTCCTTATGGGCGTTACGAACGGTGTGACAAAAACAATATACCCTTGGACAGTAGTGTGCAGGGTATAAAAATATATAGTTCAAACAAATTTCTTGACAAGTGATTACTTTTCATGTGGTAATCCAAAACTGTTCATATAACCTGTTCTAAAGGTAAAATTTTCCAGCTTTTTTTACCAAGTTGAACAGGAAAATCAGAAAATCAAGCTTTGCAAATGCACAAATATACATTTCATTTTCTAGGCAGGCAGCGCTTATTTGATGCTGGATGTGAAGCACTAAGTATGCGATAAAAAGGTAAAAACTGGGGAAACCCCAGGCATTTTTGAAGTTTTTTAAGATTTGGATTTGCAAAAATGTGCCATTGAAGGGAAAACGGGGGGATCTACGGAACCTTTTGTAGCAAGTGGGTCACAGGTAGCTAAAGAAGGACAAGGCGGACACAGAGTTTTTCTATATTTCTATATATCTTGTTGAAAATATTGAAGCAACCCACCCAATAATTTTATCGTTGAAGAGCTCGTAAACTAAGATTTTTTCGATCGAAAAGCGGATAAAATAATCGTAGGCGACACACGATAACGCTAAGTTTACGAGTCCGACTTCGTTTTTAATTTTGCATCGAAACGAAACTTTTTTTTTTAACTTGGAATTTTTTTACAATATTTTATTTTTATTTGCCGATTTTTCCTTAGAACAATTTGATAACTTTTTCACAGAGTCGGGCTCGGGATTGAACTCACGTCCTCCGGATTGTAAAGTATGTGCCGAGCGCTTAACACATTCTCCTAACTCAGCCATTATTGAACAAGTGCTTAAAAGTATGACTTAACAAACGTTTTAAAATTGTTTTCCTAACAGTTTGAAAAACACTTATTCTAAAAATAGAAATTATCTTGCTGAGAAATCGTTATAAAACTTTTTTCTAACAGTTTGAAAACCATTGGATCTAAAAATAGCTTTTCAAAACAATAATTTCGTTCGTTAAAGTACTCGTAAACGAAGTCGTTAAAGAATTCTGTAACTAAGTCGTTAAAGAATGCTTTAACTAAGTCGTTAAAGAATTCTTTAACTAAGTCGTTAACGATTTCGATAACGAAGTCGTAACGATACGAGTAAATAGAGTTGGACAAGTTGTGTTAGGTCGTGATTTGTTTTGGTGAAGTGTTTCAGTCCTGGGAATTTCAAGTAGATTGCTTGGAATTTGTTTGGCCGTTTCCCCCCTCTTCCTTATTCCTTTTTTTTGTTTGTGCGAAGAATTTCAGACAGGTCGGTCTGGTCCCGCAAATCAATTGCGTTTTAAAAAATATAATTTTTGGGTGTATAAATAATTTCTTTCGGTCATTTGTCGTTTTGTGACAATTTTGAAATGGGTCGGCCCCAATCCCACGCGTCGCGATTGAGCTACCGGGAAATTAGGGATTTTAATTATCGCGTAAGAATTTTTGGATTTTAGTTTTTTTTTAAAAGTTTAGTTAAAAATAGCCCGATAAGCTGGCGCCCAACGCACAGTGATTTGTCTCCATATGAGCTTGGGACAAAAATCGAAGGAGTATTCTGAATTAATTGAAACTAAGTTACTAAATGTGTTTTGGCCCGCTGATTTCAAAAATGTAATCGGTTTTTCTGTGACGCTTATAGTTTTTGAATAAATCCAGAATTGTATGCTTGATTTTCTTTTTTAATTATTATGCATATAATACAACTCTACAATTATATTTCGAAAAAGGTTTCTTAGCTTTAATAACGGATTCTAGTGGTTCTTGATTAGCTGATTTCACATTTGGTAACCGTTTTTGGCTAGCAGTTGTAGCAGGTACATTAATGCAAAAACATTAAGAAAAATTTTTAATAAATTTAATATTATAACTATTGAAAATATCAATACATTTTTATAATCTTGAATACTTTGTACAGAAAAATGAATATTATACTATATTATATTATGTATATTCTACTATTAGGGGTATTCACGGATTGGTGTACTTGATAGTGTACTTCTGTCGAAGTGACGTATTCACTTTTACCATAAATTTTACCTGTATTCTCAATTTTAATAATTCTGGCACATTTTTTATTTTTTTATTTGTTTAACATGTGTATTGCTTGGTAAAGTAACAAACCCCAAGAAATCCTGAAAAATCTGGAGAACCCGGGATTGCCAAAACCATTCGGTATTGACCGCCTTAGTCAATAGGAAGAAGAGAGAAGAGTAAAATAGAGAAAAATTAAATCCATTGGATCAACAATATTTCAATTGAGCTTTTAGTTACTATACATACATTAATATCAATATATTAATAAAAGTACATACATTCATCATATTTTACCATTTTATTTACATTATGAACTTTTTGAAAAGTTTTTTGGATATAAAATCGTAATTTTAGGCATTTACAAAATAACATTTTTTTCAAAAAGTTGGTAAAAAAATGGTGAATTTCTTTTTTTTCTGAAAGAAAACGCGTTGAACTTTAAAACAAAAAAAAAATTTTTACTAACTTTTACGCACTTTTTTTTTACAATCCATAATTTTTTGGGTTTTTTTTTTTTACTTGAAAAACTTTTTTTTTCATGGTACTCACAAATTTTTACATCGAAGTTTAATGACAACTATTTTATTTTTCATTTTTTAATACAATTTTTTTCGCCAAGTTATTAAAAATAAATTTTTTTGTTCCAGCATTTGTTATCAAATTTTCCTAATTTGAAAATAATCCACGGACGCCAAAAAAATTTTAATCAAATAAAAAAGTTCATATTCTTTTTAGCCAATGTATTACCTTTCCAAAAATACCATATTTTATATAATTGATGACATCAAACTTTCTGAATTTTGTCTATGGGACAAATCACTGTGCAACGTGGGGCTATTTTGTTTTTTTAATAAAAAATATTTTTGTTTTTTTCAATAATTTTTTTGTTGATTTTAAAAAAATTTTTTTTTAATTTTCGGGTTTTTTTTTTTTAAATTAAATTTTTTTGATTTAAATAATTTTTTTTGGTGGTGTTTTTTGTGTTTTGTATATTTTTTTTTATATTTTGACTAATTAATTTTTTTTATTTATTTAGTTTTTTTTGACTCATCGATGCTTAAATCTACCTACTTACACGATGTGATTGCTGTCTCATCGTGTGCATAATTTCTGCCAAGCAACAAACTAGTTATCAATTTCGCGGAACAAAGAATCTTTTTATTGTGTTTCATTATTGGTCGAGACAGATCCTATTTTAATTGTGTACTGTACATTTGTACACTTCCGCTATGTGTGTGGTATTTCCGTCCATCTGCCCACTGCAACCAGATGTGGGAATTACCTCTTTTCTTTAGCACTTCAAAGAAAAGGACTATAAAAAATTATATTGCGGGTATTTACAACATCACAAACTATTGGTGCCATTTTTGTAAACACCGATCGCAACTACCAAAATCTTCGTTTGGTGCCGTTGCTTAATTAGGCATAATTAAACAAGAGCAGTACGAACTACTGCTGTTTCGGACACCGGTCTGTGCGTCATGCGGATGCGCTCCTCGATTGGTCGGGCGGGTAAGTGGGTCGTGGTATTCATCGTCGAAGAGTTCGTTTATTGAATGTTCCTCTCGTAGAGTTCAGTTTTTTCCGCATACATGTGGAATTATTGTTTTATTAATATTCAAAAAGTATTTAGTTTTATTAATAAAATATAATTAGAAAGTAAATATGATTTGACATTACGAGATAATAATGAAGATATGATTTGAACGACGACTTCGAATTTTAAGACTGAATCTCACAATGACAATTTTCAACTCAACTCTTCTTGTTAAAAACTGCTAACCGGACGACTGCAACTGAAAAAGGGTTACCACCTACTAGGGATGTCAATTTTCGAGACCTTTGCCAATCCTGGGATTTTCGGGATTGAAAAATGCAATCCCGGGATTAGTCCCGGGATTAGTCCCGGGATTTGGATTTTTTTCAATTCAACCAAAATTCAGTAAAAAAATGTTATATTAAATCGAATTTAATTGCTTTTAATATACATATACTATAATATTTTGGAAATTGCGCAAATAATCGAACAATATTAAAGGTTTTTATTGGATTTTTATACCCTACACCTCATGAGGTATGGGTATATTCACTTTGGTCTGATGTTTGTAACACCAAGAAGGAGAAGTGTCCGTTATGGAAAAGTATATATATTCTTGATCAGCGTCACCTCCTGAGTTGATTTAACCCTATCCGTCTGTCCGTCTATCCGTCTGTCCGTCTATCCGTCTGTCCGTCCTCTTTTCTTGTAAACACGATTGCAGGAGCTAGAAGAAAGCTAGGGATCCCAAATTTTGTATTTATCCTTTTTAGGCCCTAGAAGGAGTTGGTATTGAAAATGGGCGGAATCGGTCGACGGCCACGCCTACCTCCCTGTCTGTCCGTCCTTTTCCATACCGGACACTTCTCCTTCTTGGTGTTACAAACATCAGACCAAAGTGAATATACCCATACCTCATGAGGTGTAGGGTATAAAAATCCAAAAAAAACCTTTAATATATTTTTTTTTTTTTTGACGACGACGAATCCCAACGGTCCCACTAACCCGCCCAACCGACCGAGGGGCACATCCGCATGACGCACGGATTTGGTGACCGAACAGCCGTAATCCGGATTACGCTGTGTAACCGATCGCGGGTAAACATATTTGGAAATTCGTTTCAGCTACAGATTAAAATCATCAGCTGATAAAACGCATATTAGGTTATGAATGCAAGAGAGAATTCTTCCAAACATAACATAATATAAGATTAACGTGATAATAAACAATAGAATTAAAAGAAAATATTATGAAGCATCAGAATTCATGCGACGAATATGAATTTGATCAAATATGATTTTTGCCTACTTTACGATATTAGGCTTAACAAAAATACAAAGACAAAACAATCCAAACAGTTAATTTACGCGACAAAGATTACAAATATTAATTTTAGTATTTTGTTTTTTTATACGAAATATAAAAAATCAAATCGATTAATTGCGCAATTTCCAAAATATTATAGTATATGTATATTAAAAGCAATTCAATTCGATTTAATATAACATTTTTTTACTGAATTTTGGTTGAATTGAAAAAAATCCAAATCCCGGGACTAATCCCGGGATTGCATTTTTCAATCCCCAAAATCCCAGGATTGGCAAAGGTCTCGAAAATTGACATCCCTAGTAGGTGGTAACCCTTTTTCAGTTGCAGTCGTCCGGTTAGCAGTTTTTAACAAGAAGAGTAGAGTTGAAAGTTGTCATTGTGAGATTCAGTCTTAAAAGTCGAAGTCGTCGTTCAAATCATATTTTCATTATTATCTCGTAATGTCAAATCATATTTACTTTCTAATTATATTTTATTAATAAAACTAAATACTTTTTGAATATTAATAAAACATTAATTCCACATGTATGCGGAAAAAACTGAACTCTACGATAGGAACATTCAATAAACGAACTCTTCGACGATGAATACCACGACCCACTTACCCGCCCGACCGATCGAGGAGCGCATCCGCATGACGCACAGACCGGTGACCGAAACAGCAGTAGTTCGGACTGCTCTTGTTTAATTATGCCTAATTAAGCAACGGCACCAAACGAAGATATAGGTAGTTGCGATCGGTGTTTACAAAAATGGCACCAATAGTTTGTGATGTTGTAAATACCCGCAATATAATTTTTTATAGTCCTTTTCTTTGAAGTGATAAAGAAAAGAGGTAATTCCCACATCTGGTTGCAGTGGACAGATGGACGGAAATACCACACACATAGCGGAAGTGTACAAATGTACAGTACACAATTAAAATAGGATCTGTCTCGACCAATAATGAGACACAATAAAAAGATTCTTTGTTCCGCGAAATTGATAACTAGTTTGTTGCTTGGCAGAAATTATGCACACGATGAGACAGCAATCACATCGTTTAAGTAGGTAGATTTAAGCATCGATGAGTCAAAAAAAGGTAAATAAATAAAAAAAATTAATTAGTCAAAATATAAAAAAATATATACAAATTTTCAAAATTGTCACAAAACGACAAATGACCGAAAGAAATTATTTATACACCCAAAAATTATATTTTTTAAAACGCAATTGATTTGCGGGATTAGACCGACCTGTCTGAAATCCCTCGCAAGATTCTTTGCAGAATCTATTCACCAGCTGGACTTCGATAAAATTCGATGTCCAGCAACAACTTGGCTCAGATGCGGGACGACACAAACAAAAAAAAAAAGGAATAAGGAAGAGGGAAGAGGGGGGAAACGGCCAAACAAATTCCAAGCAAACTACTTGAAATTCCCAGGACAGAAACACTTCACCAAAACAAATCACGACCGAACACATCCTGCCCAACTCTATTAAATTCCTCAAATTCAAAACACTAAATGGCCGACTGCCACAAATAAAATAAAGTAAAAAGCACTAGCTGGCAAAACTAAACCAGCGCGCAAAAATACTCCCTTTGGAACACTTGTCCTCCAGCCACAATCCGACGTTGGCAACCGCTCCACCTCACCACTCAAAAAATACAATTTAGAAAACAAGAAAGAAAATTATCAAAATTTTCCAAACAAATTATTTAAGACCAAATTAAATTCAAAATCTAAAACTTTATCACTTTTCTTCTTCCCTGCTCAAAAAGAACTAAAAGAATCAGAATATGTAAGCGCCTATGGCGCTCACTTTCCATTTTCTGCTTTCCCCCCACACATAAGCGCGACCTGACGCAGAAGCGAGTATTCGCGGTTGGGGCTTTACCCACACCTATATGTGAAAAATCTCTTCGGATTTTTCTAGAGTGTGTTTGGTAAATTTACATATATCCCCCCTCACCCACCAAAATGAATATACAAATTTGGCGGCACTCATGTGTGCATAGGCGAAAGCATCAATGTTCTCAAATTCCCCTCCCTCAAACAGGTTCAAAGAGTACAAAAAGCCTTAGTCTAAATTATATTATTTATGTTATTTCTTCGTAATGGCAACGCTGGAACCCCATCGGAATGTGGCCGCTCATTAAGCAAACTTAACGAAAGCAAAAGAAAAGAAAAGAGGAGAAAGACAACTTGACAGCATAAATACAGTTGTCAATTCCCCCCGTGCCGGCTGCATTCCACCCGCAAGTGGTGAATCTGTTTTGCTTTCAAATTAAGCAAAACAAATAATAAAAAAATTGTAACAATTAATAAAATTGATCAGTGCGTTCTTTCGGTTAGTGCGAGATTTTGTTCCTCCGATTTTGTTCCTCCGATTTTGTTCGCCCGTCGCCCCAAACACAAGGGAAACATAAAAAAACATAACAAACAAAACCACAAAACAACTACAACTGTGCCACGAATTTATACCGCGACAAGTTTCTACACACAAAAAAAAAGTCGGTAGATTTAACCGAAAAAGACGGTTAAAAACGATCCAACCCTTCTTAATCTCACCGACGAGAAGTGGTTGATTTACTTTAATAATTTTTTGGTTTACAATTTGAATTGTAAACATACAGGAAAAATTTGTTTCGATACATATTTTTTAGTAAGAAAACCATTAAAATTTATTGGTTTACAATTTTAATTGTAAACATACAACAACAATTTGTTTCGATACATATTTTTTAATGAGAAAACTTTTTTCGTTGTATTGTTTCATACAAGATTGCATGTTTAAAAAAAATAAATATTAGCTTGAGCGCATAACTGACACAGGCTCTTATTTTCCAAAATTAGTATTACAAATGCAGTGTTACAAGCAAAAAATCTCTGTTTGGCTCTGCTCAAGCTGCCTCCATAAGGCACAACATTCATAACACGATTGGGAATAATGCGCGAAACGGTAAATTGCCCAAGTTGGTGAAAATTCAAATTTAACCAACAATTGCGGTAAAAGAACATACAATTTCTGTAAAATAACAATTATTTTCGGTTATTTCAACTATTTTTTTTACCATTTTTTTTGTCGGTTAAAACTACCTACTAGCTCGGTTAAAAAATTTACAATTTTCATACATTTGGAAATTCTGTACGTCAACCACTTTATTCGGTTAATTTTACCGACATTTTTTTTCTGTGTAGACACAAAATTTCTTCACAAAATGTGTGAAGTAATTTAAATAATATTAAGGTTTGGTATTGAGCACGAATTCCTAATTACTTTTTTTACATCGATAAAGATATTCAAAATCATTTCTAATATTTCTGTTAAAAAAGTACTCAAATTGGTTTTTAATCCTAGTGTTTAAGTCTTAAACTTTAAGAATTTTTATAACTTATTGAATGCAATATGAAGAAATATGCTTCAAACTAAAAAACCTCATATTTTAAACGTTTTTCTTTAATTCTGACGAATAATAATAGTTTCCTTACAGAGCCGATACATTCAGATGCGTTATGATAAAGTGCCAGAAACAAGAAAAAGAGTACTTAATAGTATACTTGGGGAAAAAGTGAGAGTAATAAAGAGGAGGGCCTAAAAAAGAGTACGTCTGGTAACCCTATGCTGAACAGATAAGTTGATAAAACAATAAAGATTTCATTTATTTCGATTATGAGATAAATCTGGCGCGGTCGCAAAAGAACATAATTGTAGTGAAAAATAGAAACGAAAATTTTTTTTCAAATACGAACTAGATATTTCATAATTGTAGTGAAAACCAACGAAAAGTTTCTTTTCAACTACGAACTAAAGAATATTTCATAAAAAAACCAAACAATAAAAAAAATGCATAATAATTTATAGTTTACACAATAAGCCAACAACAAAATCACATTTAAAAATATTGACTTAAACAAATAGCAAATAACACTTGTAATGATTGAAAGAAATTGTGAAAAATAAAATTTAAACAACAAAACAGAATAAAATAAAAATTAATTGAACATTTTAATTACAAAAGAATATATTAAAACAAAACTTGTACACCGAAAGAAAAAAAACTGTAAAATCAACGAAAAAGTAGGTAAATTTAACAGTTTTCGCGGTTAAAAACCATCCGATAATCAAAACTGTTAAATTGGCAGTTGATACGCTGTGGATAACCGTAGCCTAGTGGGAAGATGTCCGACTGCCACCCGAAAACTCCGGGTTCAAATCCCAGTACAGCCGTCGCTTTTTTTTTTTTTTAATTTAAAAAAAAAAAGAATTTTCACTGTAATTTTTTTTTTTTTCTTAAAATTTTTCTTTCAGTTCCATAAGTTCCACTTTTCTGAACGATTCTTCTTAATTCCAGTGGTAGTATATTTGGCATTTTAGGAGGTGCACGCATTTTCTCAGAAAGTTTGGTAATACCTTTAACCTGTAACTGTTAAAACGTGTGTTCAAAAATACCTATCTGCAAACATCACCAATAATACTTAGCATAAACTACTTATCTGCATATTACTTAGCATAAAATACTTGTCTGCAATTTTCAAATGCAGATAAGTATTTAATGCTAAGTAATTCTTAAATATTTGTTAAAAGGACTGCAGATGTGTAAAAAAAAATACCGTTAATTTGGAGACGAATGTCTCCACTACTTAGTGCAGACCCGCTCGCAGGAATTTCCTTTGGGGAGGGGGGTTTTATAATTTCAAAACTTAAACCGCTTCGGCAGTTTAATCGGTTGTGCGAATAAAAAATCTGCTCTCATAAAATCAATTTTTTATATCGGAAATTCTACTCTAAAAATATTGAAACAGCCCCGAGGCTTCGTGCGATAGTACAGTGACGCGTTTGCATAGGGCTCGCGATCACTTGCTTGGACACTTTTGTGAAATTTAAAAATAAAAAATTTTTGCCAAATAAAATCACAATTCGAATTCGCTTCATCAACAAAAACTTTATCCCGCGCAACATATCTGCTAAAACATTACACATTCTTTATAAACAAAATATAATCAGCTGATCCACTGACAGCAAAGTCAACACAGCGTTGACGTTAAAATTTCCCTCAGAAAAAAAATATCCCAAAAAACATCTGTTTGCAGCGATCAGCGAGTACACAAATCGCATCGCGCCATCTATGCGTCGCTTTTCTAATTAGGGTGACCAGAACCTTAAAAACGCGAAATTAGTACCAGTGTGACCGCTCGTCATGCAACGTACCCCTCCGTCATCAGTAGACAGTGGACGAAATGGTACAGCTCATCAGCAGCTGCAACTACAACAACAACTTTTGCAACCCCTGCAGCCACAGCAGGACGGTGCGCAGCAGCAGCTTCCGCAACAACAACAACAACCTATTCAAATTCCCTCGCCAGATATACAGTGGAGTTCCCATAGCGATACTGCACACGCAAACACAGGTAACTCTGTATCGTCAATTTCTTTGGTTGACACCCCTAGCAAATATATTGAAATCCCCGTAGGCCTTACCCCCATTCCTGACTCAAGTGAGACGAATAGCGGATTTTCTGAAATCGCTAATCGCATAACAAAGGTCGCTACTCGCTCCATTATTACAGGTCAAAAGAGCAAAATGCCGACAGTGCAGACAATAGGCATCCCGCAAAAATTCAAAAGACGAATCCCGTTAAGCCATCTCTCGAGCTTGGGCAAAATCGATATGCGATTCTTGCTGAAGAAAATGATTCGGATCCCAAGCCGAAATCGCAAAAACCCCCACCTATCTACCTGCGTGAGCGAAACTCTAATTCGCTCATCAAAGATATAACTCAAAATATTGGTCCTAATAATTTCCACGTGATTTCTATTCTCAGGGGACAAGTACACGAAACAAAAATCCAAATTTACAGCAAATCCAATTATAGAAAAATTGTCAATCTCTTTGATAAACTCAAAAAGAGCTACTACACCTACCAGCTCAAAAGTTCCAAAGGCCTCTCAGTCGTACTGAAAGGTATCGAGCCTTTCGTAGAATGCGACGAAATCAAAACTGCACTAAGCGATGAAGGCTTCCAAATAAAGTCCGTATTCAATATCCAGAATCAAAAAAAAATCCCACAACCCCTTTTCCGTGTGGAACTAGAGTTTGACTCGAAATTGCTCAAAAAAGGTGAACCCCACCCGATATACTCGCTCAGATATCTGCTACATCGCAAAATCACAATTGAAGTGCCTCACAAGCGCAGTGGACCGATTCAGTGTCATAACTGAACTTCTCGAGTTCTAGAACTTCTCGAGTTCTTGAAAGAGTCCAGCATAGACGTTATGCTAATTTCTGAAACACACTTCACTGAAAAACACTTTTTCAATTTACCAGGATACAGACTCTATGACACAAAGCATCCAAGCGGAAACGCTAGAGGTGGAACCGCCATTCTCATTAAAAGTCGTATAAAACATTACGCTCTCCAGAATTATTGCACAGAATATATCCAAGCGACAAGTATTTCTCTCGATGAATACTTAAAAGGCCTAACATTAACAGCTATATACTGCCCGCCCAGACACAAAATATCTGAGCAACAATTCCAGACTTTTTTCCATTCTCTTGGACAAAAGTATCTCGTTGCCGGCGATTTCAACGCCAAACATACATATTGGGGTTCTCGCCTTATATCGCCAAAGGGCAGGCTCCTGTTGAACACTGTCAACAGACTCGGTCTTGACGTGATCTCTTCTGGCACGCCAACTTACTGGCCAACTGACAGTCGCAAAACCCCCGATGTCATTGACTTTGCAGTCTTCAAAACTGTAAAAAGGAGCCAATTGTTTATTGAATCCTCTCTAGATCTCTCATCAGATCATACGCCTACTATTATCACAATAAAGTATGCACCAAGTTCTGAGGCCAATCCACCAGATAAACTGACCAGCAAACTCACAAACTGGCTCAAATATCGAAAGTATATAAGCTCCCACATTATCCCTAATGTGTCACTAAAAACGAAAGTTGAAATACACACAGCTGTTAGTAATTTCACACTCTTGCTTTCCCAAGCAGCTGCAGCGGCCACTCCCGCCCAAATCTCAAAAAGCTCAACTCGCAGCTATGCAAAGTGTACTCCAAAGGACATAGAGCAGTTAATAAAAAATAAAAGGAAAATACGTCGCGATTGGCAAAACAACAGATCTCCAAATCTGAAAAAACAGCTTAATGATGTCTCTCGAATTCTAAAAAAGCAGCTTGAGAGGAAATCCGAAAGAGAATTCCAGCTATTTGTTGAACATCTCGCACCCACAAAATCAACAAACTACTCGCTCTGGCGAGCTGCAAAAAATATGAAAAAACCAATACTGACAGAACACTCTCTAAGGCTGCCAAATGGAAACTGGGCCAGAAGCGATGCAGAAAAGGGTGCAGCTTTTGCCAACCACCTAAAAACCGTTTTCACCCCGAACACGACAGCTGGTGATATCCCAATACCAACATTAATCCCACATAATACCTCTTGTATAATCGCGATTAAAAAAAACGAACTTATGGAGGCAATAAACAAAAGCTTGGACCCGAAAAAAGCACCAGGACCGGACTTGATAACGCCAACAATGATAAAAGAACTGCCAACAGTTGCAATAACCCACTTATTGCACATATTTAACGCGATTCTCAGAACATGTCACTACCCAGATGATTGGAAACTATCTCAAGTTACAATGATTCCCAAACCTGGAAAAGATCCTAGTAATGTGACGTCATACCGGCCTATAAGTTTGCTCTCTGTAATATCGAAACTCTTCGAAAAACTTTTAATAAAATTGATTCTACCGAAAATTCTAGAAAAACAAGTGATTACCGATCACCAGTTTGGCTTCCGCGAAAAGCATGGCACTATTGAGCAAGTGCACCGCATTGTTGACTCAATAAAAGGCACTTTCGAAAATAAACAGTATTGCTCCGCTGTTTTCCTCGATATCACCCAGGCCTTCGATAAAGTCTGGCACGAAGGACTTATTTACAAACTACAGCATATTCTTCCCGCTAATATGCACTGTCTACTCAAAAACTACCTCACGAATAGAAAATTTGTAGTAAAATACAAAAGCTTTGTCTCCCGAAAATACGAAATACTGGCCGGAGTACCACAAGGCAGTGTCCTCGCGCCCCTGCTATATATTCTCTATACTGCAGATATGCCCAAAAGTGATAGAACTCTCATATCGACTTTTGCTGATGACACTGCTATCATGTGCTCTCACTCAAACCCAGACATGGCATCTCTATACGTGCAAAAACACTTGGACACTCTAAGTAATTGGCTACATCGATGGAAAATCAAGGTCAATGAATCCAAAAGCTGTCACTTAACCTTCACTCTAAGAAGGGGCACGTGTCCTGCTCTGAAGATAAACGGCCAAGTCGTCCCTGAAAGTTCCGAAACCAAGTATCTTGGAATGCATATCGATCGCCGACTCACATGGCATAAACATATTGAATCCAAAATCACTCAAATTAAAGCAATTGGAACTAAATTGGCTAATCTCAAGGGCATCAAAGCTAAATCTCACATACAAAGTCCAAATATACAAAAGTATAATAAAACCCATATGGACATATGGAATTGAACTCTGGGGCACTGCCTCTCCCTCGAACGTGGAAAAACTCCAGAGAGTCCAATCTAAAATCCTGAGACAAATTGCCAGAGCCCCTTGGTATATAAAAAATACTAACATCCACAGAGACCTGAATATACCTGCACTAAAAGACGAAATTCCGAAATTTACCTCGAAGTACAAGCAGAAGCTCATGTTTCACCCAAACATTCTAGCTAGAAATTTACTGAGACCTCTGAATCCCTCACGTCTCAAACGAAACTAATATATTCCCCATATATTAGTTACGATAGCTCTACATTGCCTAAATCAATGGATATAGGGCAAATAGTTTTAATCTGAATATTATAAAAATAAGCTGAATTTCTGAATTTTTGAAAAATCATTGTTAGACCTAAGTTATTATAGGAGATTCAATTGAATAAAATTACTAAAAAAAAAAAAATTTTACATTTGTTTATACAAACATTAGGACGGTTCCCCCGCCATAGTAAAACAATTTTTGTTGTTCCCCCTTAAAACTTAGGTTTGGTTAGGTTAAGGTGGCTATCGGCACGTCGATACACTTAGACCAAAAGCGGTCCATTGTGATACCACAGGATCCATATTCCCTTGCCCTATGCCCCAAACCATTTGGAGTTCAAGATGAACCTATGAAGGCCTGATATGCTAGCCGTAGAAAGATCACCTAGACTGTCCAGGAAGAATTACGCCAACTGGGTCCTCCTTGCTCGAGACAGTGCCGGGCAGGAGCAGAGAAGATGCATTACAGTCTCCTCTTCCTCCTCATCCATACAACTCCTACAGAAGTCATTAGCGAAGACCGCATGGCGCCCAATCAAACAGTGACCAGTGATCACACCTACCACCTTCGAGATGCTGGCCCTAGGCAGTACGATGAGTCTCTTAGAACGCTTCAGATCCAGCATCGGCCAGATCTGTCTTGTTGTGTTACAAGTGGTTCCAGAGGCCCATCTATTGTTAGTCTTGGCGATAGAGACAAGACAAAGCAGTAGCTTGCACGTGCTGAGCGGGATACCTAGCTTTACCTTATCTGATAGGAGCTGTATTGTGGTACCCTGCCTTGCAAGTTCATCAGCTTTGCAGTTCCCTGGAATGTCCCTATGCCCGGCACCCAGACGAGGTGGATGTTGAACTGCTTAGCCATCTCGTTAATAGATGTGCGACAGTCCGAGGCTACCTTTGATGTTAGGAGGACAGATTGCAAGGATTTGATTACGGCCTGACTGTCTGTGAAAATCGTAATATCCTGAGCAAATATTACGTTCCGCCGCAGCCAGTTCATAACTTCTTTTATAGCCATCACCTCTGCTTGGCATACACTGCAGTGGTCGGGAAGGCGAAATGAGAGACCTACGTTAAGTTCGTCAGAGAAGACTCCTCCACCAACTTTGTTGTCGAGCTTGGAGCCGTCCGTATAGAAGTGAATTTGATCACTCTTCCGAGGCCACTGCTCCTCCCAGTCGGACCGGGACGGAATAGTGGTGCGGAAATCTCTTGTGAATGAGATTTCGGGAAGAATGTAGTCGGTTGTCCCAGGAATGGATTTATTACCAACTAGAATTGAGGAGTGCCCCTTAGTAGAGTAGTCCCATTGATTTGGGGATCTAAGCCTAGAATTGAGGAGTGCCCCTTAGTAGAGTAGTCCCATTGATTTGGGGATCTAAGCCTAGAATTGAGGAGTGCCCCTTAGTAGAGTAGTCCCATTGATTTGGGGATCTAAGCCTCCATCGCAGTCATTTGTTTGGCAAGAAGATCTAAGGGTATCAGATGTAATAAAATATCGAATGCGTCTGAGGGAGTGGATCTCAACGCCCCACTGATAGATATGGAGGCCATACGCTGGACTTTCGTCAACAACTTTCGATATATGACTTTGTCCAAAGCTGGCCACCATACAAGAATTCCATATAGTAAGATAGGCCTGACAATGGCCGTATAGAGCCAGTGAACTACCCGAGGTGACATACCCCACGTTTTCCCAATAGCTTTCTTGCATGAGTAGAGGGCAACTGTGGCCTTCCTAGCTCGTTCGATAATGTTAGCTTTCCAGCTAAGTTTCCTATCCAAAATTATACCTAAGTATTTGGCTTGATCTAGAAAAATTAACTGTATACCATTCAGAGAGGGAGGGTCTATCGGCGGAACTTTGTATTTCCTAGAGAAGAGAACCAATTCGGTCTTATGGGAATTGACCCCCAGACCGCAGTCAGAGGTCCAAGTTGAGAGCTTTGAGAGAGCATGTTGTAACAAATCTCTCAGGGTTGCCAGGAACTTACCTCGCACAGCAATCGCAACATCATCCGCATAGGGGACTACCTTGCACCCCTCCCCTTCCAGTATTAGTAGTAGTTCATTAACCGCTACATTCCATAGAAGAGGAGAGAGGACACCACCCTGAGGTGTGCCTCTACTGACAAATCTCCTTGCTTCCGCATCACCCAGCTTTGCATTGACAATCCTGCTCGTGAGTAGCTGAAATATCAATTCTAAGAGTGAAGCATCGACACCTAGATTTGTTAGTGCACTGGTGATAGCTAGGGGGATGACATTGTTGAAAGCTCCTTCTATGTCCAGCAAAGCTACCATGGTGTATTCCTTATTAAAAAGAGATTGTTCAATGGTGCCTACTAAGGAATGTAAAGCTGTTTCCACAGACTTCCCTTTGAAGTAAGCATGTTGCGAAGCCGACAGAAGTTTGCTGTCAATTCTACGACGAAGATGATTGTCGATGAGTCTCTCTAAAGTTTTCAGAAGAAACGACGACGAGCTAATTGGTCGGAGGTCCGTTTGAGATATTTTACCCGCCTTCGAGATAAAAACAACCTTTACCTCCTGCCATTTCAAAGAAATGTAGGAGAGTTCAATGCAGCCACAGAGGATCATCTTAAGCCAGGGCATGATGATCTCCAAGGCGTTCTGCATTTCCGCAGGAGTAACCCCATCTGGGCCCGGCGTTTTGAAGGGCTTGAAGCTATTAATTGTCCAATTTATTTTGGTTCAGATCGAATGTGGCGATGTAAAAGAGGCATTAATTGCATTAAAATTCCAAGTTAGATCTGTGTCTAACATTCTAAACAAGGAAAAATTACCCCAACCACTTTTCCGCATTGAACTGGAATTTGACCCTAAGACTCTGCAAAAAAGTGAAACCCACCCTATATACAATTTGCGATATTTACTACACCGTAGAGTCAGTGTTGAGGAGCCGCATAAACGTCGTGGTCCAATACAATGCCAAAACTGCCAAGAATTTGGTCATTCGAAAAAATATTGTACACTTCCCAGTGTTTGTGTTATTTGTGGTGACCTTCACCAGACCCAATTGTGCCCAAAATCGAGAGAAGACGTAAATGTTAGACATTGTAGTAACTGCGAAGGAAATCACACTGCCAACTACAGAGGGTGTTCAGTCTACAAAACCCTTAAAAATATGGTTATTACCGAACCGAAGCCCTTAAGCGCAACAGCTACAAAGAGGTCAAACCCTACTCCAGCCAATTTTGCGCAGATGAAATCATACCCACCACCCCAAGGAAATGGTGCTAACGCCGCATCACAACAACAACAATTTTCATACGCAAATGTACTCAAAGGATATACCCAAGACCTCCAGTTATTCAACCGGCCCAACAGAACATTGGCCCTGAACAAACACTACAGATGTTTATGCAAAACATGTCGCAGTTTATGAACGGCATGCAAACTATGATGCAGGAAATGATACACAATCAAAACCTGCTAATCCAGACCCTTTTAAAAAATAAGCCATGAATGCGATAAAAATATCCTTCTGGAACGCGAACGGCTTATGCCAACATAAATTGGAACTCATTCAATTCCTCAATTCATTCTGTATAGATGTAATGCTAATTTCAGAGACTCATTTGACCCAAAAACACTTTTTTAACATACCCGGATACAAGTTGTATGACACTAAACACCCAGGTGGTAAAGCACGAGGTGGATCAGCGATTCTAATTAAGGACAGAATCAAACACTATGTTTTACAGGAATTTTGCACCGAGTACTTGCAAGCCACCAGTATTTGTCTTGATGAGTACATAAAAGGATTGACAATATCTGCAATATACTGTCCACCCAGCTCCAAAATAACTGAACAGCAATTTCAGGCATTTTTTGCAACCCTTGGCCCAAAATTTCTCGTAGCTGGAGATTTTAATGCCAAACACACTTATTGGGGCTCTCGTCTGATTTCACCCAAAGGAAGACTACTATGGAATACTACCAGCAAACTCGGCCTTGATGTGGTTTCGTCAGGCACGCCAACATACTGGCCATCGGACAGACGCAAAATTCCAGATGTTATTGATTTTGCAGTAATCAAGACCCTTAAACGAACTCAACTAACCATTGAGTCTTCAGTGGAACTCTCGTCTGATCACACAACCACTATTATCACAGTAAAATATGAGCCAAATTCAGAAGTCAACCCACCCGACAAACTCACCAGTATCCATACGAATTGGCTTAAATTCAGAAAATATATAAGTTCACACATTACCCTACATGTGTCACTGAAAACTGAGGAGCAACTGAATGTGGTAACTTTACCCGTCTGCTTACAAACGCCGCACTGGCAGCGACCCCAAAAATCAATAACACTACCCAAAAAAAGGAATTTGTGCCACAAAATATAGCTGCGCTCTTAACAGAAAAGAGATCAATAAGGCGTGATTGGCAAAAGTTCAGATCACCCTATTTGAAAAAAAAGGTGACCCTCATTACACGAAAACTACAAAATAAACTGAGGGCGAAAAACGAGAATGATCTGTATCAATTCATGGAAAAGCTTACGCCGACGAGCTCAACAAATTACTCACTTTGGCGTGCCACAAAAAATTTAAAACGACCCATTATTGCAGAATCGCCAATTCGTTTACCCAACGGAGACTGGGCGAGAAGTGATGCCGAAAAAGGTACTGCTTTTGCAAGTCACCTACAAAATGTATTTACTCCCAACCCCCCAAATGCAAATTACCCGTTACCACAGCTCGCAACCAGGCCAAACTATAACCCACTACTCATCAGAAGAAAAGCACTTATGGACGATATTGCCAAGTTGAACCCAGGACATGACTTAATAACGGCTAAAATGGTGAAAGAGCTGCCATCAATTGCTGTTAGTCACTTATTGCATATATATAATGCTATATTAAGAATAGGTCACTACCCAACTGACTGGAAGCTGTCGCAGATCACGATGATCCCAAAACCGGGAAAAGACCCTACAACCGTGAGTTCATATCGCCCAATAAGCTTACTCTCTACCCTATCAAAACTTTTTGAGAAAATTCTGATAAAAATGATGTTACCCACAATACTCGCTTAAGGTGAAATACCCAATCACCAATTCGGATTTAGAGAAAAGCATGGCACAATTGAACAGGTTCATCGCATTGTTGAATTGATCAAAAAACGTTCGAGAAAAAGCAATACTGCTCAGCAGTATTCCTCGACATCACCCAAGCCTTTGATAAGGTATGGCATAGAGGATTGATATCAAAACTACAGAAACTATTACCCGCAAGCATGCACGTTTTGCTTGACAACTACCCACAGAAAATTTGTAGTTAAACATAAAAGTTTCGTTTCTAGTAGATTTGATATTCTTGCCGGTGTACCCCAAGGCAGCGTCCTCGGACCCCTCCTGTATATACTCTATACAGCTGATACGCCCATTTATGATCAGACCCTCATCGCAACATTTGCCGACGACACCGCAATATTGTGCTCGCACTCAGACGCTAAAATGGCATCACAACACGTGCAACAACATTTGAACACTTTACAGAATTGGCTATCAAAGTGGAGAATTAGAGTCAACGAGTCTAAGAGTGCACATATAACCTTCACCCTAAGGAAAGACACTTGCTCCATGCTTACAATAAATAATAGTGAAATACAACAATGTACTGAAACCAAATATCTTGGTATGCATCTCGATCGCAGACTCACATGGAAAAAGCACATCGCAGCTAAAATTACACAAATAAAATTAAAAAAACTCGAATTAAATTGGCTCCTCTCTAAGCAATCAAAACTCAACACCACATATAAAATCCTGTTATACAAAAGTATAATTAAACCCATATGGTCATATGGGATCGAGCTCTGGGGAACAGCATCTCCATCAAATGTTGAGAAACTGCAAAGAAGGCAGTCAAAAATTCTGCGACAAATACTTGGAGCGCCATGGTTTATAAAAAATGAACACATACACAGAGATTTACAAATATCGAAAATATCTGATGAGATACCGAAACGTAATACAAAGTATACAGATAAGCTAAAATTGCACCCTAATATTCTAGCTCGAACCTTAAGAAAACCCACCCGACCCTTACGTCTAAAACGAAATTATTCTATTGCCTTTGAATAGATAGTTCAGGGACACCCTCGTCGATGCAGCCGTTCGTCTATGTCGACATCCTGTAGATGCCGACATCCAGTCAACGCCTACATCGCCTTGTTATGTGATGTCTAATTATTTTGTTCAAAGTTATTGTTAGTTCTAATTTTTTTTTTATTTTAGAAGATTCAATAAATAAATTTTATGTAGTTAAAAAAAAAAAAGATATTAATTCACTAGAGATACCCGATATACGGGTATCAGGAATGCTCCTCAGATCTGATCTAGAGCATCCTGGGAAGTGAGTGTCTAACAATAAGTCGAGAGATTCCTCACTAGAGCTAGTCCAAGAACCATCTGACCTTTTCAGATAGCTCGTGGGACACGGATTCGAAGCAAGAACTTTCCGAAGCCTAGACGCCTCAGTGTGTCTTCGATGCTGCCAACGTTGAGTGTCCAAGAGTCGCGCTGAGCTTTTTTAAAAATCCTGAGACTATTCTTATAAAGGTCCCAGTCACAACTTGACTTCTTTGCCTTGTTGAAGAGCTTCCTACACTGACTCCTAAGAGTTTTGACATCCTCAGACCACCATGGTGGTCTGCTCTTGCCCCTGGTTTTACCTGCAGGGCAGGATTTATGGAGGGCTATGTTTAAGACCGATGTTAAGGTATCCACCATACTATCAAGACTTGATTTAGTCAGTTCCTCAATAGGTGGAGAGGGAGGTAGCATTTCCGCCACTATTAATTTATATGTTTCCCAGTCCGTTCTTCTAAGATTCCTAAAAGGTGTTTGGACTGAGCGGAGGTCGTTTAAACCGAATTGCAGATATCGATGATCAGAAAAGGAGTGCTCGTTGGACACCTTCCAATCCGTAACCCTATCAAACAGGAAGTCAGAGACAAGAGTTAAAGGGTCCAAAACCTCCTGTCTATTGGAAGTAATAAAGGTTGCTTCGTTACCCTTATTACAGATGAGTAGGTTAGTGCATATAATGTAATCAAAAAGTGACTCACCCCTTTCGTTAATGTCCGTGCTACCCCAGACAGTTCGGTGTGCGTTGGCGTCACATCCCAGTATGAGCCCGCGCCCAAGTCTGCTCGCTTCATCGATCAACCTCCCCAGTAGGCCTGAAGGGAGGGGCCCTTGATGATCATGGGCCAGATACGCCGAGGTGACCCAGTAGCTGGTTGAAGTCAGCTCCAGGTTTGCCACGACGATGTCTCGATCGCTGTAATTAGAGAGCATACAAATATTAAGACTGCTCTTCGATAGGATACAGGATCTTGGATTACCTTTATCCGGTGAAGCATGCAGTCTGTAGTTGCTTGCCCTTAGTCCAAGTATACGGTCCCCACAGACCCACGGTTCTTGGATAAGGACAATAACATTTCCGTGTGAATTCAAATTAAAAAAAAATACTTCGCAACTGCTCCATCGACTCCAGAATTTTTTCGGAAAGTTGTTTGAAGGGTCCATTTTGATATTGTGTTGCTAGTTTGATTTGCGAATCAAATCGAGTTTTATGTGAAGACCTTCTGTAGACGGTCTTAGGACTTAGAGGAAAAAAAATGTACACTGGAGCAAGAAATGATAACATCATTTTGCCTGATAAACCAAACATTGCAGTAACAGGAAATGTTGTAATCAGGTAAAAAATTTGTTTTTAGAATAAATTTTGGTTTTTTTTATTGTTTATTAGTATTTACCTGTATTAATCAATGTATTAAGCATTTACTTTGAAAAAAAAAGATTGTTTATACAGCACAAGTTTTTTTTCAGCTAAAGTCCAAAAACCGTTACAGGCGGTCTTCAATCTTTTTCACCTGGCGCTTCCAGGTAACATTTTTTTGAAATACGGACTTGAAATTCGGTGGGATGACGTAAGGGAATTAAAGGCAATTAACTTTAATACCATTTCAAACGGACATAAAGTCAATTCACGTCATGTCCATGTGAAGTGGACATAACTGCCGTGCTAAGCATAACATACTTATCTGACATTAGTGGTATATTTGGCATTTTAGGAGGTGCACGCATTTTCTCAGAAAGTTTGGTAATACCTTTAACCTGTAACTGTTAAAACGTGTGTTCAAAAATACCTATCTGCAAACATCACCAATAATACTTAGCATAAACTACTTATCTGCATATTACTTAGCATAAAATACTTGTCTGCAATTTTCAAATGCAGATAAGGGGGGTTTTATAATTTCAAAACTTAAATTTTACATTTGTTTATACAAACATTAGGACGGTTCCCCCGCCATAGTAAAACAATTTTTGTTGTTCCCTCTTAAAACTTAGGTTAGGTTAGGTTAAGGTGGCTATCGGCACGTCGATACACTTAGACCAAAAGCGGTCCATTGTGATACCACAGGATCCATATTCCCTTTCCCTATGCCCCAAACCATTTGGAGTTCAAGATGAACCTATGAAGGCCTGATATTCTAGCCGTAGAAAGATCACCTAGACTGTCCAGGAAGAATTACGCCAACTGGGTCCTCCTTGCTCGAGACAGTGCCGGGCAGGAGCAGAGAAGATGCATTACAGTCTCCTCTTCCTCCTCATCCATACAACTCCTACAGAAGTCATTAGCGAAGACCGCATGGCGCCCAATCAAACAGTGACCAGTGATCACACCTACCACCTTCGAGATGCTGGCCCTAGGCAGTACGATGAGTCTCTTAGAACGCTTCAGATCCAGCATCGGCCAGACCTGTCTTATTGTGTTACAAGTGGTTCCAGAGGCCCATATATTGTTAGTCTTGGCGATAGAGACAAGACAAAGCAGTAGCTTGCACGTGCTGAGCGGGATACCTAGCTTTACCTTATCTGGTAGGAGCTGTATTGTGGTACCCTGCCTTGCAAGTTCATCAGCTTTGCAGTTCCCTGGAATGTCCCTATGCCCGGCACCCAGACGAGGTGGATGTTGAACTGCTTAGCCATCTCGTTAATAGATGTGCGACAGTCCGAGGCTACCTTTGATGTTAGGAGGACAGATTCCAAGGATTTGATTGCGGCCTGACTGTCTGTGAAAATCGTAATATCCAGAGCAAATATTACGTTCCGCCGCAGCCAGTTCATAACTTCTTTTATAGCCATCACCTCTGCTTGGCATACACTGCAGTGGTCGGGAAGGCGAAATGAGAGACCTACATTAAGTTCGTCAGAGAAGACTCCTCCACCAACTTTGTTGTCGAGCTTGGAGCCGTCCGTATAGAAGTGAATTTGATCACTCTTCCGAGGCCACTGCTCCTCCCAGTCGGACCGGGACGGAATAGTGGTGCGGAAGTCTCTTGTGAATGAGATTTCGGGAAGAATGTAGTCGGTTGTCCCAGGAATGGATTTATTACCAACTAGAATTGAGGAGTGCCCCTTAGTAGAGTAGTCCCATTGATTTGTGGATCTAAGCCTCCATCGCAGTCATTTGTTTGGCAAGAAGATCTAAGGGTATCAGATGTAATAAAATATCGAATGCGTCTGAGGGAGTGGATCTCAACGCCCCACTGATAGATATAGAGGCCATACGCTGGACTTTCGTCAACAACTTTCGATATATGACTTTGTCCAAAGCTGGCCACCATACAAGAACTCCATATAGTAAGATAGGCCTGACAATGGCCGTATAGAGCCAGTGAACTACCCGAGGTGACATACCCCACGTTTTCCCAATAGCTTTCTTGCATGAGTAGAGGGCAACTGTGTTAGCTTTCCAGCTAAGTTTCCTATCCAAAATTAGACCTAAGTATTTGGCTTGATCTAGAAAAATTAACTGTATACCATTCAGAGAGGGAGGGTCTATCGGCCGAACTTTGTATTTCCTAGAGAAGAGAACCAATTCGGTCTTATGGGAATTGACCCCCAGACCGCAGTCAGAGGTCCAAGTTGAGAGCTTTGAGAGAGCATGTTGTAACAAATCTCTCAGGGTTGCCAGGAACTTACCTCGCACAGCAATCGCAACATCATCCGCATAGGGGACTACCTTGCACCCCTCCCCTTCCAGTATTAGTAGTAGTTCATTAACCGCTACATTCCATAGAAGAGGAGAGAGGACACCACCCTGAGGTGTGCCTCTACTGACAAATCTCCTTACTTCCGCATCACCCAGCTTTGCATTGACAATCCTGCTCGTGAGTAGCTGAAATATCAATTCTCCGAGTGAAGCATCGACACCTAGATTTGTTAGTGCACTGGTGATAGCTAGGGGGGTGACATTGTTGAAAGCTCCTTCTATGTCGAGCAAAGCTACCATGGTGTATTCCTTATTAAAAAGAGATTGTTCAATGGTGCCTACTAAGGAATGTAAAGCTGTTTCCACAGACTTCCCTTTGAAGTAAGCATGTTGCGAAGCCGACAGAAGTTTGCTGTCAATGCTACGACGAAGATGATTGTCGATGAGTCTCTCTAAAGTTTTCAGAAGAAACGACGAGGTCCTTAGGACCAGTATGAGATATTTTACCCGCCTTCGAGATAAAAACAACCTTTACCTCCTGCCATTTCAAAGAAATGTAGAAGAGTTCAATGCAGCCACAGAGGATCATCTTAAGCCAGGGCATGATGATCTCCAACCCCATCTGGGCCCACTCGATTTGAAGGGCTTGAAGCTATTAATTGTCCAATTTATTTTAGTTTCAGATATTAATTCACTAGAGATACCCGATATACGGGTATCAGGAATGCTCCTCAGATCTGATCTAGAGCATTCTGGGAAGTGAGTGTCTAACAATAAGTCGAGAGATTCCTTACTAGAGCTAGTCCAAGAACCATCTGACCTTTTCAGATAGCCCGTGGGACACGGATTCGAAGCAAGAACTTTCCGAAGCCTAGACGCCTCAGTGTGTCTTCGATGCTGCCAACGTAGAGTGTCCAAGAGTCGCGCTGAGCTTTTTTAAAAATCCTGAGACTATTCTTATAAAGGTCCCAGTCACAACTTGACTTCTTTGCCTTGTTGAAGAGCTTCCTACACTGACTCCTAAGAGTTTTGACATCCTCAGACCACCATGGTGGTCTGCTCTTGCCCCTGGTTTTACCTGCAGGGCAGGATTTATGGAGGGCTATGTTTAAGACCGATGTTAAGGTATCCACCATACTATCAAGACTTGATTTAGTCAGTTCCTCAATAGGTGGAGAGGGAGGTGGCATTTCTGCCACTATTAATTTATATGTTTCCCAGTCCGTTCTTCTAAGATTCCTAAAAGGTGTTTGGACTGAGCGGAGGTCGTTTAAACCGAATTGCAGATATCGATGATCAGAAAAGGAGTGCTCGTTGGACACCTTCCAATCCGTAACCCTATCAAACAGGAAGTCAGAGACAAGGGTTAAAGGGTCCAAAACCTCCTGTCTATTGGAAGTAAGAAAGGTTGCTTCGTTACCCTTATTACAGATGAGTAGGTTAGTGCATATAATGTAATCAAAAAGTGACTCACCCCTTTCGTTAATGTCCGTGCTACCCCAGACAGTTCGGTGTGCGTTGGCGTCACATCCCAGTATGAGCCCGCGCCCAAGTCTGCTCGCTTCATCGATCAACCTCCCCAGTAGGCCTGAAGGGAGGGGCCCTTGATGATCATGGGCCAGATACGCCGAGGTGACCCAGTAGCTGGTTGAAGTCAGCTCCAGGTTTGCCACGACGATGTCTCGATCACTGTAATTAGAGAGCATACAAATATTAAGACTGCTCTTCGATAGGATACAGGATCTTGGATTACCTTTATCCGGTGAAGCATGCAGTCTGTAGTTGCTTGCCCTTAGTCCAAGTATACGGTCCCCACAGACCCACGGTTCTTGGATAAGGACAATATCCACTCCTCCTGTAGCCAGGCGAAGAGGAAGTGAGGCCGAAGCCAGTTTGGAGTGGTGAAGATTAATCTGCAATATTCTGAGCATCCTCAAAATAAGCAGACTTCTCCACCACAGTATTATTGGCCTCGTCTTCAGTATCAGAGGAAGCCAGTAGCTCTTCCTCCTGATAAAGGCCAAACATCCCCCCCAACAAGTCTGAATCAGAAGTTTCCTCGCCACCGTTAAGACCGTCTGGTACCGTCGAAGTGCCCGTCCCCTCCTCCATGACCACATCAGTAACACCGACTGCAGTCGTGGATTCGGTTGTAGCACACTTGTCCTCTGTAGCCTCGTCCTTCTTGTATACTTTGAGGACTACATTAGTGAAGCCATAGTTGACTACCCCCCTAGATGCCGATAGGGGACCAAGAGACTCCGCGTTCAGCACCAAACCGGCCTATCTACGGGGTCCCTTGGGATCTTCCAGCCTTCCTATCTTCCAATTGTGAGTCGGAAGATTTGGGTTCGTGACTTTCAAAATAGTCAGAATTCCCTCGGCATGAGGACGGTCCACGGGCAACCAGACGCGGGCCCTCGGCCGTGAAGGGATCATGTCCTTATTCACGGCTTCGAGACGCACCCCAGGCCAAACCTCACCCAGCATCGAAGCGGCGGCTTTGAGCAGGGTCACGGCTCGTCTGCACACGTAAAGAGCTTAGCGCGACCCTGGAACCAGCCGGCGTCCTCGAAACTCGGAATCGGTCCAGTATCGCGCTATTTTTAACTAAAACTTTATTTCAAACTCTAAAACCAAAAATCCCCACGCGATAATTAAATTCCCTATTTGCCCGAAAAAACAAAAAAAAAAAGGAATAAGGAAGAGTCGCTTTTATTTTGTGTCGTGCGAATTTTCTAATTTAAAATATGATAACAAATAGATTCATGTAAAGATCTTCCGCAAAAACATTTTATATATGAACTTTTATTGGACAAATCCTTAGAACTAAAAATAAGTGATACATTGTGATAAAAACTACAAAACATTTCTGTGAAAAATCACTTCGGGCCTCTTTTTCGCCACTTTTATCATTCGTGTGGAGCAGGTTTTCCACGAAACTAATCAAAATAAAACAAAATAAACATCGAATCAACTAAGGCATACACTAACAACACCATGGCAGCGGCAGCCGGTAAACGAGCTCGAGACATTACACAAAGCTCTTCTTCGCCGTTTGCCAAATCTCCGAAGCTCTCCGACCTAGGACCATCATCACAGCTGTGGCAAATGTTAGACAAACAATTCTCACAACAAAATGAAGTCGGACATCCATGATCTCAAGGCGCAGCTAGCTCGACAGGAAAATACAGCTGTAGCGTGTGATCTCCGAATCAATGGGATTTCGTTTTTTGAGCAAGAAAATTTGCATGAACTTTTCTCAAACTTATGCGAAACAATGCACATAGCAACACCTAACCTTAAAAATATTTACCGGGTTAATAACGCAAACAATAAACACAGTTCATTTGATGATGTTGTTATCGCTAAATTAGAATCACCAGATAAGAACTTTTTATTAAAAACCATAGCGAATTTCAAACGCAATAATAAAGACTTGTTACGCCTTCATAATATTGGTTTTGAGTCTGACACACCGTTTTATATCAATGAAAGCTTAACCAAAACCAATCACAGTATTCTGCAAGCGGCAATACGTTTAAGAAAACAAAAAAAACTATTGTCGGCTTTCACACTACGCGGCATTGTCTATGTTAAAAGTACCGACAGCGAACTACCGACACGTATCGACTCCATTCAACAGCTAGATAAGTTTCATTCTTATCCTAGGGAGAGAGCACCAGATCGAAGCTCGTATCAGCCACAGTTCAACCCAGACCGAGGTAGTTACTTTCGAAGTGAAGATCATAATGAATGCAACAATGAAAACAATACTAACTACAATAACACTGGTAACAAAATTAACAATAACAACAACTACGATTCAGCTGGGGCTGGAAATGAAAAATTCACTCAGAGTGAGCTACAGAATAAAAACTCTGACATCGCCAGTGCTGCCACTGGAAACAATAGTTATATATTTTTTTGCCTAATTAAATTTATATACTTAAACTCAAAATCATCTCATATCATATTCCCTAGCAATTCTTTTTATTCAGGAAAACTTTTAAATCATACTATTTTAATTATTAAGATTATTACTGCTTGCGTTGCTAAATTCATTTTACTTTTAATTCAAATTAATGATAACTCAAAATAACACGTACTACGGTTCTAACGACAATACATACATTCAATTAAATTAGAATATTAGCCAAGCAGCGAGAAGGCATTAAGATATGTCACATTAATGCTCAAAGCCTCAATAATAAAATTGACGAATTCCGATACATTTTTGAGAGTTCTAAAATAGATATTATTTGTGTCTCTGAGACCTGGTTTCAACCTTGTGTTAATGATAATATATTTAAAATCAATGGGTTCAAAATTTTTCGTGCAGATAGAGAGAGGCATGCTGGTGGAGTTGCAATTTTTGTGAGAGAGGGAATTACGTGTAAAATTAACTCTAAAGCGAATTCTTGTGATGTTATTGAATATCTGTTTATTGATGTGATGTTTGGTACAAAAAAACTGCTGATCGGCAATGTGTATAGACCGAATCGCAACACTGATATGACAAATCTGTTTGAAAAACTCGAATCTTTAACCTTAGGTTACACTGACATATTAATATCCGTCGATTTTAATAGTAACATTTTAATAGAAAGTAAGCTGTTAGATGGCATGCAAACATTGGGTCTTCTTTCTGCCAACTACACTACACCTACTCATTTTACTAAAACATGTGATACATTAAACATGTGATATTACTTTATGACCAATTATCAACACCAACGTTTTCAAAGCATGACTTAATTTTTTTAACATACGATTTTCCATTAAAGTTTAACGAACAATACATAAACTATCGCGACTTTAAAAATATCGACTACCCATTACTAAACGATTATCGCGCTGTTTTGAACTAAAACTTTTTAAAACAAACTAAAATCAAAAATCCCCACGCGATAATTAAATTCGCTATTTGCCCGAATAGCACAGTCGCGAAGCGTGGGATTTAAGACGACCCTCGCGGTATGGTATCCCCGGACGAACGAACAACACGAACACACGAAAACCTGATAAATAAACTTCTTTTAAAAACTACACCGAAACTGCCGCAATAGATATATATATAGGTATATATATAACTATATATAAAAGAAACGGAAATTTTCCCGACACAAGGAAAATAATACCGAACACAAACCCTTTTTCAAAATCAACACAAACCGACAATCACCCAAAAGAAATTATTCATACACCAAAAATTATATTTCTTTAAACGCAATTGATTTGCGGGACCAGACCAACCTGTCTGAAATCCCTCTCACGATTCTTTGCAGAATCTATTCACCAGCTGGACTTCGATAAAATTCGATGTCCAGCAACAACTTGGCTCTGATGCGGGACGACACAAACAAAAAAAAGGAATAAGGAAGAGGGAAGAGGGGAGGAAACGGCCAAACAAATTCCAAGCAAACTACTTGAAATTCCCAGGACGGAAACACTTCACCAAAACAAATCACGACCGAACACAACCTGTCCAACTCTATTCAATTCCTCAAATTCAAAACACTAAATGGCCGACTGCCACAAATAAAATAAAGCAAAATAAACACTAGCTGGCAAAACTAAACCAGCGCGCAAAAATACTCCCTTTGGAACACTTGTCCTCCAGCCACAGTCCGACGATGGCAACAGCTCCACTTCACCACTCCAAAAAAAAATAAAATTTTTTTAAAAAAAGAAAGAAAATTATCCAAATTTTGGAAACAAATAATTTAAGATTCAATTCAATTAGAAAACCAAAGCTTTAACACTCTCCTTCTTCCCTGCACAAAAAGAACTAAAAGAATTAGAATATATGAGCGCCTATGACGCTCACTTTCCATTTATTTTCCCACATACATAGAGTGCGGCTTACGCAGAAACCAGTGTCCGCAGTCGGGGCTTTACCCATACCTATATGCGAAAAATCTCTTCAGATTTTTCTAGGTGTGTTTGGCAAATTTACATATACCCCCCTGCACCCACCAAAATGAAATATACATTTTGGCGGCACTCATGTACGTATAGGCGAAAGCATAAATGTTCTCAAATTCCTCTCCCTCAAACAGGTTCAAAAAGTACAAAAGCTTTAGTCCAGGTTTTGACATTTTACTATTGTAATGGCGAGGCTGGCAATACCCTCATCGGATCGCCGCCGCTCACTGAGCTAACTTAACGAAAGCAAAAGCGAAAGAAAGGAGAAGAAAGCAAGAGAACTTTGACAGCTCAAACAAAATATTCAGCTTTCTTCTTCCGCGCGCCGGTCGCATATCACCCGCGAGTGTCGAATTTGTTTTGCTTAACAAATTAAGCAAAACAAATATATTTATATAAAAAAAAAATTAACAATCAATAAAATCGTGCAGTGCGTTCTTTCGGTTAGTGCGTGTGAGATTTTGTTCCTTCGATTTTGTTCGCCCGTCGCCCCGAACAAAAGGGAAACATAAAAAAACATAACAAACAAAACAACAAAACAACAACAACGGTGGCGCATATTTATACCGCGACACGATGACTTAGAAAATATTGACTGGACTAACATTTTTTATATGACAAAGGTGGATGATCAATTAACATTTTTACAAAGCAATATTAGAAGTTTATTTGACAAGTTTGTGCCTCTAAAAACAAAACCACTAAAAAGCAATCAACCACCCTGGTACGGGCTTCAAATTAAGAATCTAATAGCTAAAAGGAATGCAGCATACAACAGGTGGAAGCGTTTTAAAACGCCTGAATTGTATATAATTTTAAAAGAATCTAGGAAAAATGTAGTTATTGCAACAAAATCGGCCAAGTCTGCTTTCTATACAAATAAATTCGATTCGGCAATTGGATGTAAACAAAAATGGAATCTAATTCGACAAATTGGTATAGACAAAAATTAATCTCATGCTGCTGACACTATTGACATTAACGAGTTAAACAACAACTTTTTAGACATTTCAATGCCAGCTTCAAATGTAACTTTTTATGAAAATGTGGTCAGCAGTACGAACATCGTTTCTTCAGTTTCTATTGTATTAGTGAGCTCGATTTCTTGGAAAGTTGCTTAGCAATTAAATCGAATTGTACAGGTTTAGATGAAATACATCCCACTTTTTTAAAATCGTTACTACCGAAATTATTGCCATTTATTACTTATTTATTTAATTCCATAATAACTCAATCTACTTTTCCAGCTAGTTGGAAAAATGCAAAAATCATTCCAATTCCCAAAACTTTAAATGAATACCGCCCTATTGCAATCCTACCCTACCTATCAAAGGCATTTGAATTGTTGATTTCCACACAAATGAATTGTTACTTAACTAAGAATTCCCTCTTAACGGAAAGGCAATCCGGTTTCAGACCCAAACGTGGATGTATCACAGCACTTATTGAGGTGTCTGAAAATATCAGAGTAAGTCTTGATGCGAACAAACTTACATTCTTGGTACTTTTAGACCACTCAAAGGCGTTCCATACTGTAGATAATAAAATTCAGTGCACAAAACTAGTAAATATGTTTAATTTTTCTCCACATGCCACTAGTCTCATATCCTCTTACTTAACTGGTAGATTTCAGGCTGTAAGCATCAAGAACACTATTTCCCAATTCCTGAATGTTTCTAGAGGTGTTCCGCAGGGCTCAATTTTGGGTCCATTACTTTTTTCTTTATATATAAATGATCTCCCCAATTCGTTAAGGGATTGTAACATCCAAATGTATGCAGATGATGTTCAGTTGTATAGAAGTTGTAACGTGTACGCAATTCACAGCTGCATTAATAATATGAACGAGAACCTACAACGTGTTAACGATTGGGCATCAATGGTCTGTGCTTGAACCCGACCAAATCAAAGTGCTTGTTTATACACAAAAAATTACGCGACTTTACGATTTGTCAAAAAATTCACCTCAACGGCTCCAAAATTGATATCGTGGATACTGCAAAAAACCTTGGTGTAACATTTAATCGAACGTTGACATGGACCAATCACATCAATATAACAATTGGAAAAGTTTATGGGATGCTCCGAACTTTATGGGTGACACCCAAAAATATAAGAATTCTACTAGCCAAAACTTATCTCGTTCCTACTTTGTTGTACGGTTGTGAAATGTTTGCAAATTGTGACTCTGTCAGCAATCGCAAGCTAAATGTTTTATACAACAATATAGCACGCTATGTGTACAGTTTAAAACGGTCCGACCATATATCGAAATTTTCAAAACAAATATTTGGCATAACATTTGACCACTTAATAAACTGTAGAACACTAATTTTTTTGCACAAAATTATCTATACCAAAGAACCAGACTATTTATATAAAAAACTAAATTTTTTACGCTCAAACCGTGGAAACAATGTAATCCAACTGAAGCATTCATGCTTGACATCGGAGCGTCAATTTTACATAAATTCCATTCGTCTTTGGAACTCGTTACCACATAACTTACAACAGTTTCGCAACGCAATGCAATTTAGAACAGAAATTTTTCATTTCTTGAATATCTAAATCGCTTTAAATTTATCATTTTTTAAATTTTAATTTTTTGTATTTCATTAAAAAATGTGCCTGTAAAATAGTGTTGCATATGTGTTGTAGAGTCCAAATGTTCCATGTAATTGCTCGTTTTGCTTAACAAATTAAGCAAAACAAATATATTTATATAAACAAATTAACAATCAATAAAATTGTGCAGTGCGTTCTTTCGGTTAGTGCGTGTGAGATTTGGTTCCTCCGATTTTGTTCGCCCGTCGCCCCGAACAATAGGGAAACATAAAAAAACATAACAAACAAAAAAACAAAACAACAACAACTGTGCCGCGACAGCCCCACCCCCACCTCCACCTCCGCGAAAGTTGCTTGGTCTCCTGAGAACAACCAACTTTCGAATCAAACCGGAGAAAAATCACCCTTAGTCGATGTGCGGCCTAAGGTCCTGCACATGCCATGTCCCCTTTTCTCGTCCGTCTTCGTCTTCCAAAACATATGTCCACGGAGACACCCTCTTTTTAACCCTAAACGGTCCAACAAATTTCGGGGCTAATTCGCTGCAAAATAGTTTGCAGCATCAGACAAACAAAATTACGTCTCCATACTAACTCGTGCGGTAAATACTGTACATCTCTACGTCTGAGATGGCCATTTCTAACTTTTTCCGTATGTCTTCCCTCAAGTCTGCCATTAACTTGGCCCGGTCCTCACTACTACTGTCCGGTTGGTCTGAGTCTCCCACTCGTCTATAATCTCTATCACCCCTGACCGCCATATTTCGGCCAAAATTCACGAAGTATGGAGACGCTCCCAAAACCTCATGCTGCGATGTTCGAATGCAGCACGCCACCTTTGAGAGATGAGAATCCCATGTCCGATGGTTTTCTGAAATATATGCTCTCAAAGTGGTCTTAATTATTTGGTTGATCCGCTCGGCCGGATTGGCCTGCGGATGATAGTGTGCAGTGTACCGCATCTGCACACCATACGACGCGCATAAACTCTGCAGCTCCTTGCTGCGAAACTGTGGCCCATTGTCGCATACAATGGACCTCGGAACTCCAAAGAGCAAGAACACGTTGTCCTCTAACTTCTTGCAAACGCTCTTTGCCGTTGCATATCGCAACGGAAACAACAAGGGGAACTTGGTGAAGTAGTCAACCACCGTTAAAATATAACAAAATCCCCGACTAGACTTCACCAAGGGTCCCACCAGATCTACGCAGATCATTTCCCAAGGTTCTAACTTCTTTGTCCTCTCTACCATACAACCAGCTGGCCTATTGTTGTCAGGTTTCACCCTCTGGCAAACCTGACAACTTTTAATATATCTAGCTAGCTCTGCCTTCATTTTTGGCCAATAATATTTCTCAATTACCCTTGCGTATGTTTTCCTAACGCCCATGTGCCCCGATAATGGATTATCGTGACACTCGAATAAAATACTGCGCCTATCACTCCTGCCCACAACTCTCTTCCACTCGTACCCAGCGCTAAACAAACTATTTGTCCCTGCTTTTATGTGTTTATATAACACCCCATTTTCAATTCTCCAAGCTGGGTAATCGAGTGGTTTATCCTCCTTCCTAACCATGGAATCCACCCATGGATCTCTAACACGCCCATCTACCTCCCCTACGACTGGGACACCTCTAGAAAGCATGTCGGGCACAACATGATCTTTCCCCTTACGATGTATGATTTCATAATCGTATTGCTGGAGCTTTAAAGCCCACCTAGCCAACCTACCGCAAGGATCTTTCAAATTGTTGAGCCATACCAACGAATAATGGTCGGTCACCACTGTGAACCTAACCCCTTCTATGTATGGCCTCAACTTCTCAACTGCCCACAAAACAGCCAAACACTCCTTCTCGGTAGTGGAATAATTCCTCACGAACCTACTCAACGACCTGCTCAAATATGAAATGACCTTCTCCCCTTCATCAAACTGCTGTGTCAAAACGGCACCTATTCCAAAATCGGAAGCATCAGTCTGAACTACGAAGGGTCGTTTGAAATCAGGACAGCTCAGGACCGGCGCCGTCACTAGACGCTCCTTGGCCTTTAAAAAGCTGTCCTCGCACTCCGGCGACCATCTAAACCTGTTCTTCTTCTTTAGAAGATCAGTTAGAGGCTTAACCAAATCAGCGAAATTCGAAAGAAACCTACGATACCAAGAAATGGTGCCAACAAACGACCTGACTTCACTTACATTTTTGGGCGCTGGAATTTTCAGCATTGCCTCAACTTTCTCGGGGCAAAGAAAGACAAAAATTAAATTTTTCTCTATTTAATCTAAGCCCTGCCGAACAAATCCTCCTCATAAGGGAGGGGGTAACTATCTCGATCCGTATTTTTATTCAGTGTCCTATAGTCGACACAAAACCTATAACTCCCATCCTTTTTCCCAATCATCACAACCGGTGATGCCCAAAGGCTGTGAGAAATCTCAATCACACCCTTTTCTAACATATCCTATATTTCCTCATCTATGCGCCTCTGAATAGCGGGCGATACCGGATAGTATAGCTGCTTGACTGGTTCCACATTAGGCTTTGTACGAATCCGATGTTCGACCAAATGTGTACAAACAAGTCCCTCAGACATAGACCTAAAAACATCTGCAACAAACTCCTCAAGAACCGATTTTTCCCTAGTTGACAACGAAGACCTATCAACTATCGCCGCTACTGACGAGACCTCGACTTGGTCGGAAAACCTCCACTGATTCTTGGCCAAATCTGGCACTACACCGGCCTTAGACCAAAAGTCTACTTCAAGAATCAATGATTGGGGTAAATCCGGTATTACGAGGCATTCAACGAGGACCGACTTGCCCTCTACCTCGAAAGGGACCGAAACTAACCGGAACTTCTTCAACAACAGTAAGCGCAACCTTGCTGACCACAGACGCCAATAAACTTATCCCCCAGGACTTTAATGTGTCCCAGCCTGGCCTACCAAGAATCGTCCTGGTGGCCCCCGAATCTAAAAGCCCTAACATACGAACTCCAAAAATCCTAACGCCTAAATATGGCCTATTATCTAAATCTTTTCCCGACAAAGTGAAACTCAAATATACTCCGGACGGACGCCTCTGAGTATTTTATGCCCAAAGTTAATTGGGCATAAGTACTAAAAAAAACAATTTAAAATTTTTTAAAAATCGCCAAGTACCAACGTATACGCTGATTCAAAATTAAAATTAGCTACTTATGCTTCTTTAGGCGTTAATGAATTTAAATTTGAAACTCCAAAGGGTCTAGGTGACAAACAAATTAAACTGATAAAAGGTATAACACAAAATTTTAGAGTCTGGGTGCTAATGTTCCGATCCTTCTTCAAGAAATTGAAAAATTTAGATATATATTTGAATTGTTTTCGATAAAGATTGTTTTTATTATTGCGGTTAAAAAAGTGATAGGTTTCATACTAAACTTTTTGTTTTAATCCCAGCATTTAAGAATTAGTGTTACTTGTTGAATGCAATGTGACGAAAGAAGCTTCAAGCTAATAAACATAATATTTGAAGTTTTTTATTTTAATTCTAACGAATAATAAAAATTGGTAACATTACTGAGCCGATATATTCAGTTGTTATATGGCAAAGTCACAGAAACTTTCGGGAAAAAAGTGAGAGTAAAAAAGAGGAGGGCCTAAAAAAGAGTACTGTACTCTTTAAAAGAGTACGTCTGGTAACCCTACCTCTGAGGCCTACCACTATTTGCCCTAGCCAGCTGGTTACCCGCAGGCAACCTACCTAAACCTCGCGAACTTCTTGCCCTGCTTCCACAAGAGCTCGCTCCCCATTTCCCGACTCTTCGCGGGCCCTCGGAGCCGCTCTCGGGGCCGCCTCCCTATCCGAGCGCTCCTGTGATTGCCCTGCTATCTGAGAGCATCGGGAGCAATCACGCTTCCGGACGCCAGCCCTCCTACAACCAAAACAGCTTGAATTCTCCTATCCAACCTAGCGTCACGCAAAGGGGCCCTAACTACGGACACCTCGGGTTCAGCCGAGACGTAAGCCAAGTCTGGCTCCAACAAATTCTTGGATCGGCTGCTGGGCGGCAATACGAATGCTTCCACATTCGTACGCACAGCCTCCAGCTTCCGACCCAAGGAAACCAGCTCCGACAGAGACTTAGGCTCAGCTCAGCCAAGCCCAGCTGAGTCTGGTAAAACGGGGACAGGTTTGCGATCATCAGACCCAGCATACGCCTCTCTGAAAACGTCTCAGACAGACTACCAAACAGCCCCCTCATCGCCGCTACATAAATTCCTATGGACTCAGTCCCACCCTGAGTCCGTCTCCTAATCTCCGACATCGAAATGTCGTCATAGTTGGGCGGCAGGAATTCCAGTTTCAGCTCGGCGACCATCGCTAGCTTGAAACTGTCCTGCGGACATCCCTAAACCAGAGCAGGGCTTTTCCAGAAAAAAGCTCCACTGCTCCCCTAAACAACTGGGCTTCACTAACGCCCCGAGCCTCGAATAGCTCGTCTACCCTCTGTAGAAAGGCATGTAGGGACATGTCTGTCTTTTCCCCGGTAAATTGAATACCCCACTTGGACAAATTTTTTACTTTTTGAAAACCTACGTTACTCAACGAGGTGGATGGCTCACGTCTCGGAACGGGTTCAGGCTTTTCCTCAACCGCAGAGTCCCTTGGATGGTCGGGATGGCCTTGGATTGTCATCGAAGGCATCATCTCCGCCACCAACATCCTCCACCGCCTCGATAAGCTCCCCCAACAATAACAAAACCCTATTTTTGAGCTCCCTTTGCTCATCCTCTTCCTCCTTACTCGTCGGCTTCGATCGAGTAAGGCGACCTAACGCCCATTCTAATTTGGCTAATATCTTTAAATATTCGGACGACTCGGAAATTCGGAAATTTTCCCCTCCACACCTAACCTATCCTCCTCAAATGTGAATGAATATCCTGCAAAGACAACCACCGACCCCCTACGCTCTATTTGCCTTGATGCCCTCAAGGACTTCCTCATAGATTCAACCAGAGTAACTTGCAACCCACGAGCCTCCATCTCTTATGTCAGTTCCTCTTGGTTTAATCGGTTAATCTCCATAATGAATCAGACGGACAAAAAAAACCAAAAACCTAAAAAAACTCAAAAAGAAACCCCCAAAAAATGAAACCAGCGTTCAATACGCTCACAGAATTTTCCAAAAAAAAGGTAAAGAAATTTAAAAGAAAACTTTCAATATATAATAATATAATAAATATATAAAATAAATATTATAATAAAAATATAAAAAAACTAGAGAGTGGACTATCTTCGGCTATACCGAAGTTGAAATACCCCCACACAGTAGGAAGAAGTACCTCGAACATATAAAAATGTGGTCTCCAGACCCTATTTTGAGCTAATTATAGGTGGTTTTGGAGCCCGGACCATGTCCAAAATCCATTTCTAAAAATTTCCAATTAAATCCACAAAAAAAAAAAAAATTGGTCTCAAGACCCCATTTAGACCCTATATATGTGGCTTCGGAACCTCGGACCATGTCAAAAATACGTTTCTAAACATTTCCAATCGAATACAACAATAAAAAATTTTTACCTTTTTTTTCGGTGTATGGGAGCCACGCCCAGTTTTTGTCCGATTTGGCTGAATCTCGAACTTGATCTCAGTATTCACGAGAAAAACATGTACCCAAAGTTTCAAGTCGATATCTCCAAAACTGCGACCGCTATCGTGCGGACGGACAGACGGACAGACGGACAGACGGACAGACGGACAGACGGACAGACGGACAGACAGACGGACATCGCGAAATCGACTCAGGAGGTGATACTGATCAAGAATATATATACTTTTCCATACCGGACACGCCTCCTTATGGGCGTTACAAACGTTGTGACAAAGTGAGTATACCCTGCCACAGTGAGTGTGGGGGTATAAATATGCCTAGTCGAATAAAAATATATATATAAAACGCACGCGAATTATAAAAAAAACCAAAAAAAAATCTTTAAAAGCGGACAGCACCGCCACCAAACAAAGCAAACCAAATTCAAAAACTAAATTTTTTTTTTAAATTTAGTGCCTTTTGGCGTACCGCCCTTGTTTTGTTGTACAAATAAAAAGGAACGAACTCACCGAAGGAGATGACCCAAGCTCTGCCGCTAGTTCTGCCGCCGGTAAAACTCCGCGAAATTAAAAAAAAGCTTAATAAATAAAAAGACAAAATAGTAAATTATAAAAAAAACTGAAATAATACAACCAAAAAAACGGCACAAAAAAAATATTTATAACAACAACGAAAAATTAAAAAAAAATTTTAAATAATTAATAATTAAAACTCAAATATTTTTACAAAAAAACTTTAAACAAAATAGCCCCACGTTGGGCGCCAGCTTTTTTTTTTTTTTTTTTTTAACGACGAATCCCAACGGTCCCACTAACCCGCCCAACCGACCGAGGGGCACATCCGCATGACGCACGGATTTGGTGACCGAACAGCCGTAATCCGGATTACGCTGTGTAACCGATCGCGGGTAAACATATCTTGAAATTCGTTTCAGCTACAGATTAAAATCATCAGCTGATAAAACGCATATTAATAAAACGCGAATTAGGTTATGAATGCAAGAGAGAATTCTTCCAAACATAACATAATATAATTAACGTGATAATAAACAATAGAATTAAAAGAAAATGTTATGAAGCATCAGAATTCATGCGACGAATATGAATTTGATCAAATATAATTTTTCTCTACTTTACGATATTAGACTTAACAAAAATACAAAGACAAAACAATCCAAACAGTTAATTTACGCGACAAAGATTACAAATATTAATTTTAGTATTTTATTTTTTTATACGAAATATAAAAAATCAAATACAAATAGAACAGTTAAGTAAACAGTAAAGAACGAATGTGAATTCAGCTAAAAATTTTGTTTTATTTGTATGTAAAAAACAGAATTCTGCTGAAATATAAATACAAAATACAACAAAAACACAACACTTTCGAAAAATCGACAATGCCGATCTTTGTGGAGTTTGGCAACCCTGTCATTTCGTTAGACCCTAAGCGGTCCAAAAACTCAAAGAGCAACAAAGGCTTAAGTGTGATCAAGTGCATTTAAAATAAAAGTTTTAGTTTTATTAAGTGAATCTGACAGGTCAAAGACAGAATACAGGCTATTAAAATCGCTACAAATACAACGAAAAGGTTCACTCTGCGCGTAATTAGAGCGGCACATACTTAATATCAAAGGAATGAAAGATCTGGAACGACGGGTTGGGATATTAAAATCAATTTCTTGAAGCAAAAATGTAGAATTCAGAGAGCCATTTATCAATTTAATCAAAAATGTTACATTAAGCATCGTTCTTCTATTTTTTAGAGTAGGTATGTCCAAGAGTTTTAAACGATTTTCGTATGGAGGTAGGTTCTGATTCGGATTCCAGCGAAGGTTTCTTAAAGCGAATAATAAAAATTGTTTTTGAACCGATTCAATTCTATCAGAGTGGCAGTTATATTGTGGATTCCACCAGACTGATGCATATTCCAAAATTGGTCTTACAAGTGATATGTAAAGGCTTTTGGTAACGAATGGGTCATTAAATTCTTTTGACCATCTCTTAATGAAACCTAGAACACCCCTCGCCTTATTCACACATAAATCAATATGTAGATGAAAGCGAAGTTTTGGATCCATAGTAACACCCAGGTCCACAAAAGTAAAATCCTTTTCTAGATTACAGTTATAAAAAGATTAAACAGAATAGGACCTAAGTGACTTCCTTGAGGAACTCCAGAGGTGACATCTATAGTTTTTGATGTTGATGATTCGAATAACACCTGTTGCTTCCGATTTGTCAGATACGATTCTACCCATTTTAAAAGAAGATCTGGGAATCCGTATCTTTTAAGCTTTTCAATCAACAAATAATGATTAACTTTATCAAAAGCTTTACTAAAATCAGTGTATATGACATCTGTTTGAAGATTCTTTGAAAATCCCTTTATTGTTAATGAAGAAAATTCCAATAAATTTGTAGATGTTGAACTACCTCTCAGAAAACCATGCTGTGAAGGAGATATTAAAGTTGTGACCGAGTGAACCAATTGCTTTGTGACAACTTGTTCAAATAACTTTGGTATTGTGCTAAGTTTAGCAATACCTCTATAGTTAGATACGAATGATTTGGTTCCACTTTTATAAAGAGGAATAATGTATGACCCTTTCCATGAATTCGGAAAATAACCTCTATCAATATAGGCATTAAATATATTTGAAAGTGGAATGTATAAATTTTCTGCACAAACTTTCAAAATATAGCTAGGAATATTATCTGGACCAGTACTATATGAATATTTCAACGATTTTAGGTGTTGTAAGACATCATCAGATTCTATGACAGGATTGAGAATGCAATTATAAGTGGGGATGTTATATGGATACGATGTGTTGCCATAAGTATTATCAGAATATGTCGTTTTGAAGAAGTCAGCAAACATATTTGAAATCTCAGTAGGATTGTTGGACTCACGATCATTCCATTTCATTGTAGTTGGAAAACCAGTGTTTTTCCTTTTTGAATTTACAAAGTTATAAAAAGTTTTAGAATCGTATTTCATTTTGGATTTCAAATCGTTCAAATATTCATCATAGCATTTTTTATTAAGTACATGATATTTATGTCTCAGAAGCGAATATTTAGAATAATCTTGAAGGTTTAAAGTTCTTTTATATGTTTTAAATGCCCGAGTTTTCGAAGTTTTTAGTTTCCTCAATTCTTTCGTAAACCATACAGCACCAAGTTCATTCGAATTCTTTTTAATGTTCTTTGCTGAGCGTACAATTGAAAATTGATACACAGTCGTCAACATCTTCAAAGTTCATGTCCCAACTAGTTTCATTTGAACAAAATTTGTATTCTTGAAGCAAAAAAATGACTTCAACGGTGTAGAAACTGGTTCTAAGTTGTTTTGAACAAATTCGAAAGATAATTCAAGTGTTGGGTGATGGTTATCTTCTGGACATGCAAAAGCATCATAGCGTAGCACTGAAAACTTCGAAGAGTCGTCAACATAAATTAAATCCAAAATTCTACTATTCTTATTTTCAATCCCGTTTACTTGTTGTAAATTCATATCTGAACTGGCTTTGGGGGAGGTGGTTCATCCAAACATTTATACTTCTGAAAGTTAATTTCGTACTCCTTCAGTTTAGACTGGGCAGCTGCTAAGTCCTTTGATACATCATTAAATCCCTTTCGGGCTTGACGTACCAATTTACAGATGTCCAGCTCTGGATCGCGGCAATCTTCGCAGGACCAACGAAGACCTTTTTTACCCTCGATCAGATCGACTACTCTACCAGTAAGGGATGCACATTTGACGTGATAAAAGCTATCGCATAGCCAACAAGAGACCATGCGTTCGTTATCGACTTTAATGGCACACTTACGGAAAGAGCAAGTCATATTTAAATGCGAAATTTATAAAAGATAAAATACAAAAAGTGTAAAAAAGTGTAAATGGTAACGAGATAAAATGTTGACTGGGAAAAGGCTCTTTCAAATTAGATTAAAACAAGTGCCTGAAAGTATGCTCTGAAAATATGATCAGTTTGAGAATGTGGAATCTATATAAAGCTGGTGACACAAGAAATGTCAAAGTGGACAGTATAAGTATAAGATACTTAGCTGACAGGAATTCACGGAAATATAGCACAAAACTTTGTTATTGGCACAAAACTTATTGCACATAGCCAGAATTTAATTTATTTAATTTATTTAAAAGGGTTTCAAAATAATTAACACGGTGTAAATATTTAAAAATATTTATTCAAATCGCAGCAAAAAATTTACTTATGAACAAGTTGAACAGGGTTGCCAAACTGTTCAACTTGGTCGCTATTTTTAACTCGCGTTATTTTACCGAACGAACAACACGAACACGCGAAAACCTGATAAATAAACTTTTAAAACCCTACACCGAAACTGCCACAATATATATATATATATATAAATATATATATGTATATGTATAAAAGAAACGGAAATTTTCCCGACACAAAGAAAATAATACCGAACACAAACCCTTTTCAAAATTGACACAAAACGACAAATACCCAAAAGAAATTTTTTATATACCAAAAAAATTAAATTTTTTTAAAACGCAATTGATTTGCGGGACCAGACCGACCTGTCTGAAATCCCTCGCACGATTCTTTGCAGAATCTATTCACCAGCTGGACTTCGATAAAATTCGATGTCCAGCAACAACTTGGCTCAGATGCGGGACGACACAAAAAAAAAAAAGGAATAAGGAAGAGGGGGGAAACGGCCAAACAAATTCCAAGCAAACTACTTGAAATTCCCAGGACGGAAACACTTCACCAAAACAAATCACGACCGAACACAACCTGTCCAACTCTATTAAATTCCTCAAATTCAAAACACTAAATGGCCGACTGCCACAAATAAAATAAAGCAAAAAAAACACTACCTGGCAAAACTAAACCAGCGCCCAAAAATACTCCCTTTGGAACACTTGTCCTCCAGCCACAGTCCGACGATGGCAACAGCTCCACTTCACCACTCCAAAAATACAATTTAAAAAAAGAAAGAAAATTATCAAAATTTTCCAAACAAATTATTTAAGATTAAATTAAATTAAAAATCTAAAGCTTTATCACTTTCCTTCTACCCTGCTCAAAAAGAACTGAAGAACCTGTCTATATGGACGCATATATGGCGCTCACTTTCCAAAGAAAGGAGAAGAAAGCAAGAGAACTTTGACAGCTCAAACAAAACATTCAGTTTTCTTCTTCCGAGCGCCGATCGCATTTCACCCGCGAGTGGCGAATTTGTTTTGCTTAACAAATTAAGCAAAACAAATATATTTATATAAACAAATTAACAATCAATAAAGTTGTGCAGTGCGTTCTTTCGGTTAGTGCGTGTGAGATTTAGTTCCTCCGATTTTGTTCGCCCGTCGCCCCGAACAAAAGGGAAACATATAAAAACATAACAAACAAAAAAACAAAACAACAACAACTGTGCCGCGAATTTATGCCGCGACAGATTGCCACTCAGAACCCTCATGAAGACTCCAGAAAGGCCGGACTCAATCCATCTCCATTTCTCCACAGAGTATCCCCCATAGTCATTGCTCTTGTCAATGACGGCCATAACGAGACTGCCCTTCGCTACCTCGCTGTAGGACTTTTGGCCATCTTGGGCGTTTGCTAGACGGTGTAATAATTCCCCAAATATTTCGGCATGTTTTCTATGGAAAATTGTTCGTTTCGATAAATAAATGCTCAAATTATTCAAATTCATATATCTTACATAAGTTTTTTTTAATACGATTTTTCACTGTTTTTTTTTTGTGTTTTGTTATATGAAATTACAAGATATATCTTCGAAACTGCGCATTCAAATAAAAAACTATCTCAATTCAACATAAAAACAGATATATTTTTGAAATCGAGATATTCTTGATACTTCGTAACTTGAGAATATGTTTTCTGGGACTTTTTTAATCCAAAACAAAAAAAGCATGAGAAAGACGCAAAAAACGGACTTGTATTGTATAGAAATACCTATTAACATTTTTCATAGTATTTATTTGGCCAAAAGCAAATGAAATTTTTTCAAAACTGTCCAGCTTACAAACAAAAATTCCATAGCTGTACCATATTGTTATTGCAAAAAAATGTTTAATGCCATAATAACTTGTAAAAATGATTAAATTTGAATAATATTTGGTTATTTTGTACAGAAAAATTAACCACTGGGGTTGCTCTTGGCGGGCGTTAATTTTGCTTCGGCTCGCGAGTGCGTGAAAACAATCAAATTGAACCCGATCATCTTGTACAGAAATAAACTCTCGCTTAGTAACTGCATTTCCTTTTTTTATATTTTTTCCATAGAAAAATATTGAACATTTTTCTTTATTTTTGTACTGTACTTTCTATATACTTACACTTTCTATTCAAATATATTTACTTAAATAAATGTAAATGAAAATATAAAGTGCAGCTTGGTTTATGTATGCAGATGAGTATTTTTATCATAGCTAATTTCTTTAAATTACTTAGCATAAGATCCGTATCTGCCAAAAGTGTACTTTCCGTAAATGTTATGCAATTCTTTGTTAAAGAATTAATATTGTTGTTACGAAAGATACGGCAACTCAGTCGAGCTACACGACCGGCCCGAAAAAGGACTAACACGGTAACCCACATTAAAATCTGACAGGTGTTGTAGCCATTTTGAAGTGACTCTTTTTTCTCTTGCCCTTTCCTTTTTCTATGGCTGACCTGCTGGTTCACAGGCCCGCTCAAAATTTGCAAATTAAATTGCGGAATTTCGCTTATTATTATTTTATTTCCCCCTAATAGCACTTAATTGTTAACAAAGTAAGTTAAAGTATTATACTGAATCGCAAATGTAAATATCAATGAATTCTATATTACATTACAGGAATTTTTAAACTCGATTGGATAGAGTTGTCGAAAACTTTGTGTTTTATTTCGAAAGGGAAATAACATCTTTAAAAATTCGTTGGTTATTTCTACGGCCCTACAATGAACAAAGGCTCAAAAACCTACAGCTGCTCGCTCTGCGACAAGGCAGACAATTTGACCATGGTGGCCTGCGACCACTGCGATGGATGGTACCACTACAGTTGTGTGGGAGTCGATTCCTCCATAGCAGATGTTGACTGGCGTTGCAGGATGTGTACAATGGAATCTCAAATGCCCACTGATACGATAGAGGCTCCCTCTCGTGCGGTCAACGACAAAGTAAAAGCTGCCGCGCCGCTTGATACTTCGGCCATTACGTCACCTAATGGCGCGGCCTCCATGCCGCTTGTTTCTGCGAGCGCTACCACCACGCAGCTTAATGACCATTCGCCTGATGACACGAATGGTGCTCATGCGACTAGCGAAACTGCAACAACTGCACCGCTTAATGATGCCGCCACTTCGCCTTCAGCTACTGCGAATCCACGTACTTCATCAAATAAGTCAACTGCGCTTTCGAGCCGACTGCGTTCTGAGTTGAAGATGCTCGAGGAAGAGAAACAAAGTTGGTCACGTAGGCGTGAGGAACTGTTGAAGCAACTTGAGCACGAGGAGGAGGAAAGTGACCTCGCTGGACAACAGACGAGTCCCGAGATGCAGAGGTCGTTGCAGGTGCAACCTGCACACATGCAGTACTCCGCTCCCCGGATCGAACGCCTTCAAGCTCCACAGTCTGAGGTGGCCACCAACGTGCGTGGCATGCGTTCATCGTCGAACAAAAATTACGACTCTACAGAGTGGAACGATCCGCAACAGACAATGCGCTTGGTACTCGAAAAGCTTAAAGCGTTAGAGTGCAAGGTAAACCATGTTTCTGCTATACCATATACTGGAGTGAACTCCTCCAGCGAAACATTTGGCGCAGTGCAATATGCCACTGAACCCTCAATTGTTACGCGCTCTGTTACTGCACCATTCGTCGCTGCCAACTCACTTGCTATGCGGTCCTCTGCTGCTCCCGCTGCCTCTTTCGCCGCACCAACAGTTTCTTTGCCCTCTTCCGTTATGACTTCGGCAGCTACTGCGACCTTTGCTGGAGCGCGCACAAACGCTGCATCCTCCACCGCAACTCCTTATGCTTCTGCTTCCTATGCGTTGCCATCGGCCATGCCGTGGATATCCAGCACGTTTGGCAATTTAACTCCTATACACCAACGGGAAAGAGAGCCCACTGCGCCCGTGCCCACATCTGGAATGGAAATCGCTGTACAGGGGCGTCGAGTAACAACTGATCAGTTAGCGGCCAGACACAGTTTCGCGAAAGAACTACCTAAGTTCAGCGGAAATCCGGAAGAGTGGCCCTTATTTTTGGCTACGTATGAACAGACTACTGAACTCTGTGGGTTTTCTGATGGTGAAAATTTGGCTCGACTGCGCCAGGGCCTAGATGGTCCAGCTCGCCACGCTGTAAGAAATCTTTTGTTGCACGCCGCATGCGTTCCCCAAATATTACACACTTTGCAAATGAAATTTGGCAGACCAGAGCTTATTATCAGTGTACTATTAGGACGCATTCGCGATATGCCTGCGGTTAAAGAGAATCGCCTAGAGGCTCTTGTGGACTTCGCTTTGGAAGTACAAAATGTCTGCGCCACGATGAAGGCTTCTGGCCTACATAACTACCTTAACAATCCTGAGTTGGAACAACAGTTGGTCGGCAAGCTTCCAGGAATGTTGGCCGCCTTTTGGGGAATGCACAAGCTCACGCTGTCTACCTGCAATTTAGAGAGCTTCAACACTTGGCTTTTTCAATTTGCACAGGGCGCCAATTGCGTCATCATACCTAACACATCCATAAAGATTGGACCTAGGCGTGGTGTGCTTAACGCACACGATGCATCGCCACCACCAGTCGTTTCGTGTTCGACCTACGATATCGCTGATACGTCGCCGCTACCCGCCACACATGACGCATCCACGCCAAACGTTTCTATGGTGCATCCTGTCACACATGCACCCACTGCTGCGGCTAACTTTGAGAGGCAATGTGAGGTATGCAAAGGTACATGTGTCAACGTGAGCAGTTGTGAGGCATTTAAGAAAGCTGATAGAGCCGGAAGGTGGAAACTGGTACACACTCTAAATTTGTGTCGAAGATGCTTAAGAGCCCACTATCCGGGCCGATGCTTGTCTTCAGAGATATGCAACATTGACGGATGTCGTTTTACACATCATCCCCTATTACACAAACAGATTATTGCCACCATCACTACACCTTCTGTGGGTGTGACGTGTAACACTCACTGCGATACCATTGACTCGATTCTCTTCCGAGTGCTGCCTGTTACCCTTTACGGCAACGGAGTGCAGCTGACTACATTCGCCTTCTTTGACGATGGTTCATCGCTCACGCTTATGGACGACGAGCTTCAAAGGGACCTACAAATGAAGGGCGTACCTCAGCCGCTATGTCTGCGATGGACCGCAAACACGCACCGATATGAGGACGAATCGGAGCTCCTAAATCTTGAAATCTCCAGTGTAGAGGGAACCAAGCGCTTCGCCCTCAAAGACGTACGTACAGTCAAAAAGCTAGAATTGCCTGCACAAACCCTAGACGTAACGAAGCTTCAGGCCCAGTACTGCCATTTACGAGGAGTGCCCTGTGAATCCTATGCCAATGCTAAACCACGGCTCTTAATAGGACTCAACAATAGCTGGCTAGGACAAAGCTTAAAATCTAAAGAGGGCGCCGAATTCGAGCCGGTAGCAGAAAAGACACGCCTTGGCTGGACAATAAAGGGAATGCTGTCAAACCGAATGCCGCACTCGTCAGCCGCACATCACGCCTTTCATATGTGCGACTGCGATATTTCGGTTAATGCAGAGCTGTTGCAAACAGTTAAAGATTTCATCTGCCTTGATAACTTGGGAATCACCAGTGAATCTGTTGCGTTCACATCTAAAGACGACGAGCACGCCCTCGAACAATTAAGACTGAACACTAGGCGCGTCGATGGTCGCTTTGAAACTGGGTTGCTGTGGAAATTTCACGACATACCACATCCCGATAGTCTACCGCTGGCCAGGCGCAGAGCTCACTGTCTGCTTTCCAAGATGCAAAAAGACCCCGAACTCGCTCAGGTACTGCAAATGAAAATTACCAGCTACTTGGACAAAGGTTACGCTAAAGTATTACCGCCTCAGGAGATACACGAAAAAAAAAGCTGGTACTTGCCTCTATTTCCAGTATGTAATCCCAATAAGCCCGGCAAGACTCGTTTAGTTTGGGATGCGGCCGCTAAAAGCAACGGCGTCTCGTTAAACACAATGCTACTTAAAGGGCCCGACCAGCTGACTTGCCTGGCATCGGTACTTAGAAGATTTCGTCAAAAGCAGGTGGCGATAAGTGGTGACATTGAGGAAATGTTTCATCGGGTCAAAATTCGTGAGGAAGACCAGGACTACCAGCGCTTCCTGTGGTTTGAACCAGGAGAAACTCAACCTACTATACTAGCAATGACTGTCATGACCTTCGGCGCCACTTGTTCGCCCAGCTGCGCTCAGTACATTAAGAATGTGAACGCTGAAGAGTTTCGTGATCGGCTTCCCCGCGCTGTACAGTGTATCATCGACAACCATTACGTTGATGACATGCTTGACAGCGTAGACTCAGAGGAGGAGGCTATTCAGCTGGTACGAGATGTTTCCGCCATACATGCTCACGGAGGCTTTCACATTAGAAACTGGCGATCTAATTCAACAAACGTCCTGAATGCTCTAAACACTGCGCCAGTGGACGCCAATCATTCCCTGAGCGTCGATCAAGAGATAAGAGCAGAGAAGGTGCTGGGTATGTGGTGGACCACAACAGACGACTGCTTCGTTTTCAAGGTTTCTAAACGTTATAAAGAAAAGGATGTGTTGCAAGGATTAGGTCGCCCCACTAAGCGAGAGGTACTGAGCTTATTAATGAGCGTTTTTGACCCCCTTGGCCTCATTGCATTCTACGTCATCTATGCGAAAATAACGTTTCAAGAAATTTGGCGCTCTGGGTGCGGCTGGGATGAGCTTATTCCTGATGACCAGTATGCTAAATGGCTTCGATGGATACGACTTTTTCCCGAAATCGAAGACGCCAGTGAGGATGGCTATGCAGCGGTTTGCTATTTGCGACGCAGCGATGGCGGCCTGGTGGAATGCGCACTTCTCGGAAGCAAGACCAGGGTCGCACCGCTAAAAATGCTTTCTGTACCGCGCCTAGAACTTCAAGCCGCAGTCCTAGGCGCCAGGCTCGCAGTAAACTTAATGTCTGTACACACACTTAACATCGCAAGGAAGATTTTCTGGTCTGATTCGCGTACCGTATTAGCTTGGTTGCGCTCAGACCACCGCCGCTACTCACAGTTCGTCGCCTTTCGGATTAGCGAAATATTGCAAATTACTGACGCGAGCGAGTGGCGCTGGCTTCCCTCCGCCGAAAACGTAGCCGACGACGCGACTAAATGGCAGGCAACGCCCGACTTCTCTGGATATAGTCGCTGGCTTAATGGGCCTTCCTTTCTAAAGCAACATCACGATGAGTGGCCCAGTGAAGCCGGAGACAAAATGCATACCGACGAGGAGCTAAGAGCACGCCGAGTTTTTCATCACCGCGAACAGCCTGCTCTGCCCTTATTGTTGGAGTTTGAGCGATTTTCACGGTGGTCCCGTCTTCTGCGCGTCACAGCAACTGTAATTTGTGCCACGCGCCTATGGAAGCACTACAAGCGCGCTCAGCCACATCTGTCTCAGAATGACTTTAAATTAGCTGAAACGTTACTCTGGAGGCAAACTCAACTCGACGCCTTTGGCGATGATATCGCCCATCTTACAAGTGGCAAAGTTCTTACCCGATCAAGTCCTATCTACAAACTTTCGCCTTACGTGGATAACGAAAGCTTGCTCCGACTCAGAGGTAGGGCAACCCTTGTTGGGAAGAAGGATCTCTTAATATTGCCCAAGGACCATCACATAACTCGACTGGTAGTTGCTGACTACCACACAAAATACTATCATGGTAGCTCTGAAACTGTGGTGAACGAACTTCGTCAAGTTTTCTGGATTCCTAAGCTACGAGCCGTGGTCAATAAAGTACGTCGGGCGTGTCAAGTTTGCAGCAACCGTACAGCACTACCGCGGCCTCCGAAAATGGCCTGCTTGCCAAGCGCTAGGATTACACCGTTCTGTAGAGCGTTTTCCTACGTCAGTGTGGATTATTTCGGCCTCATTTTAGTTACAGTGCGTCGAAGTGCCGAAAAGAGATACGGTGTCCTATTCACCTGTTTAACGACTAGAGCGATTCATCTAGAAGTGGCCTACTCCTTGTCAACGGACTCCTGCATAATGTGTATAAGGAATTTTATGGCTCGACGAGGCGTTCCCCTAGAGCTCTGGAGTGACAATGGCACAAATTTTAAAGGCGCGGAACGCGAATTGCTCGACAGTTTCAAAATGATGGATAAGGACGCAATGGTAAGAGCATTTACCAACTCAGCATTGAAATGGCGCTTTATTCCGCCCGCCTCTCCTCATATGGGTGGTGCATGGGAGAGGCTTGTGCGTACGGTAAAGGACGTACTTGGCAGAGTTCTGACAATCCGTCAGCCATCTGAAGAGCTGCTACGCGCTGCACTACTGGAAGTGGAAGCCATCGTAAATTCACGTCCTCTCACCTATATTCCGGTCAGCAACGAAGACGATGAGGCCCTGACACCCAACCATTTCCTTCTAGGAAGCTCTAACGGTCTCAAACCACTTATGGAACCACTAGATGAAGCGGTGCAATTGCGAAGAAGTTGGAAGATGACTCAACAACTGGCCGACGCTTTCTGGAATCGTTGGGTGCGAGAGTACCTTCCAATAATCACAAGACGTTCAAAATGGTTTGACAATGTAAAGCCCATTGAGATCGACGATATAGTGTACATCGTAGACCACAACAATCCGAGGAACTGTTGGCCAAAGGGCAGGGTGATTGGAGTAAAATCAGGAGACGACGGACAAGTCAGAAGCGCTCTAGTGAAAACTACGACCGGTCTGTATGAACGACCGGCTGCGAAAATTGCCGTTCTTACGCTAAATTCTTCACCAGATGAGGTAGGTCCCCGAGAGAACATACCAGAGGGGAGTGTTACGAAAGATACGGCAACTCAGTCGAGCTACACGACCGGCCCGAAAAAAGACTAACACGGTAACCCACATTAAAATCTGACAGGTGTTGTAGCCATTTTGAAGTGACTCTTTTTTCTCTTGCCCTTTCCTTTTTCTATGGCTGACCTGCTGGTTCACAGGCCCGCTCAAAATTTGCAAATTAAATTGCGGAATTTCGCTTATTATTATTTTATTTCCCCCTAATAGCACTTAATTGTTAACAAAGTAAGTTAAAGTATTATACTGAATCGCAAATGTAAATATCAATGAATTCTATATTACATTACAGGAATTTTTAAACTCGATTGGATAGAGTTGTCGAAAACTTTGTGTTTTATTTCGAAAGGGAAATAACAATTGTATTGCAATGATTCATATATAAATCCACTCAAACTTTGAGAAAATCTTTCATAAGTGAGCGCGCTTTTGCAAAACACAAAATGTTAAATAACTCGGAACACTCAGAATGTCAGATAAGTATGTTATGCTTAGCATGGCAGATAAGGTCAATTGATTTTATGGCGGTTGAAATATTGACTTTTTGACCATTTTGGCTTTTCTAAATTGACCTTACGACCATTTAAGAAAATAATAAAAAAAAACTTAAATTTACGTTTAAATTTTTTTTAATCACTATGAAGTTTAAAAATGGTAAGATGATCTCTAGTAGAATGTTATTGTAATAATTTTTAAGAAATATTTATAATTTTTTAAGTTTTTAGCTGATTTATTTCTATTAATGTGAATTAATTCGAAAAGCAAAAAACCCTTGTAATAAAACAATATATGGAGTAAGAAAAATTTTATGTCCATTTGAAATGGTATTAACATCAATTGCCCTTAATTCCGTTGCCCTTATGCCATCCCGCCTTGAAATTCGTGGTTTTCAGCCTAAAATCATCCTACAACCAAAATTCTCATAACAAAATTCCTCGTATTTCCATTCCAGGACTTAAAGGGTTAGGTAACACTCGATATAACGAGTCTAACCAATATAGAGCTTCTGGCAATTTTCAGCCACGTGCTCGGTTCCCTGAACATACAAACACTAATGGCAAAGCTGGGCATAGTTAACCCATTCATGACGAGCGTGCCCATATGGTAACGCTGATAGCGCTCTACGGTATGTGCAATTAAAAAAATATTTGAACGAATATCACTAATCCGTTTTTTCATGTTTATAAAGCATACTTTGATCTTTCTTTTGATATATAACTCTAAGCAATCGCTCGTCAGTAGCGATCGTGGCGGATAATTGAAAAGTAGTGTTTTTAAAAAGTGGGCAAAAACAGCGAAAAGTCACGACCTTTCCAGTAAGAATATTTTTCATTGCCATAAAAAGTTATATATTTTGAATATTTTTTTTTTTGGCATTTGGGTAGAATATTAAAATATTAGAAAACGTATAAAATAAAATTATTTATAACTTCTGTGTTACCTTTTTATCATTTTGAATTTCGCTGTTACCATATGGGCACGCTCGTCACAACCCTAGCAAATTTAAATTTGCTTACTGAAAATGTTTGTATGAGCTTTTTTTATGTAAAATGTAATATATTTTATTTGTATATTAATTTGAAAGTGTGTTTGTATACTTAATATAATTATTAAAAATTTTTTTTTTAATATTCAGTTTTAAAATAATTTTTTGTACGTGTTTATATACATATTTGCGTACAAATTTGAGCATTTTTTTTAAAATGAAGTAAACTTTATCTTAATATTGGTTTGAAATATATTTTTTTTAGCTTCTTTCATATAAAGTTAAATATATTTTATCAATAAATTGTCTTTAAAGTGTGGTTATGTACTTGGTATGCTTATGAAAAATTAGCAGCACCTCTTAGGTTGATTTAGCCATATCCGTATGTCTGTCCGTTATTTTGATTGGTATGGGCTATTGAAGGAGCTAAATGAAAGCTAGGCGGTCCAAACATTGAATTTATCCTTTGGAGGTCCTGGAAGGAGTTGGTAATGCAAGTGGGAGAAATCGATCAACTGCCACGACTACCTTCCATACAAGTGAAAGTCGAGTTTTGTAACAAATGTTACCCAATTTCACGGGAATTGTGGTAGGAAATTTCTCCGTAAGATATATTGTCCGCTTTGCGTCGATGGTGAGTGCCGCAAAAGCCATACGACATGACATCATGACGCTTACAAAATCCACGTCTAAGATGGCTAGGTCATGCAGGGCTGATGAACGTAAAAAAGTACTACTAAATGGAGCACATGTGAGTACCGTCGGTGGAATGAGCGGAAGATGGCGACCAGGTCTCAGATGGATATATATAGGCTTACTTCGACCGGCTAAAACTTACTCAATTGTTTTTTAACAAATTTACATTACGATGAAGACATTTAGGCGAGCATAATTTTATCCGGCTGGACAAGATTATTAGGAGGAAGATGAAGGAGGTACTTCCTATGGTCTTCATCGTACACCTCTTTTACAGCCATGTAAATTGTGTATGTCAAATGATGACGAGGACCTTTCCAATTTCAGTTCATATGGAGATATTTCTTATGTTATTGAAAACCTAAGCAGTATTTTGGTGTAGGTGGAGATACATATTATATACAGTGGCGGACAGATAATTAGGCCAGCCTTTTGTAGTAATTTTGAACGACTACCAAAATTTTAAGAATATCAACTTGATTACTATTGAAAAGGTCTATTGGACCCCATTCTATGATGACTACCAGGACACTTATCAAGAAAATCCTAGTTGAAAACTGACCTACTTTTCTAACTTGTTTCCTGGGGGCCTATACAAATTGTGCGTTTTTTAAAAACAAATTACTTTGCTGAAGAAACTTTTGTGATCAGAAATGCTCCTGAATTTTTAGATTTTTTTTTAACAACATTTTTTTTTAAAAAACTTTTACATTTAAAAAAATTGGTCGATAAAAATTTTTTTTACATAATAAATCTTAAAACATTGCCAAACTTTCAAGAATTTAAAAAAAAAGTAGTTATAAACAATAATATCTTAAATTAGCCAGGGCTGGGCAAACGGTAAGCGGTCCAAAAAAAAAAAAGTTAGAAATTCGTTTCTTAGGCCATTTCTAGGTATTCCTGAAAAAATCTTGAAAAAATTCCGAAAATTTCGCTCTCGTCATTAATGGGTTAATCGAGAATTTAACTTCGTTAACCCGGTAATAGTTAATCCAAAATGTAACTTCGTTAAATTAAAAAGTTGATTTCGTTGAAAAATTAACTTCGTTAAAAGGTAAATTAAATAGTTAAATTTTCTATAGAAAACAACAAAAATTTTTTTTACAAAAAAAAAACACATAAAAAAACATTTTAGCTATATAGTGCCAGCACTCACAGACCCTTCTTTCGATCGGTTTCAGGCTTTTATGCAAATATGAAATTTTTATAAAAAAGCGAAATTTCGTGTATGAAACAATTTATTTATATAAAGGAATACAAATTTTATTAGAATATTAAATAATAATAATGAAACGAATGAAGTTTGGTTAAGAACAAATATCACAAGCCATCCTAAACACAATGACGTTCTCAGTTTTTCGCCATTTTGAGAAATTTGAGAAATGGAAAATACGATGTATGTAAAAATCCCGACGATGGCTGAGAACGCCATTTTGTTTAGAATGGTCCATTCATACATAAAAATGGAATATAAAAAAGTTCGAAATATATCGGCAAGTGTATTTAATTGTTTTGTGAAATAATTTTCAAATTAGTCATTTAAAAAATAGTATAAATTCTAAATTTTTACTTTTTTTTACAATTAATAATAAAAAAATTTTTTTGTTTCAAAGTTAACTAAACTAAGTTAAATTTCTTCGATTAACTAGCAATCGAAGAAATTTAACTTAACTCAATGAAAAAGTTATTGGTTTTCGAAATTAACTGAAACGTTAAAAGTTAACCATAAATTTAACTTCGTTAATTAACTATTAACTAATTAACTACTTAATGCCCAGCTTTGACTAGCAAAAACTAGCCAACCGGTTTTCATAATTTTTTTTTAAAACCTATTTGTGCCAATTTGTACTTTTTTTTATTTTCAAAAGGTAAATATCTTATATCTTATCTTATATCCTATGCTTACAGATTTCGTTCGATTTCATTGACATAGTCTGTGCTTGCAGAACATTATTGTATGTTGCTTTCCACTCTCTTCTGCGTATAGATCGCTGAAAATGGAGAGTTTTTTTATATGGAGTTTTTGTGCTCTCTCTCTCTCTCTTTTTATTCACCGTGATCAGGGATGTTAGATTGTGGGGAATTAACCATAATGCGGGGAATTTCGAGCTCTGTGTGCAGGCGGGGAAATTTTCCATTTCGCTTCTCTGCTGTGAATGTCCGTATTTTTTACGTGGGCAACGCCACGGGGAAATTCTAGTCATAAATATAATTTGGTTTCATTTAGTTTTTTATACTAATAATGGCTTTTCAGAGTTTTTTTTTTATTAGTGCCCTGTTTACGCCAAAACACCCTGTTTGCCACCCTGTATACGGAATTGTACGGCAACCAACTTTATACCAATAAACCTACTGGAACACCGCTTAACATTCTGTTAAGCTGTGTCCCAAAAATGGTTTAATTCAATATGCAGGCCTTCTGTCATTTCCGTAACTTTAACTTCCTTCTTCTTGTATCAGCATCGAACGAGTCAACCACGTAGCTTTTTACTGTCCTGCAACATCCCGTGCTGCAGTGCTTTTTATTTATATAAAGCTTACTTTTTAGTATCCTACGACATCCATAGCAAGTAAGCAACCTTTTTGCTCCTTTCTTAATAAAGCCTACTTAAAACACATAAAACTACACGCCTTTAATTATATTTAGCTTATTCTCCAAATCCACCTTTTTTTCTCTTTTATATCGTTTGGCCACTTTACGAGTGAGACAAACATGCCCATTACCCGCATAGTCCTGTAATACAAAATGACTTGTTTCGACCTGAAGATGTACTAATATAGGAAAACCGACACTCTTTTACTCAATTTTAAATTCCATTATTTAAGGAATTCAATAGGAAAATTTACTTGTACCTCTCAGATTTCAAAACTTTTTTCATAACCTGTTCAGAATATATAAAAAACGAAAAAAAAAAAAAAAAAGTCGCTCTCACTTACACACCTTATTTGATACAGTGCCAATCTCAAAATCTAGATCGCTGCAACTTCAAGACTAAAAGGAATGTCGAAAAAATGTTAATGCCATTTTGCAGAATCGTATAAGTAGTTTAATCAAGTAACTTCATTTATTTCACTAAATATCGGCTTAGAAAAAAAAAAAAAAAATACAAATTACTACCAATTTTTATGTCACAGCTTATTTGATACAGTTCAATTCAGACTTAAAAATTCTTAAAACTATTGATTTTTGTGATACTTTTAATATTTGGTGTGATAGCCCTTAGCTTCTACAAGAGCCTGGAGCCGCTTTGGCATTGAATCAACAAGCTTTTGTGTAATGTCTGGAGTGATTTTCTGCCATTCCTCCAGTAGCGCCTTCTTCAATTCATCTCTGTTGGAGATTTTGTGTTTACGAATGTTGCTGTCCAACAAAGCCCACAGATTTTCAATGACGTTCATATCAGGTGACTGTGCCGGCGGCGCCATCAAGTGGGGACAGTTCCATATGAGCCAGGACTGCACAATTCCCGACTTGTGCTTCGGGTCGTTGTCTTGACTTCTCGGCACTTTGGAGCAAATTATTTTTGGGTATATTGAGGTACATATTTTTGTCCATTATTCCCTCAATAATTTCCAAATTTCCTACGCCGGCTGCGGACATACAAGCCCAAACCATCACGCTACCGCCACCATGCTTCACAGTAGCTTTGAGATTTTCTTTGTTTAGCTCAGTATTGGGTTTCACCAGACCCACTGTACCAAATAAGCTGTGAGCCACTGTAGTTTACGAGATATAGGCAAAAGAACATACGAAATTAAAACGTGCTTGCAGAACATTATTGTATGTTGCTTTCCACTCTCTTCTGCGTATAGATCGCTGAAAATGGAGAGTTTTTTTATATGGAGTTTTTGTGCTCTCTCTCTCTCTCTTTTTATTCACCGTGATCAGGGATGTTAGATTGTGGGGAATTAACCATAATGCGGGGAATTTCGAGCTCTGTGTGCAGGCGGGGAAATTTTCCATTTCGCTTCTCTGCTGTGAATGTCCGTATTTTTTACGTGGGCAACGCCACGGGGAAATTCTAGTCATAAATATAATTTGGTTTCATTTAGTTTTTTATACTAATAATGGCTTTTCAGAGTTTTTTTTTTATTAGTGCCCTGTTTACGCCAAAACACCCTGTTTGCCACCCTGTATACGGAATTGTACGGCAACCAACTTTATACCAATAAACCTACTGGAACACCGCTTAACATTCTGTTAAGCTGTGTCCCAAAAATGGTTTAATTCAATATGCAGGCCTTCTGTCATTTCCGTAACTTTAACTTCCTTCTTCTTGTATCAGCATCGAACGAGTCAACCACGTAGCTTTTTACTGTCCTGCAACATCCCGTGCTGCAGTGCTTTTTATTTATATAAAGCTTACTTTTTAGTATCCTACGACATCCATAGCAAGTAAGCAACCTTTTTGCTCCTTTCTTAATAAAGCCTACTTAAAACACATAAAACTACACGCCTTTAATTATATTTAGCTTATTCTCCAAATCCACCTTTTTTTCTCTTTTATATCGTTTGGCCACTTTACGAGTGAGACAAACATGCCCATTACCCGCATAGTCCTGTAATACAAAATGACTTGTTTCGACCTGAAGATGTACTAATATAGGAAAACCGACACTCTTTTACTCAATTTTAAATTCCATTATTTAAGGAATTCAATAGGAAAATTTACTTGTACCTCTCAGATTTCAAAACTTTTTTCATAACCTGTTCAGAATATATAAAAAACGAAAAAAAAAAAAAAAAAGTCGCTCTCACTTACACACCTTATTTGATACAGTGCCAATCTCAAAATCTAGATCGCTGCAACTTCAAGACTAAAAGGAATGTCGAAAAAATGTTAATGCCATTTTGCAGAATCGTATAAGTAGTTTAATCAAGTAACTTCATTTATTTCACTAAATATCGGCTTAGAAAAAAAAAAAAAAAATACAAATTACTACCAATTTTTATGTCACAGCTTATTTGATACAGTTCAATTCAGACTTAAAAATTCTTAAAACTATTGATTTTTGTGATACTTTTAATATTTGGTGTGATAGCCCTTAGCTTCTACAAGAGCCTGGAGCCGCTTTGGCATTGAATCAACAAGCTTTTGTGTAATGTCTGGAGTGATTTTCTGCCATTCCTCCAGTAGCGCCTTCTTCAATTCATCTCTGTTGGAGATTTTGTGTTTACGAATGTTGCTGTCCAACAAAGCCCACAGATTTTCAATGACGTTCATATCAGGTGACTGTGCCGGCGGCGCCATCAAGTGGGGACAGTTCCATATGAGCCAGGACTGCACAATTCCCGACTTGTGCTTCGGGTCGTTGTCTTGACTTCTCGGCACTTTGGAGCAAATTATTTTTGGGTATATTGAGGTACATATTTTTGTCCATTATTCCCTCAATAATTTCCAAATTTCCTACGCCGGCTGCGGACATACAAGCCCAAACCATCACGCTACCGCCACCATGCTTCACAGTAGCTTTGAGATTTTCTTTGTTTAGCTCAGTATTGGGTTTCACCAGACCCACTGTACCAAATAAGCTGTGAGCCACTGTAGTTTACGAGATATAGGCAAAAGAACATACGAAATTAAAACGACGATATCTCCGGTATTTATCAACGGCTTGTTTGAAAGGTTATTTTACTATCTTCCAAGTGACATATAGGAATACAGTATCGGTTAAAAATTGTTCAAAATTTTATAGTTTTTGTAAAAAAAAAAAAAGGAAAATTTTACTATAAACCGTTATATTTTTATTAAAAACTATTCTGAAGTTATATGAAAATAAGATAGCTCTATTTTTTACCTTTCATTTAGTATGCAATACTTGGTGTCAATATCAGTAAAAAATTATTAACTTTATTTGATTTTGCACTACATTTTTGCTATAGGGAATGTTCAATTCTACACTAGTACACGTTCATTAAATAAAATTATATATTTCATGAAAAATTTAGCAATTTTTTTTTTAAATTTTGTATGAACGGCGCTGTGTTACCAAACTCTACGTACCTATAAACAACATCCTTCTTCGATGAGTTTTACATTGCAACACATAACTTTCATGAAAAATTTAGCAATTTTTTGTTAAAATTTTTCGCCTGCGCCGCTATGCCTTACGTCTTTCCGTACCTTCAAACATCCCTTCTTCCATAAATTTCACACTCCAACACATAACTTTCATAAAAAATTTAACAAAAAATTGCGCAATTTCGTCGGGAGCGTCATATCTCTTTCTCAACTTCATCTACAATGAAACTCTACTGTCCAAGAAAAATAACCTTAATAACACTGTTTCCAAATTTTAGAATACACTATTTTGTATAGAAGTATTCACCATAATGCAGCGGCAGTAAACATACAATTCAGAAAAAAACGAACAGTTTTACTGCTACTGCTTCTGTCGACGCGATATTGTATTTCGGGCTTAATTGTACAATTTAATTTTTCTTATTATTAATAACAATAACGGGTTCTTCATCCTTTTGGAAGTTTTTAAAATGGAGGAGTTTTGAAAGATTGCAGGGCGACTATATATCCCAGTGAGGGAGCAGATGAAGACTGTCAATGTCGAAGATTTTGACGATCTCGACATTCTGTAATAAAATTATTGAAAAACCCGATTTATTGTTTAATTTCTTTTCAAAGGATTTATGACACCAAGTATTACATGTTATATACTAAAGGAAAGGTAAAAAATAGAGCTATCTTATTTTGTTATAAAAAATATATCTCATAACAGTTTTAAATAATAATATAAAGGTTTATAGTAAAATTTTCCTTTTTTGTTTTTACAAAAACTATAATATTTTGAACAATTTTTAACCGATATTGTGTTCTTATATGTCACTTGCCTTTCAAACAAGCCCAAACTTGTCCAAGTCAGACTTGTAAAGTAATGAAATTTTCATTACACATTACCATTACAGGTAATGAAATTTTATTTCATTACCATTACCATTACTGCAATGGAAATTGTAATGGTAATGGTAATGAAGTAATTAAAATTTCATTGCAATGGTAATAAAATTACCATTATTGCGATAGTAATGATAATGAAGTAATGAAATTTCCATTACTTCACTACTTCATTACCTATCTGCCCCAATTGCGTTTTTGCCCTTTTTTGGGCGAATCATGCCAAGTTTCATTGTATGATTCATGTCAGTTGGGATTAGGACAGCTTCTAAGTGCGTCCTTGGACATTTTATGGATGATTCATGTCAAGTGGGATTAGGACTGTTTCTGAGTGCGTCCTTGGACATCTTATGGATGATTCATGTCAAGCGGGATTAGGACAGCTTCTGAGTGCGTCCTTGGACATTTTATGGATGAATCATGTCAGGTGGGATTAGGACAGCTTCTAAGTTCGTCCTTGGACATTTTTTGGGTGAATCATGTCAAGTGGGATTAGGACAGCTTCTGAGTGCGTCCTTCGACATTTTATGGATGAATCATGTCAGGTGGGATTAGGACAGCTTCTAAGCTCGTCCTTGGACATTTTTTGGGTGAATCATGTCAGTTGGGATTAGGACAGCGCCTGAGTGCGCCCTTGGACATTTTTTGGGTGAATCATGTCAGGTGGGATTAGGACAGCTTCTGAGTGCGTCCTTGGACATTTTTTGGGTGAATCATGTCAGTTGGGATTAGGACAGCTTCTGAGTGCGCCCTTGGACATTTTTTGGGTGAATCATGTCGGTTGGGATTAGGACAGCTTCTGAGTGCGTCCTTGGACATTTTATGGATGAATCATGTCAGGTGGGATTAGGACAGCTTCTAAGTGCGTCCTTGGACATCTTATGGATGATTTATTTCAAGTGGGATTAGGACAGCTTCTGAGTGCGTCCTTGGACATTTTATGGATGAATCATGTCAGTTGGGATTAGGACAGCTTCTAAGTTCGTCCTTGGACATTTTTTGGGTGAATCATGTCAGGTGGGATTAGAACCGCTTCTGAGTGCGTCCTGAACATGTTATGAAAAAAGTTTTGAAATCTGAGAGGTACAAGTAAAGTGCATTTGTTGCAATTTTTGGTGTTACATTTTTGGAATTCGATTTTCATAAAAAGTTTGATGGGTTAATAGGCAATAACATTCTGGTCGATTTAAATGCGGTAATCGATTAGAAGAATCGATGCCTTATAACGGTAACGGCAACAATTCCAATGTATCATAATGAATACGAAGAGTATTCCACAACGGTCTTCTGAAATTAAGTATACCAAACAGAAGTATTTAGTAATGAAAACAATACCACTGAAATTATAAATGAAGTTTTTGATAGCTCAGGACAAAAATGAGTTTAAAGAACTTCTAAGTAAATTCAAAGATCTGTTCTACAAAGAAGGCGATAATTTATTGTTTACAAATGAAATAAAGCATACAAAAATTACTTTATATGTAGTAAAAATTATAAAACTTATTTTAATTATAATTATTTTATTTTTTGATATTTCTACCAAAATTGTTGGCCATCATCAAGACCTAATACAAAAATATAGGAAAACATTTTACACAAATCATTAACAATATTTTGACGAATGAACAAAAAAGAAAAAAATAACAATTCCAAAAAACTTAGTTGATATTTACCAATAACACTGAACAATTACTTATTCCTCAGAGCTACTTTCGTCAACTAATTTTCCGTCTGATCAGGTGTTTATAAATATGAACGCAGTTTTCGGTGTCTGTTTTGTAGTTTAATATCTTTTGTGCGGGCGTGTTAATAATGTGGAGCATTTAAATCGTATATCATCGTTTATAATTATTCTCTTGTTGTAATATCTTGATGTCGTCAAAATTGGGAGTATGTCCTGTTCGTACACAGTGGGCCGCAAGCGCTGTTTTATTGTCGTTATTGCTGTTTAAGTCTGATCTGTGTGCTGATAATCTTGTTTAGCTTAACAAGTAAGTACACGAGGTTTCGGTTGTTATGGGATAACTGTTTTGTCCAGTGAACTGAACTCTTTATTTATAGTTTAACATCTACTTAGAAATTACAAAAAATACCTTATAAAATACCTACAAATACATACGAATACCTTAAAACTACCTACGTACACGATGCGATTGCGGTCCCATCGTGTGTGTAATAAACGGTCCGCCCAAGCAACGCACTAATTATCTATTTCGCGGAACAAAGGATCTTTTTATTGGGCCTCATTATCGGCCGAGACAGATCCTATTTAGTTGTGTACATTTGTATTTGTACACTTCCGCTGTGTATGTGGAATTTCCATCCATACTGACAAACTGCTTCCAGATGTTGGAATTACCCGTTTCTGTATCACTTCAAAGAGAAGGACCATAAAAAACTATATTGCGGGTATTTACAGACTCACCAACTATTGGTATCATTTCTGTAAACACCGACCGCAACTACCTATGTCTTCGTTGCTTGGTGCCGTTCTTTAATTTTGCATAATTAAACATATTGCCTACTTTGAAAGACTTAAGTCTTTTAATACTATTGTTCTCTCTTGGACATGTTTACATGTTTTTGTTTTCTTTTCTTGATATACATTTTTTATTTTACGCATAATTGCGTGTCTTGCCCGCCTTAAAAGGCTTAAGTCTTTTAATAATTTTGTCCCTTTTTTTGGACATCCTTAACAAAAATATAAATTTTTTATATAGTGTTTACATACATTTTTTTTCTTTTAATATGAGGCGCTACAGACCTTACAAGATGCAAATAACTTAATTACAATTTAGATTACTTTTCATAATTTTTCTTATTTTTGTGTTTTGATTTTTTTGTTTGATAGTGCAAGAAATAAATATCTTACTGTAGCACTATTCTATGTTGAAAAGAAAACTTAAATCAATCAGAACTTAAAACTAACAAGGGGTTGCTTCTTAAACAACATAATAAAACATAAAAATAATTATATCGATAAAACATTTCTTTCTCTCTTTTTTTTTTCTTTTTTTTTTTTTTTGAAATGTTTGTATCGAAATTTTAAATCTTAAAAAAATTAAAAAATGTGATTCCACACAGTGGTTAATTGTCAAGCGGCTACGGCCGCCATGAAAATGAATTCAAATTAACAAAAGAAAATTTTGTATTTATAGATTTATGCTTATAAGCTTTGTTTTAAATAAAATTTGGCATACTCAAATACTAATTAAAATATGTAAACTGTGTAAAAAATATATGTTATATTGATTTTGAATTTACTCTACCCTAACTGTGGTAAGGTAATGGCTGCTGGTAGATAGGTGGTGGACATCTGGCACAGTTTTCGGAAGATGATGATTACTGCTACGATGATTACCAGCATTATAACCCATGTTGTCAGACTTGAACCATAATGAGCTACGTGGTGAAAATCCAACGCCGTTGGAAATCCTAATATCGTCTTTTGTGTTGGGATGTTCTGAATTTGAAACGATTCGATTCTCCCATTAGTTGAATATGTTTGATATTTGGCATATGATGCGTTAGATTCAGGATCGGAATGATGTAACTGACATTCGTTGTGTATACGTCATGTGCCCATAGGTTGACATCGGTCGTTTGTAGATAACAGTCAGGATTCATTTGTAACATACCTTGACCTTCAAGGCTCACTATCTGATGATTCCCGTTGCACTTTATTTCAGCTTGAGTCTCTTAACCCATCGAAAAAATCCAAGAATTAGTCGCATAGAGTTGACGCCAAAAATTACGCAAAGGCACAATGTTTATCTCGCAGTATCGAGGAAACCTTCGCTGCTTTAAGAATAGTTGAACTTCGCATCTGGAGTCGGCTCTTATTTTGTATAAAGGATGTGTCTGCGGGCATATCAGTATCTTCTTCATTTGTTGACAATGTTGAAACTTATCGCCCACCATCCCATAACACACTGTTTTTCTCGCATCTAACAATATGTATTCAAATGCAGGCTTAATATTCACAAAATACCCGTCATGGAATGTAGGATTCGAATATATTGCATACGCTTGCATCTTTTCTTTGTTAACTGGTGGAATTCGAATGTTACAAAATGAATTCTGCGGTCGTTTTTGCAATCTTTGCAAGCTCCTTCGGATTATTGTCAGGCAACATTAAATTTATGTTGATGTTAGACGTGATTCTTTTTGTTTTTATTTTACTTTAATTGTTTGGTGTGTTCCTCATCCATCAGTTTAAATATCGAATGAAGAACACCACCCATAAATCCCAAAGGCGCCCTTCGAACTCGTCTGCGTGATGACTTCATTATTTCGGCCGATGCGCTCTGAGTTGTTCGATCGTCGCTGCCATATGTGCATCGTCGGAACGTGATACCTCCATGGATTTAATCAGTTGCAATGACTCGTCCAATTTGTCCTTATAACTCCAATAATCCTGCATGTTCACATGTACCACAATATTCCATGCAGTTTATGTCAGCCCTATTACCTTCACTTCTTCAAAAAATATTCCTGCTTTATCTTTAAAATAGTCAATATTCACAAGCCCTTTTACTACAGGGAAAATTATTAAATACGACAAATAATATAAGCATACAATATTTATTCTTCATTTATTTAAAATATCGTTAATTTCTTGAATACTATTAAATACTATTTGTTCTTATTGTAGAACATTCATCATTGGGAAAAGGACAAACAATGTGTATCGATCTCTTCGATATACCATTGCTGGTCTCTACATCCGTCATTCTGCACAATCTGTGTTTACCACAGATTGTATTAACTTTATGAATATGTTTTCTAGTAGATTTTGTAGGAAACTCATTGATAGGAAAAGGACAAACATCGTGAACCGAACTCTTCGATATCCCATTGCTTGTTCTTACTTCCATCATCCTACGCAATATATCGATATTACGATTTATTGCAACAATGTTCTCTGTTAAAAGAAACAGGAATTTGCCAACAACTTTGTTTTAATTCTTGGCCAGTACTTGGCACTGCTATCCAGCGCCCCCGTACCCCATGATAACTCTGATTATCACTACTGTTAACCAGCATTGATGATAGCAATTTTTCATTCCGAAGATGTTTTTGCCTTCTACTACCACATTTCTTATTATATGGAATTTCTTTTTCCTCCCAGCGTTTTTGTGGCATTGTATCATTTAACTTGGACACACTCATACCGCAAACTGAAAACGGTTCTTTTTGTGCTGGTCCACTCACAATCCAACCCAATTTTGTATTCTGTAATAAAAATTTACAACTATCATCTTGTATTTGCCCTGTTGACAAAATATCGAAAAATCTTTCTGCCCCAATGAGCATATCTATACCTCTTGGAATATTATATTTAGGATCTGCTAATTTAATTTCATTCGGAACTTTACCTTGAGCTACTCGTTGTCCAGGTAAGTCCGATACAATTTTTTGCATAACTAGCAAATCCAATTTAGTCTTGTACTTCGACGTTTTGGATCTGATTTCAACCCTAACTATTTCTTTAGTTGTCGATTTATTTTTCGCTACGCCTTCAAGCGAAGCTGATATTCTTGAACTTTGTAATTTTAATTTATTTTTTAATGAGTTCGTCATTACAGATACTTGCGATCCACTATCTAGCAACACACGGCAATTAATCCAATTTCCTCTTCTGTCCGCCACCTGCACTATGGCTGTGGATAGTAACAGATTTTTACTTTGATGAAATCTTTTTTTCTTTTCAACTTTTTCAGCCATTTAAGTTTTCTGTTTATCGTGTAGTAAGGAATGATGACTATAGTTACTTCTTCTACAGCTATACTTACTCGTACATGTTCTACTAGTATGCCCTCTTTTCAGACACTTTTTACACACATTGTTTTCCATTACCTTACTCCATCGTTCGGTAATAGACGCACCTCTAAATTTTGAGCATTGATATAGAAAATGTTCTGACATACAACCCATCAAACATTTCCTACCACTTGACAAGCATATTTTTTTTTTCATAGGCTTTTTCCAATGTTGTCCATCCCTTTTGTTGGACAATTTTTGGCATTCTATCAAACATTTTCCAACACCTACCACGAATCCCTTTTTCCTAGGCTGCTCCCCAAGATTTCCATCCCTTTTGTTGGAAAATTCTTGGGTCGCCTCTAGAATACAAACTTCGCGCTCGAGAAATCCGAGCAAGTTGTCGACCCTTGGTAATTTCTTTGAGTTAACTAAAGAGGCCTCAAATTTTACTCTTAATGCCCCATCCATTTTCCTTTGTAGGATGAAACATATCAAGGACTGAAGCAGTTCTTCTGCTCCAATCCCAAATGCGTGCAATGCTTGAAGACTTTCGTTTATCATCTCTTGAAAGTCTTGCACACTTTTTGCGTCAGATCTGACAGCAGGAGCCTCGATCAGCTTTTTAAAGTAAATTGAAGTTATTGCTCTTTGATTTGTGTATTTATCATTAAGCAACTTCCATGCAATATCGAAATTTGCATCCTTTGATGGCAAATTTACAATAATGCTTGCTGCCGATCCTTTCACCTTCGCTTTAAATATACACATCTTTTGTGTATTTGAAATCGATTTTGATACTACTAATTGTTGGAACAATTCCTTGAATGTGTCCCATTCAGAGTATTTACCACCGAAAACTGGTATATCTATTTGTGGTAAAGGGAAGGGGCAAGTATCAATATTCCCTTTCTTTAGTGAAGCAACTTTTTCCCTCAACCCGTAATACACTTCAGTTAGCTCGTCATCAGAGTAGAATTCCATATATTTGAGGTAAGTTTCCTCAACTAAGTCTAATTTCTTTTCCACTGTTTCTATGGAATCCTTCCCTTCCCCACAATTACTAACCTTTTCATCTAATATGTCCAACACATGTTGGAATTTTCTCCCTATCCATGGTAGTGAAGCAACTGACCGTTTCTGGTCAAACTCCCCTGACCCCTTTTGGTCAGGTTTATCTGACCCCTTTTTGTCAGGCTCACCTGACCCCTTTTGGTCAGGTTTCACTACCGGTTCAGGACTGATTGTTACTGTATTTAACAACTTATAAAAATTAGAAATATGACCTCTTACCTGGTCTGCATACTTCTGCTTGAAGTATGCATTTCTTTCCATAGTGACTTCTGCCGCGACTAACTCTTGGTCGTTAGCCTCGAACCGCTGGGACAGTTCCGTTACCCAGGACCTCATCTCCTGAAACCGTCCCACATTTATGCTTGTGGCAGCCTCCTTGGCCAGCTTGTTGTACCCAGAAGCTATCTCCGCCCCGATAGCTTCTTGGTTCTTCACTATCTGCTCCATTTTATACAAAACAAAACACTAGCACAGTTGTAATTAATAAATTAAATTTTTTTTTTCTTTTACAACAAACACTAAACACTAGCGCAGTTGTAATTTAAAACTTTTATTTTTTTTATATTTTACAACAAACACTAAACACTAGCGCAGTTGTAATTTAAAACTTTTATTTTTTTTTTATATTTTACAACAAACACTAAACACTAGCGCAGTTGTAATTTAAAACTTTTATTTTTTTTTTATATTTTACAACAAACACTAAACACTAGCGCAGTTGTAATTTAAAACTTTTATTTTTTTTTATATTTTACAACAAACACTAAACACTAGTGCATTTAAAACTTTCATTTTTTTTTATAACTCAACTTAAACACAATGCAATTTTTTTTTTTTTTTTTTTTTTTTTTACGACAAAAAAACACGAATTCTAACACTTTTACGCGTATTTAAATCACGGGGTCACCAATTTGTTTAGCTTAACAAGTAAGTACACGAGGTTTCGGTTGTTATGGGATAACTGTTTTGTCCAGTGAACTGAACTCTTTATTTATAGTTTAACATCTACTTAGAAATTACAAAAAATACCTTATAAAATACCTACAAATACATACGAATACCTTAAAACTACCTACGTACACGATGCGATTGCGGTCCCATCGTGTGTGTAATAAACGGTCCGCCCAAGCAACGCACTAATTATCTATTTCGCGGAACAAAGGACCTTTTTATTGGGCCTCATTATCGGCCGAGACAGATCCTATTTAATTGTGTACATTTGCATTTGTACACTTCCGCTTCCATCCATACTGACAAACTGCTACCAGATGTTGGAATTACCCGTTTCTGTATCACTTCAAAGAGAAGGACCATAAAAAACTATATTGCGGGTATTTACAGACTCACCAACTATTGGTATCATTTCTGTAAACACCGACCGCAACTACCTATGTCTTCGTTGCTTGGTGCCGTTCTTTAATTTTGCATAATTAAACAAATCTTGTCCTTAATTATGATTTTGTTGTACCAATATATACTTTTCCGCATATGTTCTCTCCGTCCCCTTTGCATGTAATTTTGTAGAACAGATTTGATTTGTCTGTGTCTTCAATTTTTGATTTTGTATTGCAAAACTTTTAGTAGCTCAGATTTTATTTGTCCATGTCTTAAATTTTTGCTTTTGACAATTTATAGCAAATTATACAGATACCCTGAAGTCCATCGTGATGAAGTAGATAGACAAATTACAAATTGCTGCAACAAAATATTATCACACCTAGTAATATCCTTAAAACTCCCCACTTCCAAAAAAATTAATAATAATGGAGAGCAAAAGTGGCGCATTGTAATTGACCACCGAAAACTTAATGAAGAAACTATAGACGACCGGTTTCCCATGCACAATATCGGAGAATTATTTGATAAATTGGGAAAATGCAATTATCTCACTACTTTAGACCTGGCGAAAGGATTTCACCAGATCGAGGTTGATCCTCAAGATAGAGCAAAAACTGCATTCTCAGCCAGAGGCGGTCATTACGAATTTACAAGAATGCCATTTGGGCTTAAAAATGCCCCGGCTACTAACTGTCTTAAAAGATTTCATAAACAAAACATGCTTGGTATATTTGGATGACATCCTTATATTCTTCACGAGCTATTCCGAGCATTTGGTTACATTAAAAAAAATAATGCAGAAATTACGAGAGTGCCATTTAAAAATTCAAATTGATAAATGTCACTTCGCGGACATAACTACAAATTATTTAGAACATACCATTGTGGTGTGTATGCATGCTGTGACCATAACGTATTTCCACCAAACCACAAGAATACACAAACGATATGTTGAGTAACTGAACCCAAAGCGAAGCTACCAGCGAACTTGAAAGTGTGCCATTGGCGAACGCTGCTTACTTTGATGGGAACGCAGCATACTAGTATCTAGACCAACATTTTGTAAAATTGAAAATAAGTTGACTACAAATTGAAAAGAAATTGAAAGAGTCGACAGGGTATAAAAGCCGTGGTGACTCTGAAATAAAGCAGAGATTATTTTTGGCTTTCAAACTAAAAACATTCTTACATTCACTTCATATATATATATATATTACATTCACTTCATATATACATTCAGTTCATATATATATATATATATATATATATTCACTATATATATACTAGCTGGGCCCGGTCCGCTTCGCTGGGCCTAAATAATTTTTTTTTGTTGCATTGTCTGCAATGTAATGGATGTATGGATGAAAGTAATTTTTAAATATATATGTTTAATTGGTGTTTATACTGTGGAGTTAATTTTGTACAATTTTATAGAGAGGAAAATTGATGTAGCGATTGGTATTGAAATAGGGTTTGATGAATGAATGAATGATTCGTATTGTATGTATGTATGTAGCGCAGTAAAGTATTTTTGGAAGATTATTGAAATTAAATTAAATGACATGTGGTATAAGTATTTGAAACAAATGTCGTTAGTTCGGCCGGTGCAAACGACTGGATTACGATCTTTGAGCTTTGGTACGTAGCCGAATGCTCGCACAAAATGGCCCAGCAGTGTAAACACTTGAAAACGAACAAATCTGTAGATTCTGATGCTGGTGCGGGAGGGAATATTCAGTCAGTGTAAACGGTTGCACGAACGGAATTTCGTTTACGATTGGAGTTCGCGACAAAAGTTGTGTTCGCTCCTGCGGTCTAAGTGAACCTTCAAATTAAGTAAAAATAAGTACCTTTATCCCTTTCAGACAAAATTAAACCAAAAATTCCCTTAGGAAGGGAAATTTGCCTTAAGTTGGCTGCACTGGTTGAGCGCCCCGTCTGTGAGGAGTGTTGCCACATTGAGAGACGTTCTGTGGTGTTTTTGTAAATTTTTCTTGTGGGAAGAAAGTGATTTCTATAACTTGTTGAGCAAATTTGTTTACTGGTGTGCGTAAATACATTGATATTTTGTGGCTTTTATTCACCACCAGACTCTCACAGCTGATAGAAACCTACCACCGGTACTCGGTCCTTTTGTTTTGATTCTTGTTCGTATTCACCACCAGTTTCATATAATTTTTACATAATTTTGAGCGCCAACACGTTTGTAAAGTAAAATTCGGAACGTTTTTAGAGATAAAAAATTATAACGTGGACTAATATTTTCAATAATTGCACAATTTCTTCGTTGAAAATTCTACAATCAGCGTGAATACAAATATTCTTTACCCCCCTTGAAAAAGTGTGTGAAAATATTGGCGTGCAATAATTTTATTTTAATAATCAAGTTTGGCAACCCTGTTCAACTTGTTCATAAGTGAATTTTTTGCTGCGATTTGAATAAATATTTTTAAATAGTTATACCGTGTTAATTATTTTGAAAACCTTTTAAATATATTAAATAAATTAAATTCTGGCTAAGTGCAATAAGTTTTGTGCAAATAACAAAGTTTTGTGCTATATTTCCGTGAATTCCTGTCAGCTAAGTATCACAACAACAAAAATTGCAAATTTTTTTTGGTTTTTGTCTATACTGTCCACTTTGACATTTCTTGTGTCACCAGCTTTATATAGATTCCACATTCTCAGACTGATCATATTTTCAGAGCATACTTTCAGGCACTTGTTTTAATATAATTTGAAAGTGCCTTTTCCCTGTCAACATTTTGTCTCGTTACAATTTACACTTTTTTACAATTTTTTACACTTTTTTTCACTTTTTCTATTTTATTTTTTATAAATTTTGCATTTAAATATGACTTGCTCTTTCCGTAAGTGTGCCATTAAAGTCGATAACGAACGCATGGTCTCTTGTTGGCTATGCGATAGCTTTTATCACGTCAAATGTGCATCCCTTACTGGTAGAGTAGTCGATCTGATCGAGGGTAAAAAAGGTCTTCGTTGGTCCTGCGAAGATTGCCGCGATACAGAGCTGGACATCTGTAAATTGGTACGTAAAGCCCGAAAGGGATTTAATGATGTATCAAAGGTCTTAGCAGCTGCCCAGTCTAAACTGAAAGAGTACGAAATTAACTTTCAGAAGTATAAATGTTTGGATGATACATCTCCGAAACAAAATACATCTGCTGGGCTTATATCACCTGCCCCAAAGCCAATTTCAACTCCGACAACTCCATCCTTTTCCGATATGTTTGCTTCACCAGTTACATTTTATTCTCCTGATCCTATGGTTTTGGAAACGAGGGAAGATGACGCTCCTGAGAAAAATATGAATGGAATCTCAAATATTGATAAAAATGTTTGTCCTTCCATAAATATTATTTCTCCAAAGGATAGTTTGCGGGAAGTACAAGAAACGAGAACCCCAAAAAGGCTTGTTGTTGTGCAACATAAAAAATCTATTTTCGTGTCCAGATTTGCACCAGACACATTAACCGAAGATATTATATTTTATATTGATTCTAAACTCAATAAAACCGGTAATAATATAAATGCTTTTAAATTCAACTTTTCATACGCTAGAAACATTTCATCTTTCAAATTATCTGTTCCTGCAGAATTGTTTGATGAGATTGTTAATAAAAATGTTTGGCCGGATAAAACTTTAGTTCGTGAATTTGTTTATAAAGAAAAATCAAATCTAGTAAATCCAGTTCAACTTCCTCAAAGAAAATTAAATTCTAATCAAAAAAACTAAATAAAATCCCGAATAATGTTGTTTGTCTTCTGTACCAAAATGTTCGAGGGCTAAATACAAAGTTGAACGATATTTATATTAAAAGTTTCGATTGTAGTCATAATTAGAGACCGACCAAAATCGCTTTTTTTAATTTCGGCCGAAACAATTGTGAGTTTTAATGTAATAAAGTAGTACATAATTAAGCTTATCAGTAGGCTGAAATTGATGGCGCATATTCATAGTCAAATTTAGTAGCTGCTAAACTTTAGATCCAGCTTAGTAGCTGCCAGTTCAGTGTATTATCTGTCAACTTAGTAGATTACTAAAGTTAAGTTGGAGCTTAATTTGACTAAGAATATGGGCCGATCATTTTAAGTTCAGATCATGAATTAGATGAATTTAGAAGAAAACTATCAAATGCGTGGAAATCAAGAGTTCAGGGTAGTAGATTTCAAGAGAGGGGTTTATGCGTAGAGTACTAGAAATTCTACGAGAGTAGTAGAAATTTCTGTCAGGGAAGCAGATTTGTAGAAAGAATTTTGAGGAGTAGATTTCTTACCATAGTAGTAGAAAATATCTTGAGGGAAGTAGGAAAATCTGCTACCGTAGTAGAGGAGTAGAAATTTATAAATCATTGCGAGAGTATTAGATCTACTCCGATAGGACATGTCTTCTTTGTCGCTTCTGATTCTTCGAAACTATGATCAATGCTTTAATTTGTGTTACATACCGCTTTTATCCACTTGGTTGTTCCTTATGTATTTTGATACGCTGAATCCGAAAATAATAATTAAATTTTTCCAGCACGCACCATTTTTCTGCAAACGCCACAAAAATTGCATTTTTGGTGCTGTAACAATTTCATTATTATTATTTTCGTATCCAGCGTGGCAAAATACATAAGAATTTGTCTATCAAGTATATTTAACACACAAAAAGTTAGTTTTGTCGATCAGTGTAATCTTTGTTATTTATTTGTTACACTTTTCTATCAAACCGAAATATTCGGCAGAAATATAGAAATTTCGGCCGAAAACGAAATTTGGCCGAAAGCGATATTTTATTTTTCGGCCGAATCCGAAACATGGCCGAAACAGCTTTTTTTGGCCGAAAAGCTGAAAAACCGAAACCGAAACCGAATTTCGGTCGGTCTCTAGTCATAATGTCTTGGTATTTACCGAAACTTGGCTTAAACCAAATATTTTTGATTCAGAAATTCTGTGTGCTGGGTATCAAATTTTTCATACTCATACTTTCAGATGTCTCTGGCTTGGAATTTATTTGTGTACGAATTCGAGTTTTTAGTATCGATATTTTCGTTACTTGCTCGTATATCCCACCGAATTCCGATATTACCGTTTATCTAAGACATGTGTCGCTTATATCATTGGTTTACTCAAATGTTAAACCTGCCGATTCCATTGTTGTTTTTGGAGACTTTAATTTACCGAATATATCTTGGAATTTTTGTGGCGATTCAAACCAGTTTCTTCCGTATTCTTCTCGTGACTGTTTAAATGACTTTCTGGATTCATTTTCAGATACTTTTTGTAAAAGTAAACGGGATTGAAAATAAGAATAGTAGAATTTTGGATTTAATTTATGTTGATGACTCTTCGAAGTTTCCAGTGCAACGCTGTGATGCTTTTGCATGTCCAGAAGATAACCATCACCCAACACTTGAATTATCTTTCGAATTTGTTCAAAACAACTTAGAACCAGTTTCTACACCGTTGAAGTCGTTTTTTTGCTTCAAGAATACAAATTTTGTTAAAATGAACCAACTCTTATCTGAAACTAGTTGGGACATGAACTTTGAAGATGTTGACGACTGTGTATCAATTTTCAATTGTACGCTCAGTAAAATCTTCGAGATATGTGTTCCAAAGAACATTAAAAAGAATTCGAATGAACTTGGTGCTGTATGGTTTACAAAAGAATTGAGGAAACTAAAAACTTCGAAAACTCGGGCATTTAAAACATATAAAAGAACTTTAAACCTTCAAGATTATTCTAAATATTCGCTTCTGAGACATAAATATCAAGTACTTAATAAAAAATGCTATGATGAATATTTGAACGATTTGAAATCCAAAATGAAATACGATTCTAAAACTTTTTATAACTTTGTAAATTCAAAAAGGAAAAACATTGGTTTTCCAACTACAATGAAATGGAATGATCGTGAGTCCAACAATCCTACTGAGATTTCAAATATGTTTGCTGACTTCTTCAAAACGACATATTCTGATAATACTTATGGCAACACATCGTATCCATATAACATCCCCACTTATAATTCCATTCTCAATCCTGTTATAGAATCTGATGATGTCTTACAACACCTAAAATCGTTGAAATATTCATATAGTACTGGTCCAGATAATATTCCTAGCTGTATTTTGAAAGTTTGTGCAGAAAATTTATTCATTCACTTTCAAATATATTTAATGCCTCTATTGAAAGAGGTTATTTTCCGAATTCATGGAAAGAGTCATACAGTATTCCTCTTTATAAAAGTGGAACCAAATCATTCGTATCTAACTATAGAGGTATTGCTAAACTTAGCATAATACCAAAGTTATTTGAACAAGTTGTCACAAAGCAATTGGTTCTCCTTCACAGCATGGTTTTCTGAGAGGTAGATCAACATCTACAAATTTATTGGAATTTTCTTCATTAACAATAAAGGGATTTTCAAAGAATCTTCAAACAGATGTCATATATACTGATTTTAGAAAAGCTTTTGATAAAGTTAATCATTATTTGTTGATTGAAAAGCTTAAAAGATACGTATTCCCAGATCTTCTTTTAAAATGGGTAGAATCGTATCTGACAAATCGGAAGCAGCAGATGTTATTCGAATCATCAACATCAAAAACTATAGATGTCACCTCTGGAGTTCCTCAAGGAAGTCACTTAGGTCCTATTCTGTTTAATCTTTTTATAAATGACCTTCCTTCTGTCATTAAACATTAGAATGTACTGTTGTATGCTGATGACGTTAAATTGTTTCTATCCTATGACATCTTAGATCAACATAAGTTGTTACAATCAGATCTGACCAGTATAGCTATCTGGTGTGATAATAACATAATGCAACTGAACTTGAAAAAATGTAAATTTATGACATTTGCTAGAAGACACCAACTTTCATCGCTGTATCATATAAATAACTGTAATCTAGAAAAGGATTTTACTTTTGTGGGCCTGGGTGTTACTATGGATCCAAAACTTCGCTTTCATCTACATATTGATTTATGTGTGAATAAGGCGAGGGGTGTTCTAGGTTTCATTAAGAGATGGTCAAAAGAATTTAATGACCCATTCGTTACCAAAAGCCTTTACATATCACTTGTAAGACCAATTTTGGAATATGCATCAGTCTTGTGGAATCCACAATACAACTGCCACTCTGATAGAAATGAATCGGTTCAAAAACAATTTTTATTATTTGCTTTAAGAAACCTTCGCTGGAATCCGAATCACAACCTACCTCCATACGAAAATCGTTTAAAACTCTTGGACATCCCTACTCTAAAAAAATAGAAGAACGATGCTTAATGTAACATTTTTGATTAAATTGATAAATGGCTCTCTGAATTCTACATTTTTGCTTCAAGAAATTGATTTTAATATCCCAACCCGTCGTTCCAGATCTTTCATTCCTTTGATATTAAGTATGTGCCGCTCTAATTACGCGCAGAATGAACCTTTTCGTTGTATTTGTAGCGATTTTAATAGCCTCTATTCTGTCTTTGACCTGTCAGATTCACTTAATAAAACTAAAATTTTTATTTTAAATGCACTTGATCACACTTAAGCCTTTGTTGCTCTTTGAGTTTTTGGACCGCTTAGGGTCTAACGAAACTCCACAAAGATCGGCATTGTCGATTTTTTGAAAGTGTTGTATTTTTGTTGTATTTTATATTTATATTTCAGCAGAATTTGGTTTTTTACTGTATATTGTATACAAATAAAACCAAATTTTTAGCTGAATTCACATTCGTTGCGTCACTGTTTACTTAACTGTTCTATTTGTATTTGATTTTTTATATTTCGTATAAAAAAATAAAATACTAAAATTAATATTTGTAATCTTTGTCGCGTAAATTAACTGTTTGGATTGTTTTGTCTTTGTATTTTTGTTAAGTCTAATATCGTAAAGTAGAGAAAAATTATATTTGATCAAATTCATATTCGTCGCATGAATTCTGATGCTTCATAATATTTTCTTTTAATTCTATTGTTTATTATCACTGTCGCGGCATGGATTCGCGGCACAGTTGTTGTTGTTTTGTTGTATTGTTTGTTTGTTATTGTTTTGTGTTTCCCTTTTGTTCGGGGCGACGGGCGAACAAAATCGAAGGAACAAAATTTCACACGCACTAACCGAAAGAACGCACTGCACAATTTTGTCGATTGTCACTTTTTGATATAAATATATTTGTTTTGCTTAATTTGTTAAGCAAAACAAATTCGACACTCGCGGGCGAATTGCGGCCGGCGCTCGGAAGAAGAAAACTGAATATTTTGTTTGAGCTGTCAAAGTTCTCTTGCTTTCTTCTCCTTTCTTTCGCTTTTGCTTTCGTTAAGTTAGCTCAGTGAGCGGCGGCGATCCGATGAGGGTATTGCCAGCTTCGCCATTACAATAGTAAATTGTCAAAACCTGGACTAAAGCTTTTGTACTTTTTGAACCTGTTTGAGGGAGAGGAATTTGAGAACATTTTTGCTTTCGCCTATACGTACATGAGTGCCGCCAAAATGTATATTTCATTTTGGTGGGTGCAGGGGGGTATATGTAAAATTTGCCAAACACACCTAGAAAAATCTGAAGAGATTTTTCGCATATAGGTATGGGTAAAGCCCCGACTGCGGACACTGGTTTCTGCGTAAGCCGCACTCTATGTATGTGGGAAGATAAATGGAAAGTGAGCGTCATAGGCGCTCATATATTCTAATTCTTTTAGTTCTTTTTGAGCAGGGTAGAAGGAGAGTGTCGAAGCTTTGGTTTTGTTTTAAATTAATTGAATTTTAAATTATTTGGTTCCAAAATTTGGATAATTTTCTTTCCTTTTTTTTTAAATTGTGTTTTTTTTTGTTGAGTGGTGAAGTGGAGCTGTTGCCATCGGACTGTGGCTGGAGGACAAGTGGTCCAAAGGGAGTATTCTTGCGCGCTGGTTTAGTTTTGCCAGCTAGTGTTTATTTTGCTTTGTTTTATTTGTGGCAGTCGGCCATTTAGTGTTTTGAAATTGAGGAATTGAATAGAGTTGGACAGGTTGTGTTCGGTCGTGATATTGTTTTGGTGAAGTGTTTCCGTCCAAGTAGTTTGCTTGGAATTTGTTTGGCCGTTTTCCCCCCTCTTCCTTATTCCTTTTTTTTTGTTTGTGTTGTCCCGCATCAGAGCCAAGTTGTTGCTGGACATCGAATTTTATCGAAGTCCAGCTGGTGAATAGATTCTGCAAAGAATCGTGCGAGGGATTTCAGACAGGTTGGTCTGGTCCCGCAAATCTATTGCGTTTAAAAAGATTTAATTTTTGGTGTACGAATAATTTCTTTTGGGTGATTGTCGACTTGTGTTGATTTTGAAAAAGGGTTTGTGTGCGGTATTATTTTCCTTGTGTCGGGAAAATTTCCGTTTCTTTTACATATAGTTATATATATACCTATATATATATCTATTGCGGCAATTTCGGTGTAGTTTTTTAAAAAGAAGTTTATTTATCAGGTTTTCGTGTGTTCGTGTTGTTCGTTCGTCCGGGGATACCATACCGCGAGGGTCGTCTTAAATCCCACGCTTCGCGACTGTGCTTTTCGGGCAAATAGGGAATTTAATTATCGCGTGGGGATTTTCGATTTTAGTTTGTTTCATAAAGTTTAGTTAAAAATAGCGCGATAAGCTGGCGCCCAACGTGGGGCTATTTTGTTTAAAGTTTTTTTAAATATTAACTTTTTTTAAAATTTTTTTTAATAAGTTTAAATTTTTTTTTGTTGTATAATTTTTTTTGAAAATTGATTTTTTTTTGTAATATTTCTTTTTCTATTTTTCGGGTTTTTTTTAAATATTTTTTTTGTGTGTTGTATTTGTTTGTATTATTTCAGTTTTTTTTATAATTTACTAATTCGTATTTTTATTTATTTAGTTTTTTTGAATTGGTCGGAGCAGCGGAGATCGCGATAGTTCGGTGAGTCCGTTCCATTTTATTTTTTTTAAATTTTTTTTTGTAATTTTTGGTGTTTGGTGGTGTTGTCCGCCTTTTTGCCAATTACTGTTTTGTTTTTTTAATTTTTTTTTAATTTGATTTTATTTATTTAATTTTTTTTTAATTCTGTGAGCGTGGTACGCTGGTTTATTTTTATATATGAATTTTTTTTTGGATTAATGTTTTTAAATTTTGGTAATTTTTTTTTTGAGTTTTTTTAATAATTTTTTTTAATGACCAGTTTTAGGCTTTGTTGTTTGAGGGCATGTTAGGGTTTCAGGGAGTTGTAAATTTGTCCAAGTGGGATTTAAAGTTTACCGGTCAGAGAAGGGATATATCTCTGCATGCCTTCCTGGAGCGAGTAGACGAGCTCTGTGGCGCTCGTGGGGTCAGTGAGGACCAGTTGTTTAGAGGGGCGGTAGATTTATTTTCGGATAGGGCTTTGATTTGGTTCCGTGATGCCCGAAGGTATGTTTGCAGCTGGCGAGACTTAGTCGTTCAGCTGAAGTTAGAGTTTCTGCCCCATAATTATGATGACCTCTTGTTAGAAGAAATTAGGAAAAGGACTCAAGGTGGGGCTGAGTCCATAGGCATTTATGTAGCGGTTATGAGGGGTCTGTTCCGTCGTCTGTCCGAGTCCTTGCCGGAGAAGCGTATGTTGGGTCTGGTCAGGGCTAATTTGTGTCCTTTTTATCAGACTCAGCTGGGCTTGGCTGAGCCTGAGAGTCTTTCAGAGTTGGTTTCCTTGGGTCGGAAACTGGAGGCTGTGCGGGCGAATGTGGAAGCATTCGTACCGCCGCCCAGCAGCCGGTCCAAGGACTTGCTGGAGCCAGACTTGGCATACGTTTCGGCCGAGCCGGAAGTGGTTGCAGTCAGGGCTCCGCTGCGCAATCTTAGATTGGAGCGGAGAATTAGGGCACCTCAACGGGCTAGGCGTCCGTTCAGGTGCTTTAACTGCAAGAAGTTTGGGCATGTTTCGGTAAACTGCCGAAAAGCGGTTATTTGCCGCGGCTGCGAGCGGCCTGGTTTTTTGAAGCGTGATTGCCCCCGATGCTCTCAGAGAGCAGGGCAATCGCAGGAGCGCTCGGACAGGGAGGCGGCCCCGAGAGCGGCTCCGAGGGCCCGCGAAGAGTCGGGAAATGGGGAGCGAGCTCTTGTGGAAGCAGGGCAAGAAGTTCGCGAGGTTTAGGTAGGTTGCCTGCGGGCAACCAGCTGGCTAGGGAAAATAGTGGTAGGCCTCAGAGGCAACGTCCGTCCGAAATTTGTTTGAGTTTTTCTCTTTCAGGTAGAGAATTGGATAATAGGCCATATTTAGGTGTTAAAATTTTCGGAGTGCGTATGTTAGGGCTTTTAGATTCGGGGGCCACCAGGACGATTCTTGGTAGGCCTGGCTGGGACACATTAAAGTCCTGGGGAATAAGTTTATTGGCGTCTGCGGTCAGCAAGGTTGCGCTTGCTGATGGTGAAGAAGTTCCGGTTAGGGGGGTAGTTTCGGTCCCTTTCGAGGTAGAGGGCAAGTCGGTCCTCGTGGAATGCCTCGTAATACCGGATTTACCCCAATCATTGATTCTTGGAGTAGACTTTTGGTCTAAGGCCGGTGTAGTGCCAGATTTGGCCAAGAATCAGTGGAGGTTTTCCGACCAAGTCGAGGTCTCGTCAGTAGCGGCGATAGTTGATAGGTCTTCGTTGTCAACTAGGGAAAAATCGGTTCTTGAGGAGTTTGTTGCAGATGTTTTTAGGTCTATGCCTGAGGGACTTGGTTGTACACATTTGGTCGAACATCGGATTCGTACAAAGCCAAATGTGGAACCAGTCAAGCAGCGATACTATCCGGTATCGCCCGCTATTCAGAGGCGCATAGATGAGGAAATAGAGGATATGTTAGGAAAGGGTGTGATTGAGATTTCTCACAGCCCTTGGGCATCACCGGTTGTGATGATTAGGAAAAAGGATGGGAGTTATAGGTTTTGTGTCGACTATAGGACACTGAATAAAAATACGGATCGAGATAGTTACCCCCTCCCTTATATTTCGGCTACTTTAGATAAGCTAAAGGACGCCAAATATCTCTCTAGTTTGGATATAAAATCCGCTTATTGGCAGATCCCAGTAGAGAAGGAGTCTAGGGCCTGCACGGCATTTACAGTTCCGGGTAGGGGGCTCTACCAGTTCAAGCGCATGCCTTATGGCCTGCACAATGCGCCTGCAACTTGGCAGAGATTTATAGATGAGGTCCTTGGGGCTGACTTGGAACCCCATGTTTTCGTGTATTTGGACGATATTATTATTGTTACAAATACATTTGATAAGCATGTTGAGGTTCTGAAGGAGGTCCTGAGGAGGATTTGTTCGGCAGGGCTTAGATTGAATAGGGAAAAATGTAATTTTTGTCTTTCTTCGCTACGGTACTTAGGTTATGTTGTTGATCGACAGGGCTTGCACGTTGACCCCGAGAAAGTTGAGGCAATGCTGAAAATTCCAGCGCCCAAAAATGTAAGGGAAGTCAGGTCGTTTGTTGGCACCATTTCTTGGTATCGTAGGTTTGTTTCGAATTTCGCAGATTTGGTTAAGCCTCTAACTGATCTTCTAAAGAAGAAGAACAGATTTAGATGGTCGCCGGAGTGCGAGGACAGCTTTTTGAAGGCCAAGGAGCGCCTAGTGACGGCGCCGGTCCTGAGCTGTCCTGATTTCGAACGACCCTTCGTTGTTCAGACTGATGCTTCCGATTTTGGAATAGGTGCCGTTTTGACACAGCAGTTTGATGAAGGGGAGAAGGTCATTTCGTATTTGAGTAGGTCGTTGAGTAGGTGCGAGAGGAATTATTCCACTACCGAGAAGGAGTGTTTGGCTGTTTTGTGGGCAGTTGAGAAGTTGAGGCCATACATCGAAGGGGTCAGGTTCACAGTGGTGACCGACCATTATTCGTTGGTATGGCTCAACAATTTGAAAGATCCTTGCGGTAGGTTGGCTAGGTGGGCTTTAAAGCTCCAGCAATACGATTATGAAATCATACATCGTAAGGGGAAAGATCATGTTGTGCCCGACATGCTTTCTAGAGGTGTCCCAGTCGTAGGGGAGGTAGATGGGCGTGTTAGAGACCCATGGGTGGATTCCATGGTTAGGAAAGTGGAGGATAAACCACTCGATTACCCAGCTTGGAGAATTGAAAATGGGGTGTTATATAAACACATAAAGGCAGGGACAAATAGTTTGTTTAGTGCTGGGTACGAGTGGAAGAGAGTTGTGGGCAAAAGTGATAGGCGCAGTATTTTATTTGAGTGTCACGATAATCCATTATCGGGGCACATGGGCGTTAGGAAAACATACGCTAGGGTAATTGAGAAATATTATTGGCCGAAAATGAAGGCAGAGATAGCTAGATATATTAAAGGTTGTCAGGTTTGCCAGAGGGTGAAACCTGACAACAATAAGCCAGCTGGTTGTATGGTAGAGAGGACAAAGAAATTAGAACCTTGGGAAATGATCTGCGTAGATCTGGTGGGACCCTTGGTGAAGTCTAGTCGGGGATTTTGTTATATTTTAACGGTGGTTGACTACTTCACCAAATTCCCATTGTTGTTTCCGTTGCGAAATGCAACGGCAAAGAGTGTTTGCAAGGAGTTGGAAGACAATGTTTTCCTGCTCTTTGGAGTTCCGAGGTCCATTGTGTGCGACAATGGGCCACAGTTTCGCAGCAAGGAGCTGCAGAGTTTATGCGCGTCGTATGGTGTGCAGATGCGGTACACTGCACACTATCATCCGCAGGCCAATCCGGCCGAGCGGATCAACCAAATAATTAAGACTACTTTGAGAGCATATATTTCAGAAAACCATCGGACATGGGATTCTCATCTCTCAAAGGTGGCGTGCTGCATTCGAACATCGCAGCATGAGGTTTTGGGAGCGTCTCCATACTTCGTGAATTTTGGCCGAAATATGGCGGTCAGGGGTGATAGAGATTATAGACGAGTGGGAGACTCAGACCAACCGGACAGTAGTAGTGAGGACCGGGCCAAGTTAATGGCAGACTTGAGGGAAGACATACGGAAGAAGTTAGAAATGGCAAGTGCCAAGACAGCAAAGACTTACAATCTCAGACGTAGAGATGTACAGCATTTACCGCACGAGTTAGTATGGAGACGTAATTTTGTTTTGTCCGATGCTGCAAACTATTTTGCAGCGAAGTTAGCTCCGAAATTTGTTGGACCGTTTAGGGTTAAAAAGAGGGTCTCTCCGTGGACATATGTTTTGGAAGACGAAGACGGACGAGAAAAGGGGACATGGCATGTGCAGGACCTTAGGCCGCACATCGACTCAGGGTGATTTTTCTCCGGTTAGATTCGAAAGTTGGCTGGTCTCAGGAGACCAAGCAACTTTCGCGGAGGTGGAGGTGGGGTTGTCGCGGCATGGATTCGCGGCACAGTTGTTGTTGTTTTGTTGTATTGTTTGTTTGTTATTGTTTTGTGTTTCCCTTTTGTTCGGGGCGACGGGCGAACAAAATCGAAGGAACAAAATTTCACACGCACTAACCGAAAGAACGCACTGCACAATTTTGTCGATTGTCACTTTTTGATATAAATATATTTGTTTTGCTTAATTTGTTAAGCAAAACAAATTCGACACTCGCGGGCGAATTGCGGCCGGCGCTCGGAAGAAGAAAACTGAATATTTTGTTTGAGCTGTCAAAGTTCTCTTGCTTTCTTCTCCTTTCTTTCGCTTTTGCTTTCGTTAAGTTAGCTCAGTGAGCGGCGGCGATCCGATGAGGGTATTGCCAGCTTCGCCATTACAATAGTAAATTGTCAAAACCTGGACTAAAGCTTTTGTACTTTTTGAACCTGTTTGAGGGAGAGGAATTTGAGAACATTTTTGCTTTCGCCTATACGTACATGAGTGCCGCCAAAATGTATATTTCATTTTGGTGGGTGCAGGGGGGTATATGTAAAATTTGCCAAACACACCTAGAAAAATCTGAAGAGATTTTTCGCATATAGGTATGGGTAAAGCCCCGACTGCGGACACTGGTTTCTGCGTAAGCCGCACTCTATGTATGTGGGAAGATAAATGGAAAGTGAGCGTCATAGGCGCTCATATATTCTAATTCTTTTAGTTCTTTTTGAGCAGGGTAGAAGGAGAGTGTCGAAGCTTTGGTTTTGTTTTAAATTAATTGAATTTTAAATTATTTGGTTCCAAAATTTGGATAATTTTCTTTCCTTTTTTTTTAAATTGTGTTTTTTTTTGTTGAGTGGTGAAGTGGAGCTGTTGCCATCGGACTGTGGCTGGAGGACAAGTGGTCCAAAGGGAGTATTCTTGCGCGCTGGTTTAGTTTTGCCAGCTAGTGTTTATTTTGCTTTGTTTTATTTGTGGCAGTCGGCCATTTAGTGTTTTGAAATTGAGGAATTGAATAGAGTTGGACAGGTTGTGTTCGGTCGTGATATTGTTTTGGTGAAGTGTTTCCGTCCAAGTAGTTTGCTTGGAATTTGTTTGGCCGTTTTCCCCCCTCTTCCTTATTCCTTTTTTTTTGTTTGTGTTGTCCCGCATCAGAGCCAAGTTGTTGCTGGACATCGAATTTTATCGAAGTCCAGCTGGTGAATAGATTCTGCAAAGAATCGTGCGAGGGATTTCAGACAGGTTGGTCTGGTCCCGCAAATCTATTGCGTTTAAAAAGATTTAATTTTTGGTGTACGAATAATTTCTTTTGGGTGATTGTCGACTTGTGTTGATTTTGAAAAAGGGTTTGTGTGCGGTATTATTTTCCTTGTGTCGGGAAAATTTCCGTTTCTTTTACATATAGTTATATATATACCTATATATATATCTATTGCGGCAATTTCGGTGTAGTTTTTTAAAAAGAAGTTTATTTATCAGGTTTTCGTGTGTTCGTGTTGTTCGTTCGTCCGGGGATACCATACCGCGAGGGTCGTCTTAAATCCCACGCTTCGCGACTGTGCTTTTCGGGCAAATAGGGAATTTAATTATCGCGTGGGGATTTTCGATTTTAGTTTGTTTCATAAAGTTTAGTTAAAAATAGCGCGATATCACGTTAATCTTATATTATGTTATTCGCGTTTTATTAATATGCGTTTTATCAGCTGATGATTTTAATCTGTAGCTGAAACGAATTTCCAAATATGTTTACCCACGATCGGTTACACAGCGTAATCCGTATTACGGCTGTTCGGTCACCAAATCCGTGCGTCATGCGGATGTGCTCCTCGGTCAGTTGGGCGGGTTAGTGGGACCGTTGGAATTCGTCGTTAAAAAAAAAATAAAAAATAAAAAAAATTGTATTTTAAAACCAATTAGCAGATATGAAATTACTTGGCGTTCCATAAGGACCACGCGGAGCTGCTCTTCTGCACACTGACGTTCGATAAATTGGAATACATAAGCTGCAAGGATGGACTCACTGTCACCCATGTCGAAATCATGGAACGTGGCCTAATCGAGCGGGTTAAGCAATTGGACACCTACAACTTGAGACGTGTGCATATGAAATAATAGTGGCATCCAAATCGAACCTCGTGATTACTAATGTTCGACGATGATTTGATCTGACAAAGACGCTGGGCGGTGGGTGTACTTGTGTATTTTTGGAGTTATAACTTTAGAAATTTTAATTGTAATTTACGATTTCAGAGTATGAAGATTTGACCATCTTGGCGGACTTGGTGCTGAACATTGCCACTCCGGCAGTGCGCCGCTACGTTGAGTATGGTTTGTCCGAGAAAACTTATGTTATACGAATTGGCACTGGAATTTAATAAAAAATAAAATACAAATACAATATAGCATTTCCTTTTGATTTTCAATTTACCGACTGCACAATTCGAAGCAATGATCGTCGCATAAATCTGTCCTCGACTGACTATGTGGCAATTCTCTGAATACATACTTACACTTACTGTAACTCAATGATCATTTAAAAGTAATTCATAAAACTGTGAGATTAGTTGCATATATCAAAATTTTATTGTAAACTTGACTGTTTAAAACAAAAAATGTCTAGCAATTACAGAATATACTTATTACCGGTGCATAACAAGTTGACTAATTTTCGCCAACAATTCAAAGGGACCTGTGCCATTTTCCATCCAACGAGATAAACTCAATGAAACCGACATTTTAAAAAATTGCAGACAAGATTCAGAGGACATTTGATGCAGTGACGAAGACTCCATTTGCGTTACAATGTCTGAAATGAGCCATTGAACGTCATGTAATTCGCGATCCACACAAATGCCGTTGCCTTTGTACACGGTATACTTTCTTGCTGATAATGATAGTCGCCGCTTCAAATTCCATATGTACGGGCAATGACATGTATGTTGTAAGAGTATCGATTCTGTTCCAGCACTTTGAAATGATTTCAGTTTCAACTTGATCAACGTCCAATTTGTCCAGCAGTGGACAAGGTGGACCGCAAGTATAACAGCATTTTGTGCAATGTTAAATTGCCGGCACTGCACTCCAACTCCAGTTGGGCCAGGAACATCTGCAAGTATTCATTTACATTAATTTTTTTTTTCTAATGTTACCACCACTTACATGCACTTAGTTCTTCAGAGCTTTACTGAGCGCGCTTCTGCTTAGTGCGATTCCAACGGCGGTATTTCCTGTGTATTTTGCTGGATATCTTGAATTTCAGACCGTAACTGGTTTCGTCCTCTGACGTTTTGTACGAACAATGTATGCCCGTCAGACTGTAAATCAAAACGTATGTTGGCAATGGGTACGGCCACAATATGGCTCTGATGAAATATCAAGCTGTCGATAATGCGGAAATCCCAAATCCTCTAAGGTGTCCATAATGTGCGTGAATTGACTGCCTAGAGCCGGACCGAAAATGATGTGCCCTCGATTGTGTTTCTCAGTTCGATTTTATTTCCTTTTCTCAGCTTTGAATAATTGAACTGAATAAATGTTATGTATATCCGCAATTTACAAATTGTTTACATTTTTCACTTCACCACCTTTTTAACATTTTTACCACATTTTTTACACTTTTTTATTCGTTTTGTCTCATTCTTCTTCGTATAACACGCGAAACAACAACAATTCGTGGTGAACTCTCATATACAGTGTGAAGCAACAGTGTGCAACACGAAAAATAAAAAAAAATGGTTGGCCATATTGGATTTCAGTCGATTTACAGAGAGTGTCGCCTCTGTATACTCTGTGATATTAATGGCGGTTTGCCTGCATTTAGGTCCCCATAAGCCAACGCGAAATTCCGCCGCCGGTACGGAACTTGAACAAAAATGTTGCTTGAATATGCGATACTGCGTTTTTTTAAAGAAAATTTATAAATGATACACATTTTTAGTTGTAGCTTTGAAATTTTTCACCGCCAACAAATTTTTTTATTCCAACATCTTTGCTGGAAGAATTTTCGAGAAAGTACCGCGACGGCGGAATTTTGGGTATTTTAAGTTGTAATGAAGTACTGTGTGTAGGGTTACTGTGAAAGTGGGCGACTTTCGCAGTGAGCATTTAAGGTCGCCACACATGAATGCAAAATTTCGTTGGTGTCGTGGTACTTTTTCTTTAAAATACGATAGTGCGCTCTAGAATGATATGCATTTGTTTTTTTTGTGAAATTTTTCAGCACGAAAAAATTTGTCCGAGCCGAATATCGCCTTGCAATTTTTGAGCAATTTTTGGGGAAATTTCGCGGCAGTGTGTGGGGAGCTTTAAGTTGGGTATAATTAAATTTCCATTCACAATAGACATTTTTCCGTAGTTATTTGGAATGTAAATGGCAAATGCACTTAAGTGGAAATGAAGTACTGTGAAAGTGGGCGTAAAATGTGCACTGGGAGATTGGGGCAAATTATGGAATTGCGAATATGTAATACTCAAGGAGAAGCCGTGTTATTTTGGCATTGCCTTAGGTTTTTCCCATTGTTGAAAAGTTACATGCAATCAAATGGAAATAACCTTAATTATTACTCCCTGCTGCATTTAATGTTGAAAATACACGAAGTTGTTGAAATTTGTGATCGGTACATCGACTTGAAATACTTTAGCAAATCGATTTCATACTTTGAAAGAAACCGAAAGGTAAAAAACCCCGCAGATATGGTAACACTGCTTGGGTGTGGAAAAATTAAGTCCTAGGTGGCAACCAAGTTAATTGTTGATCATATGGTATTTGCTTAAAAGATTCACAAATGTGAGAGAAATACGTATTTTCTAACTTGTGGGCGGTAAAAGTGGGCGTGTCAAAACCTATCCTATGTCACGACTCACGACACCCTTTGGAAAGGGGGGTGTGGGGGCAAAGGGGGGCGGAATGGAGCCAATTTAAAGTTCTAACTTTCGTATTTTTTAAGCTACAGGGCTGAAATTTTTTACTAAGGTTCGCATTGGGGAAAAAGAGTAAAAAAAAGGGGAAAAAGGAAGGGAAAAGGGGGGAAAATTTAAAAAAAAAAAAAGGAAAATAAAATATAAACAAAAAAGAGTAGAAAACAAGTTTTTTTAAATATAACCCTTTAACCGACTAAAAAGCAGAAAATAAATTTCCTTTAAATTAATTTCCGCAATTCCGATTTAATATTAAGGGTTTTTGGCGACTTCAAAATCTGAAATGAACAAAGTAGCCAAAAACCCTTAATTTTAAATCGAAATTGCGGAAATTAATTTAAAGGAAATTTTTTTTCTGCATTTTAGTCGGTTCAAGGGTTATATTTTAAAAAACTTGTTTTTTTACTCTTTTTTTTGTCTTCAGTTGCATGAAAAAGACTTACATCATACGTTTTTCTTTTTATCAAAATAAATATTTTAAAAATCCTGAGGACGGGATGCAAGGAAGAAAACAAGGGATTGCCAAAACCTTTCGGGATTTAATTCTCCAGCAGGTACCTTTACTCACTAGCTACTAACTTATCCAATTCAAAATTGAACAATTTTTGAAAACCCCCCCCCCCCGCGAAAAAAAATCTTGGGTGCGCCGCTGCCCATATGGGTTTACTTATACTTTTGTACAAAAGAATTTCATATGCGGTAGTAACAATTGAGTTAGAGTTTTTTAAGTTTGATTTGTATAATTTTAGTCTCGATGTGCTTTTTCCAGGTAAGCCTGCGATCGAGATGCATACCAATATATTTTGTTTCGGTACATTGTGGTATAACAAGGGTATTTCCTTAAGGTGAAGGTTATATGTGCGCTTTTAGACTCATTGACTTTAATTCTCCACAGAGATAACCAGTTTTGCAATGTGTTTAAATGCTGTTGCACGTGTTGTGATGCCATTTTGGGGTCTGAGTATTGAGATGACGGTCTGATCATAAATGGGCATATCAGTTGTATAGAGTATATACAGTAGGGGTCCGAGGACGCTGCCTTGGGGTACACCGGCAAGAATATCAAATCTACGAGAAACGAAACGGTTTTACAACAACTAAATAATACCACTCTTGTTATTACTGTTGCATTTGAGAAAAAAGCCCAACAACGTAAGGTACAAACAAGCAAAATGTATTACAATAACAAAGGTTATTGGGATGGCAACTTGTAACAGGAGCACATGCAAGAAATTAACGGAATGCTATTATTGTTGTTCTTTCAAATGTTAAACTGAAACATACGTGGGAGGGGCTAGTGAAAGCGACTGAGATTTGTTAATGTAATGTCAAACATTTAGAATTTAACATTCATTGCAAAGAAAAGTCTGCAATTCTAAAATAATCGTCCGCATATGTGAAAGTATATATAGTATGTTTGAAAATAACATAATTGGCAGTCAACTAAATGAGTCGCTGATGATAAATCTGGCAAATTTTGAAATAGCTATACGTGATCTTTTCATTGCATACAAAATTATATATTAAAAACAGCCTGACACTCAAAATGCATAAAAATGAAATTTAGTAAAAACACAAACAACTCGAAACTTTTATATTTAACTACAAATTTTCTGTGGGTCAAGTAGTTGTCAAGCAAAATGTGCATGCTTGCGGGTAATAGTTTCTGTAGTTTGGATATCAATCCTCAATGCCATACCTTATCAAAGGCTTGGGTGATGTCGAGGAATACTGCTGAGCAGTATTGCTTTTTCTCGAATGTTTTTTTAATCAATTCAACAATGCGATGAACCTGTTCAATCGTGCCGTGCTTTTCTCTAAATCCGAATTGGTGATTTCACCTTTAGCGAAAATTATGGGTAACATAATTTTTATCAGAATTTTCTCAAAAAGTTTTGATAGGGTAGAGAGTAGGGCTTTCGATCCCGAAGGCTTTTCGCCATCCCGGGATTTTCGGGACTGAAAATTGCAATCGGGATTTGTTACTTTTACAAGCAAAATGCATTTTAAAAAAATGTTTTTTATGTGTTTTATTGTAAAAGTGATAGTTTTAGCTTAAATAAATAAACATAAACATTAATTTCAATTTATTAAAGGTACAAATTAATGAATTTTTTTATTTTCAGTTTCCGTTTCTTTAGGAATGACACAATTCAATTCAAAATATGCTTAAGTAAGGTTTCTGAATTTACTTTTTTATCAGTTTTCAGTTTTACTTAATTATTTTTACTAAGCAATTCATTGTTGTGCGTTCGCTAAGACTGAAAATATCAGAAAAAAATATAAAAATTATTTTTTCTTTAAGAAAAAATTTCAAGCACAAACAATTTTATTCATAATTTTTTTTATAAATTATAAAAAAAAAAAAAACTGAACTGAGGAAAAAATACTATAATGCAAAACTTACTTACATACTCAATATCGGTGCGAACCTAGAGCAAATGAGCGAGAAACTTATCCTCTCTGTTCAGTAGCAACATTAAATGTGTGTGTGTGTGTACATGACATTATTAAACAATTAAAAAAAAAGGATTCGTATCATAGAAAAAGGATACACTAAAATTTCAAAAATTAATTAATCAAAATGTTCCTATATGTGCATTTTATTAATTTAATGCCAAAGTTACACTTTGCTACACTAAGCTATATGAAAATTTATCGCACGCGATAATGGCAAGTGCCGCAAGAGCGCTATCAAATTTTAAATTTTGCAATTGGACACTAACAAAATGCACAGGCCGAACATATTTTGTTAAAAAAAAACAACAACAAAAACCATGCACTTTATGTAACCATATTTTCTTCTAATAATTCTAATTTGTATAGAATTAAATTTTTGTTTTCGATGTTGGTAAATTTTTTTTTCCCACTTCACTTAATTATTAATAAGCATTATGAATTTTGTGTGGCGTTTAAGTCATTTTTTAGGGACTTAGTCATTCAGCTCTGTGCAGGGGGATAAACACGTAATCATTCTGGTGTACAGGTGGTACGTGCCGTAACTGTGAGAGCTGTTTGGAAGTGCGACTATGACCTCCACGTTGGTGACCGCCGGTAACAGTTCCCGACACGGACATAGTTCTGTCTGGGTCTGGCTAACATAGTCGGGCGAAGGAGAGGTAACTCCTTAAAATCCCCTAATCCAAGGTGGAGCTTCATACGCCTAGGGATGCGTGGCCAGGAGGGAGCCTGGTCTTTAGTATGCGAGCTCTAGATACCTGGGGACCTCAAGTTCTAACTTAATTCCCCTTTCCTGCATACTGGGGGTGAGTGAAGGATGACCGCCCTTCCCCCACACTCGTGGTACCAAAAATGAACTCCAAAAAAGAAAAAACATTACAAAATTTAGGAACGACGACGGACATGACGGAGGAGGAGGAGAACCTTCTTCTCCAATGCGCGACAACGGACAACGAATCGATTAGTGTCGGTGAGGTAGGCGGCGGTAATATTGCCGTCAACATGGAGAAACTGCTTCTTCGTGAGGACGATAATATGTCTGTCGCCAGCTCATCCGGGCTGTCAACCATGTCAACAGCTTCGACTCGTAAGAGGATCGCAAACAGCAAGTTGACAGTTAGAAGGTTGGGTAATAAGACCTGGGATGAACTCAACGCAAGGGACCGTAAAAGGCTGCATAACGCGCGGGCCTTCCTACAGGGGCTATCCACAGCGACCGATAAAACGGACGCAGAGATGGCCCCTGCTGGAGGCCGGGGCGATGTGGAGCCTATGGGACCACCGCGAATGCGACCGGGCACCACTGGATGCAAACCCGAACGATGTAATGAGCTCCCCGCTCACTCTGGTTCGGGGGAGGATCAGGGTGGTGTGCGGTCGGAAAGGACGAAGGTTGTTGATGATACGAAGCCCGGCTCGAGCGAAGGCTCAGCCAGCCCAGCTGACTCTCAACCTGCGTCTGTCGCGACTGGTCCTGAAATGGTCCCGGATGGTGATACCACTCTGGACAGCTGCTGTACGGTGATCGCTCTTTCTGGCAAATCAAGGCACCGCCATTGCTCTGGGAAACCCGATGTTCCAATGGCCGCTGAGGTAAGTCAGGATGGCGTGAAAGCGGGGCAGAATTCGGGACGTGGGGGCACCCTGCCGAGGGACCCGAAGCAACACCACCATGGCTCGGGGAAACCCGATGTTCCGGGTCGAAGGTGGGGCCCACGCCCCAAAATCATCTCATGGATGTATACAGCCATCGTTAGACCAATACTGACCTACGGTTGTCTCGTGTGGTGGAAATCAGCCAGCAAGACCACTAATCTGAAAGCAATGACAAAAATACAAAGAATAGCATGTATAGGAATATCTAGTGCGATGAAATCATCACCGACGGCAGGACTCGAGACAATTCTTAATTTTCTGCCTCTAGACCTATGTACACAAGAATATGCAGCAAAAAGTGCCTTAAGAATAAGCCAGACAGAAACCTGGCATAGAAACTCGACGGGGCACTCAGACATAATGCAACGACATCTTGGGAACGACATCAGCTCTGACTACCTGCTGCCATACCCAGACTTCAATATTCCCTTCTCCAGTCACTTTCCCACCAGGAAAGAGTGGGAGGGAAATGACCTATCAAGAAACGTATCCATATCAGTCTTCACTGATGGGTCCAAAATGAACATTGGTACCGGTGCGGGTTACACCTGCGAAAAATTAGTGATCACGGGATACATCCGTCTGCCAGACAACAGCAGTGTCTTCCAAGCGGAGATACTGGCAGTGGCGGAGGCGGCCACGGCGATCTCAATGGTGGAGATACCACATGATGATATCACCTTTTTCATTGATAGCCAGGCAGCAATAAAAGCGTTATCTGCCGTCTACTGCAGGTTCTTGGCTCACAGCATCGCGTTAGGCTCTGCTGGGTGCCGGGGCATGAGGGAATACCTGGAAATGAAGCAGCCGATGAATTGGCTCGGAAAGGTTCGGCAATTAGTGCTGATCTATCGGACCGTTCTGTAAAAAGACCACTCTGTAGTATTAGGGAACGACTAGAAAAACAATTTGCGAAGCAGGCCAACATCAGATGGAGACAACTCTCCACCTGTGAGACCTCTCGCAAACTATGGCCACTACGCAATGAAGGACGTACGGTCAAGCTCCTGCAGTTTGATAGGAAATCCATATCTGTCCTCATGGGCACATTAACGGGTCACAACCTTTTAGGAGCTCATTCTAGTAGACTTGGTCTTACCCAAAATGACGTTTGTAGGGGCTGCGGGGACGAGGAAGTCGAGGAAGATACCCACCACTTCCTCTGTCGATGTCCAAGTCTACAACATCTCAGGCGTAGAACCCTTGGGGAATACTTTTTCGATGACCTGGCGGAGTTATCTGATAAACCCCTTCGTGATATGCTCGCCTTTGTAAGAAATTCTAGGTGGTTGGATTACCAACTTATGGGTTGACGAGTGTGGGCCTATCCCACCTCTTAAATTACGATCATCACAATGGGTCAACTTTTTTGGCTTAAGTGTGATGGCACGATTGGAGCATTTATGCTCCAATGGTGCCATCTACCCTCTAACCTAACCTAACCTAGGGACTTAAATTATATTTAAAAGGGACACGATTTTGGGCTTACTTTTTTTTCTGTTTATAGAATGTTCTTGAACATTAGTTTTATTTTGTAATTTTAACTAATTTATAGCCTCTTTTTTTTTCTTTAATATCTTTTCATAATTTGGGGGGGTGTTTTTTCCCGATTTGTCTAAAACTAATGAATTATTTCTTTATTTAAAACTTGTATTTCCCCATTGTTGATCGTCGAGTCCGAGATAGAAATTTTCGAATTTGCTACAAGCGCCACTACAAGTTCGTATTTATGTTAGCATAAGTCGTTCGCGTTTCAGAAGGATATTTTTATCGCATTCATGGCTTATTTTTTAAAAGGGTCTGGATTAGCAGGTTTTGATTGTGTATCATCTCCTGCATCATAGTTTGCATGCCGTTCATGAACTGCGACATATTTTGCATAAACATTTGGAGTGTTTGTTCAAGGCCAATGTTCTGTTGAGCAGGTTGAGTAACTGGAACTTTGCGTATGAAAATTGTTGTTGTTGTGGTGCATCAGCACCATTTCCTTGGGGTGATGGGTATGATTTCATCTCGGCAAAATTGGCTGCAGTATGGTTTTTTAAGGGTTTTGTAGACTGAGTACCCTCTGTAGTTGGCAGTGTGATTTCCATCGCAGTTACTGCGATGTCTAACATTTGTTTTGAGCGGGATAATAAATTCTCTCTTTTTCACACAAATATTTTTATTTGTTGAGTTTATTATTATATGCAGTGGCTTTGATGCGCCACTTGCATTCTTTTTTTGTATTATTTTAGCGTATATTTCTCGTAATTTTTGCACGGTTTTGTTATTGTTTCAAAGTGTTATTTATTATTTCTGCAGGACCGATTAAAACACGTCCGCTCGACATAATCTCACAAGGAATAACTTTAAATCCAAAATATTACACCATTATATATCATGGAATCAAAGAGGATCGGTCAAAATTAGAAGCTATATAAAGAATGAAATCGTGTTGAATTAACCAATTTTTAGCCAATTTTGTGGTTAATATTTTTCAAACCGATCTTTCAGGTTGTTTTAACGAGATGCTATTGTTCAAAATGACACTCTCCTATATGTGTACGTGTACATGTGAAGAGGTTTGTCATTAAACTGGGAAAACTGGTAAATATGCGTTCATTCAAGTCATTGCCGGTAGCTCAGGGGTTAGGCAGTCGGCCTCATCAACGGAAGTATGGGATCAAATCCCCGTTCCGGAAAAAGTTTTTTTAATTTAATTTTTTTTTAAATTATAAACCACAGTTCCTCCAAGCAACTTATTTACCATTCTCTAACTTATTTTCAAATTAATATTACCATTTCAAATAGATAACTGCGCTTCATAGATTCATGTCGTCAAAAGACCAATCTGAATTTGAAATCAAAAAATTTCTATTTAAAAAACTTTTTTCAACTCAGACGAACACGGGACCTAAAGATTTTAAGATTTTAAGTTCTTCTGTTTATTTTCAAATTTTCCATTAAAAAAACTTTTTTCAACTCAGACGAGATTCGAACACGGGACCTAAAGATTTTAAGTTCCGCATCTACACGCTGTGCCACTGAGCTTCTTTCGTTCAGGTCACCAAAAACCAATTTGTTTTGAAATTCAAAAATTTCTTCTGTTTATTTTCAAATTTTCCATTACCCTCCCAACCTGGGCTACCGAAACTACCCCGTCGGAATTCAATCAACTGGTTTACAAAAATAGCTAACTAATTTCTAACTATATAAGAACTCATTTTCAAGTTATTGAAAAGTCGTGCAGAGATATTCAGTTTGAAAATAGAGTTTCTGTGTTGTGCTTTGATTTATTTTAATTCGAACGTAGTAAAAATTTGCTTTTAGATATCTGTTAAATCACAAACTTTATTTATATTAAAAATATTTGTTCAATCACAAGCGAACACAACCGCACTTGGAGGAATTAAAAAGATAACTGAATTAAATAAAGATACTTAAATTACAGAAAAAATAACACTTAAGAAATAATTTTGTGCCATATTGAACCATTGGCCCAATGCGCGCAATCAGCACATTTCGACTCGTGAGAACTTGGTTGCAACAAAGTTTCCATGAAATCGTCGAAATGTGCTGACTATCGTTCTATGTTCAGGTTAATTGTTGGTGGTTCAATATGGCCTTGTATGGTTCGTTAACCATATAGTTATTATACAAAATTGTTCAGAATGAACATACTCCACACCTTGAGGATCTCAATTCAGTTCATTCACAAACTTTACTGGATTTAGATCCTTAACATTAAAGTGAGGATGATACTCTAAATAAGGATCTTGGCTGAGGGGTTGGTCTACTTGAACGCCGCTTGTCCCACAGGTAGTATATTACGATTCCAGCGATGACCAGAATGATGAAGTAACTGACGCTGTAGTGATGGATGTCATGAGCATTGAGGTCGATTTTGTTCTCCTGACGTGTCAAGTTTTTGATCTGCGATGCTGTCTCATTTAGTAATGAGTCGTACAGGATCGAGTTGGGAGAATAGCGAATGTCTTGATGATCTTGTTGTGGAATGTTCCACACACTTATATTTGATGACGGTTGGAACGAAAGCTTCATGGTGTTGTTTCGAATTTCTTCGGTGTAGAGCGTTACGGAATGAAATTTAAAAATGCATGTGGGCCGCAGGACTAGCAAACCACTTCCCTGTAGAGTTAATGGTCTTGTATGAGGATCACATATGCGGATAGTGAATTAAAATGTAGATTTAATTGATTTCTTTGAGAATCGGTTTGCACATAATTCCATATCGTTGACAGATCCTTATGAATCAATTTAAATTGGTTATTGATATCAGCACTGGATTTTTTCAGTATGTTGACGGTACTGTCAGTAATAGATGTTTGGTTCTTGATAAGTTGAAGCAAATCTTTCTCGTTTCTGTTGAATCGTTGAATTTCCGCCTCCATTGATTTTGCGTAGTCTTGATCAAGGATACCGAATAAACCGTTGGCGATTGATCCAACAATATCAAATGGAGAACGTTGTATGCGCCTAGACTTCTGAGAATTTATTTTGTGAAGTAAATCATTTTTGTGGCTGATGAGTTCTAGCCGATGAGCCAATTCTTTGGAGAATGGTTTGCAATATGTATCATCAAACTCATTTTTATTGCATAATTTTGACATTGATGAGGAAAAACTTTCTAAGCCTTCCAATTCTTGCCAGTATGTTGATAAATTGTAGAATATAACAATGTTCCAGCTACTGCTCACAGTCTTGACGTTGCCCATATTTTCAAAGTACATTCCGATATTGTTGTTGAATGGTGTTATATGAGCATTTTCACTTATATCATGTGGCTATGATTTTGCTGGACTACACATACACAACAAGACAAGCATGGCTGTTGACAACAGATTGATGCTTGATCCATTTCGCAAAAATTGCTTTTTGTCACCATTCGTGTGGTTATTAGTTGTTACTTGTTGTGGCTCAAGTGTAGTTTCTTCAGTTGGTAGAGGACACAGTTGATGAATTGCCCTTGTAAATGTACCCTTTTCTGTTTTTACGCTGGCCACTCTCACCAATTTATCCTTTCCTGGTATTGCGGATATGACTCTTCCTAATTTCCATTTCAAAGGTGGTAGATTTGACTCCTTGATCAATACCAAGTCTCCTGGCTTTACTGGATTTTGTACACTTTGCCATTTTCCTTTTGATTGCAGCAAATTCAAATATTCACTTGACCAACGTTTCCAAAATTGCTGCTGTATCAACTGGATTCTTCTGTATCGTGTCAAGCAGCTTGTATCCGTGGTGATCTCAGGTTCAGCAATCGTTGTTAGTGGAGCTCCGATCAAAAAGTGACCTGGAGTTAATGCTTCAAAATCGTTAGGATCTGTTGACATCGGTGTTATGGGCCTTGAGTTTAATATTGCCTCGATTTGAGCAATTACGGTTTGTAACTCTTCTGAGGTAAGAGAAGCTTCAGCTATGAATCGAACCAAATGGTATTTTGCAGATTTCACTGCAGCCTCCCATAACCCGCCAAAGTGAGGAGCTCTCGGTGGAATGTGATGCCATTCAATTTGCTGTTTTTGGCAAAAGTTAGTAAGGCTTTGCTCAAATTGTTGTGAGTGATGGAGCTCTTTCATTTCTCTGAGCTCGGATCTGGCACCTACAAAATTGGTTGCATTATCGCTGTAAATTTTGGAACAAACTCCTCTACGAGCAATGAACCGTTTTAGTGCATTTAAGAAAGCTACTGTTGTTAAGTCGCTGACTAGCTCGATATGGACTGCCCGCGTTGTGAAACATACAAATATTGATATATATGCCTTTGCTGGCCTTTTACCTCTTATTTTATAATGAATAGTAATGGGTCCACAATAATCAACACCAACAATTGAAAACGGGCGAGCAGGAGTTACTCTGTCAGCGGGAAGTTGGCCCATTAATTGATGAATATGGCGCGGCCTTGATTTAAAACATCGCATGCATTTATGAACAATGCTTGTGGCCATCCTTTTGGCGTCCAAGATCCAAAAACGCTCGCGAGAAATGGCCAACAAGGCCTGCGGAGCCACATGCAAATGCTTCTTGTGAAGATCTTCCAAAATTAATTTCGAGAGAGTTTGATTCTTTGGCAGTAGAATCTGGTTTTTTGATGCTGCTGGTAGACTGCTATTCTGAAGACGTCCCCCAACTCTGATGACATTGCCATTATCTAAATATAAGCTGAGTGATGACAGATGATCCTTGGAGTCTAATTGTTTGTTGTTAGATAGATGTTTATACTGATTGTTGAAATAACTCCTTTGAACATTGCAGACCAACCCCAGCAGCCCAGATTCCAACTCAGATATTGTAAGTTGACCCGTCATTCGCATTCCTTTTGGACTTCTACAGTTGTTAACGAATCTGAAAATGTATGCCATTATTTTTTTAAGATAAAAGAATGAATTTTTGTGATTGATTGAGTCGATTAAACTTATGTATTCGTCGGTTCCTCTTGTTGTTACCAAAACCGTTCTTGATGACCGTCTCTCTGGCATTTCAGCAGGAGGTTTGTAGCTACTTGGAGTGATAATTTCATGTGATCTGAGGAATTCGGGACCATCAAACCATATTGTAGATTGAACCAAATTTTTTACAAAAGATCCTCTAGATAGGATATCAGCTGGGTTGTGAGATCCAGCTACATGTTTCCATTGTTGAATTCTGGAAAGTTCTTGGATTTTTGCGACTCGGTTGCCAATGTAGGTACTCCATGTATACGACGGTGAACTCAGCCATGCTAATACAGTGCTGGAGTCTGTGTAATAAATAACCTGTTCAATGTTAATTGATAATGTTTGAAGTAACCTCTCTACAACTTCAGTCATGAGTAACGCGGCACACAGTTCCAGTTTTGCAATGGTTGTAACTTTTAAAGGAGCAATGCGTGACTTTGAGCACAATAAGCTGGTCTTAATTTGTCCAAATTTATCTATTGATCGAAGATAGACACATGCACCGTAAGCAACCTCACTACTGTCTGAGAAGGCATGAAGTTCTATTACTGATGCTGCTGGTAGCAGAGTACATCGAGGAACGCAGCAGATGCTTAGATCAGTGAATTGGTTCATTAAGTTGGTCCATTGTTTTTCTAAATCTGATGGAACAGTGGCATCCCAGTCAATACCTCTTTTCCAAAGTTCTTGCAGCAATAGTTTGCCTAAAACTATCGCAGGTCCTATTAAACCCAATGGATCGAAAAGTTTAGCTAGGTCTGATAAAACCGTCCGTTTTGTCATTCTAGATCGAGTTGTCTCTAGCGAGTTGAATCTAAATATATCTTCTTGAGGGACCCAAATTAAACCCAATGTTTTGACTGCTTCATTCTGCTGAAAAGTGAATAGTTTCTCTCGATGTTCGTTTGGTATGCTCCTGAGAATATTTAAGTTATTAGAACAGAACTTTCTGAGTTGAAAATTACCTTGCTCCAACAATTTTGTTAACTGAAGCAATAACCTTTCCGCTTCTTCAGGTGAATCTGAACCAGAGAGGCAATCGTCCACATACATATCAGATTTAAGAATCCTTGCAGCTTCTGGGAAGGTTCGCGCCTCTTGATCGGCTAATTCAACCAAACATCTTGTTGCAAGAAATGGCGCCGATGAGGTTCCGTATGTAACTGTGTTCAGCTGATATGTTCGGACCTCTTCATTTGTATTTGGTCTCCAAAGAATAGATTGATACTTCCTATCCTCTGGGGCAACCAGTATTTGCCTATACATTTTTGAAATGTCAGCTGTAAAGACGAATTGGTGGGTTCTGAAACGAATCAAGATGGAAAATAAATCTGGCTGTACTGTAGGTCCCACCAACAAAATTTGATTAAGTGATTTCCCAGATGAGGTTTTTGCTGAACCGTCAAATACCACTCTGAGTTTGGTACTTGTACTGTCTGGTTTGCACACACAATGGTGAGGTAAATAGTAGTAACTTGTAGTATCCCGATTTTTCACAATTTCCATGTGTTTGAGAGTAGTGTAGTCGTTCAAAAATTCCGTGTATTGATTGCGTAAATCTAAATTTTTTGACAATCTTTTTTCGGTGGACTCTAAACGTTTACGAGCCATTTCTTTCGATGATCCTAGTACCGATGGGTCTTCTTTGAACGGTAACCGGACCACAAAAGTTCCATCTTTACATCTTGTCACATGTTCAGCAAAGTGTTGCTCGCAGCGAAACTCCTCCTGGCTCATTTGTTTGGAAGGTGTTTCGTAATGCTCAATTTCCCAAAATCGTTTAACTTGCTTTTCTAGTTGGGAGATTGAGGGAAGCGATTCCGTGGCAATGTTGCAACATTGCACCTGCTTCACTGTTGGTGTCCTCTGTGGTATAGTCACCTTACCAGCAACAATCCAGCCCAGTTTTGTGTTTTGCAACAACGGCAGCTCTGGTGACAATGTTATTTTTCCTTCTTCAAATAACTCAAAACACAGATCGGCACCAATAAGCATATCGATGCGGTTAGATTTATGAAACGATGGATCAGCCAACTCGATTCCCCTGGGGAGTTTCCAGTTGGAAATGTTGATTGGTGTTCGTGGCTGATAATCACTAATTTTGTTTAAAATTATTGCGTTTAAATTTCTGGAGAATTCTGTTGCTATGGAAGAAATCGTTACTGTAGTCATAGAATTTACCTTTGTTTCATTAGCGCCTATACCAGCAATACGCATGTCAGTTTTTTGTCTTTGAACCCCTAGTTCATGAGCAAACCGAGCTGATATAAAATGCAACTGCGATCCAGTGTCTAGTAAAACCCTCCCTGGAAGTTGAGTTCCTGAGTTAGTACGGACGTTAACAATTGCAGTGGCTAATAACACTTGAAAGTCACTAGATAATTTGCTAGTGGAAGCTTTTAGTGCAGCTGCTTGTTGCGTTTCCTTTGAATTTTCCTTTTGTAAATGCAATAACGAATTGTGTTTTTTGTTGCACTTCACACAATTTCGTGAAGGACACGCCCCGCAATTATGTCCATGTTTTAAGCAGTTAAGGCATAATTGCAATTGTTTAACACTTTTGATGCGTTCCTCAACTGTCAATTTCAAAAACTCTTTGCACTGAAAAATCTGGTGGCCCTTTGATTTACATCCAACACATACGATATTGTGCGCACCTTGAGGATACGAAACAAAAGAGGAATGTTTCCGCTTATCTTCTTTCGTGCAGCAAGTTTCCAGAGTCTGAAATCTACACTCTAAAAACTTGAAAAATTCATTTAATGTCTGTAACCTTCTTGGGGCAGTAAGTGACTGCTCATAAAGGCGTCTAGTTTCTTTATCTAATTTCTGGACTAATGTATGAAGAAGGATAGGGTCCCAACTGTCTGTGGCTACCCCTAAATTAGATATTGACTGAATGCACTCTATGCTAGTGTCATGCATTTTTTTTATCCCGTTGGCCGACTCGACCTGCAGAGTCGGCAGGGACATTAATTGATTGAGGTGAGCTGTGACTAACAGTCTGGGATTATCATACCGTTCTGTCAGCAGCTCCCAAGCAGTGGCATAGTTTACGTCCGTTGCTTGCAAATGTTTGATCAAATTGTTGGGCTCACCTGTTAGATTTGCTCGCAAATAGAAAAATTTTTGGGCTGGTGCTATCGCCCGATTGTGGATGACTTGTGTATACAAATCTTGAAAGGGCTTCCACATTAAATAATTGCCGTCAAAGACTGGCAGTGTCATTTTTGGAAGCTTGATTTCAATATCATTGTTACCTGTGTTACCTGTGTGGAAAGCTGCCAGGTTTTCCTTAAGCATGATGACTACCGAATGGAAGTCATCAGTTAAGTTATGAAATTGAGTTGTTTCGTAGTTGCTGTTGCAACTAAGCTCCAAGTGTGTCTGTCGAATAGCATTGTAATGCTCTTCAATTGTGTCCAACTTGTGTCGAAGGTATATCTTAGTAAATTTTGAAGCCTGTTCTACTTTTACAGCTGACAGCAGGCGGTTCAGCAACGAAATTGCTTCCTGGTGAATAGCCAATGTTCCGGAGCTGGTTCCTGCTGTGGTCTCATCCTCGGATTGGTCATTCTCGATTCCGCGTGCAAATTCAGCCATTGCTGCTGTGGCTTTGGCTAAATCAGCTTTTACCTTTTCTGCTGCCTTATTTTTTGCTTCATAATCACTAAGCAACTTATTCAACCTTTCACGATAATTTCCAATCACTTTATTCACATTTTCAAAATAGTTTTCGCGAAAATATTCATGATCAGAATACTCACTAACGTTGACTAACAAAAGTTTGTGATTAGTTTCAAACAAAGCTGATAATTCATCAATTTGAACTAGTCTTTGATTACAATAATCTAGTGTTTTTCGGGACCCCGAGTCCTTCTTAAAATTTGTATATTTTTCCTCGATTTGTGTGCCAATCTTTAATTGGTCAGCAAATAGTTGCGTCTCCATTATAACTGTAAATGTAAAAACAACTAACAACTCAAGCACACTAAAGACACTAGTGGATATATATACTTAAAGCAACACCAAATTATCACAAGTTCACTAAGGACGTTGTATAAAATACAACAAGAGTCCTGTCACGGTCGCCAAATGTTAAATCACAAACTTTATTTATATTAAAAATATTTGTTCAATCACAAGCGAACACAACCGCACTTGGAGGAATTAAAAAGATAACTGAATTAAATAAAGATACTTAAATTACAGAAAAAATAACACTTAAGAAATAATTTTGTGCCATATTGAACCATTGGCCCAATGCGCGCAATCAGCACATTTCGACTCGTGAGAACTTGGTTGCAACAAAGTTTCCATGAAATCGTCGAAATGTGCTGACTATCGTTCTATGTTCAGGTTAATTGTTGGTGGTTCAATATGGCCTTGTATGGTTCGTTAACCATATAGTTATTATACAAAATTGTTCAGAATGAACAATATCTGAAAAATACTGCTTGTATAGCCTGGAGTGTAGGCGTCCGCTTCACATTACAAAGGCCGTTGTTTCGATTGAAATTTATATAAATACAAAAATTTTAAAAAAGTAATTCATAAAAAGGAAAGAGAGATGAGAAAAAAAAATTTCAATAAAAGTCTAAACTCAACTGACTACCGCCTAGGACACACCCATGTTAAAATAGTGAGTTCGTAACAAGGGAAATAGTGGCTTTATAGTGTGTACTGACTATTAAATAACTAATTTATAGTTAGAAATAAATGGGTTCAATTTCTGACACGGTACCACTACATTGACAAAAATAGAAGCAAAACGCACACATTCACAGAAATGAGAACAATTTTCGAGAAAAAACGCACACATTTACACAAATGAGAAATTTTCTTTTTGAAAATAAAAAAATATTTGACATTTTTGTCAAATGAAAAATTTGAAAATAAACAAAGAAATTTTGAAATTTCAAAACAATTCTGTTTTTGTTGACCTGAACGAAAGAAGCTCAGTGGCACAGCGTGTAGATGTGGAACTTATAAACTTTAGGTCCCGTGTTCAAATCTCGTCTGGGCTGAAAAAAGTTTTTTTGAATGGAAATTTTTAAATATCAAATTCAGATTGGTCTATTGACGACAAGATTAATAGCAGCGCAGTAGCACAGAGGGTAAAGTGATAAACTCAAGATCCGAAGGTCCGGCGTTCAAATCCAGTTCAGTGTAAAAAAGTTTCTATTTGAAAAAAAGTTAAAGAATGGTAAATAGGTACGTTTAGGAACAGTGGTTAATTTTATTTGAAGAGTCTTCAATTAAAAATAAAATTTTAATAAAAAAAAACATTTTCCGGAACGGGGATTCCGTTTATAGGGCCAACTGCCTAACCCTTGAGCTACTGCCCAATGACTTGAATGAGCGTCTATTTACCAGTTTTCCCATTTGAATGAGAAACCTTCACACGTACACGTACACATATAGGAGAGAATCGGGTAATTTTTTTTTTGGAATTGTTTTGCGTACAGATGTTTTTTATGTAAATCGTGAATCGTGTTAATTAAATCACATGAAGATTTCTTTGGGTGCACCAACGAATACTAAAGAAATTCAGTAATTTCTCGGAAGTGATAGTTTTAGCTTAAATAAATAAACATAAACATTAATTTCAATTTATTAAAGGTACAAATTAATGAATTTTTTTATTTTCAGTTTCCGTTTCTTTAGGAATGACACAATTCAATTCAAAATATGCTTAAGTAAGGTTTCTGAATTTACTTTTTTATCAGTTTTCAGTTTTACTTAATTATTTTTACTAAGCAATTCATTGTTGTGCGTTCGCTAAGACTGAAAATATCAGAAAAAAATATAAAAATTATTTTTTCTTTAAGAAAAAATTTCAAGCACAAACAATTTTATTCATAATTTTTTTTATAAATTATAAAAAAAAAAAAAACTGAACTGAGGAAAAAATACTATAATGCAAAACTTACTTACATACTCAATATCGGTGCGAACCTAGAGCAAATGAGCGAGAAACTTATCCTCTCTGTTCAGTAGCAACATTAAATGTGTGTGTGTGTGTACATGACATTATTAAACAATTAAAAAAAAAGGATTCGTATCATA